>BGPR01000305.1:322375-357844 GCA_013235015.1 Araneus ventricosus | reverse complement strand
TTAATTATGTTACATTATGTTATATACTACGTTCATTTGAACTGGCCGGCTGTGCCAACTTGAGGGACATTAATGGGCGAAAAGAAAGGAAGTACATTACATAACAACATTATGCTAGTTACGGAGAGTCGCAGGATTTGGACCACTTGAAAACTTTTAAATGTATAGTGATGAGAAATATTTTAATGAAAAAACAAGTAGTAGAATTTCTTTGTAGAGGAAGATGACAATTATGGAATACGTCTGTTTATCCTCTATTAAATGCTGTAATTTAGTAGAAACAATCGAAACATTTCTTATTGAGCCGCCATTACTTTAGTGATGTCTATTTGATTGTAGCCATAGCACGTTTTATTACGACCTTTTTTGAGTTCTTTAGGAAGTGTAATTCGGCAAGTCATCTTATCCTTATTATTTTCGTTTAATTTTTATTTCTAAGTCTGTGATGTTTATGTGGGCTAATAGGGCACATTTTGAGGTTTAGTTTCTTCATAATCTATCCATGTCGTTTACTGATCCATATTTATAATCTCCCAAAACAAATGTCCAATAGGCATAAATATGGAATATTACAGTGTGAAAAATATGGAATTTGTATTCCATATTTTACGTAAAGTACGATTTTTGTAAAATTAGAAAAATGTTAAAGATTAAAAAAATTTTTTGTAAAATTGAATTTTCGTTGTGCTCATAGATCATCTGTTTATATAATATTTTTTTTTATCTGGAATGTTCCATTTAATTAAGCATTATATTATGATTACTTTCTATGCATAAAATCTTTATATTTTCGCCATTTTTTTGTATATTTCTATTAAAGATTTTAGGTATTCCATATTTGTCACCCATTTAGATATTTGAGAATTTTCACTCAAACAGATAAACTTTAAATATTGGTTGTTCTTTTTCTCAAGTTAGAAGGGAAATATTTTGTGTTCAGTTTTATAAGCAGTTCATTGAAATTTAAATGAAGTTTCTATAAATCGACATTTCTATAAGATAAACATTTGCCAAATGTAAATGGATTCCATATTTGTCTCTCCTTCCTCTAGTTTATTTATCTTCAAAACAGTAAAATTATATTTTTTATAAATACACTTTAAATTAGGAAAAGGCAACTTAAAAGTGTCATCAGTCCAATCAAGGAAATCGGAGGACCATTTTAAAATCTCAGGGGTCCCTAGAGATAATTGCGCCCCATAAGAATTGTAACTAGAATTTCAACACCTTGTAAAAAAGAAAATACTACCTAATAAAAATAATGAAAGATAAAAAAAAGAGAGAGAGAGATGAAGTCACTCTCCTTCGATTAACGTCTTATAGCTTTGACAAATTGAAACTTTTTTCAATTTAACCTCTGATTCCTAAGGCCATTGAAATAAAGGACCTCAAAATGGGAACACTGAGCCCTCTATCAAAGATAAGGGAAATCTACTTTCCCCAAAACCATACAATGACAGCTGGCATTGTCCGAATTGAAGAAAACTCCCCTCCCCCAAACTCCGCTAAGCACTCTAACGAAGGGCACGGTGTGAAATCAATCACACTTAACGAAAGGGGTGTAAATTTGTGCGTAGATCGTGATCCTTCGATGGCTATCGTCTTGCTTGAAGGACGTATATGGGAGTGGTCCCGTATCGATAGAGTTAAAATTATAACTAAATATTTTACTGTCTAAAATTAAAAATAAAAAATCAGTGTAAATAAATGAAGCCTTTGGATCATTGGTGGGCTGGGTTTAGAATTACTCATTGGATAAGACTGCACTGGAAACCGTTTGCTAGATTGACCACCAATATCTTAAGCACAAAGCAAAAAAATTCATTCTCGATTTCACACCAGATCACAAACATGAACATAAAGTACACTTTTTATACAGTATCACTTCCTCTTCTTCCGTTTTTCCTCACAGATTATCTTAAAATGATTTTGTGGATAATATGTTCTGAAAATTATTGCGGAAGAAGTTAAAATTTAAGGTAATTTTAATTAATTAGAATTTCTGAAAAATACCTTCTAGTGCATCTCTTACCCAGAAGCATCCACCTGCCAAATTTTAAATTTCTGCTCCCAGTGGTTTGGGAGAACGTTGATGAGTCAGTGAGACTTTTCTTTATACAGGGTGCCCACTCAAAGTCTCTTAACACCTTTTTTAACTAACGAGAATGGCTGCAGCCTCTTCAAAGTATTCTAGTTGTTCAAAGTGGTAATGCGTTAGCAGCGTCGAAGCCTCCCTCATAAACGTCGTAACTGTAGTGTCAAAGTGAAGTTATTATTCCAAACCAAAAACAAAGATGTGGGAAAACTGAATTACAAAGTTAGAAGTATTACAATTTAGTACACAATAAGACACTGTAGGACGTAAATGTAAATAGAACACTTAAAATCGTATTTGTTTGTTCGTATTTCACTGCGAGACACGTGACAAAACATTCTTAGAAAGAAAAAACAACTAGTTATCAAAAGATACCTTTATTATCCGTTCAAACTTCTTCCGTCAGCTAAGAAGAGATGTGGACCCTGCTTGAACTTCTCGTTCACGGTGTAGCATAGTTAAGTCATGTGGCACAAGCATCCGAATGCGCCGCTGAAGGTCCTGCAGTTAGGGCGAATGTCGCATACACTGAACTGTGGAATGTCTGAAAAGACGCTAATAACCTCGTCCCCAGGCAAAAATCTGGATCATCAAATTCAGAGCGAAAAAGATCTTTCCGGCCTCCCCAGTCTTGAACTTTCCAGTGAGCTGAACTAAAGACCTACCGGACATTCCCCAGAAAAGAAAGGAATAACAACATCTAAAGAAGAGAAATTATGAACTAATAGTGTAACAGTGAAAATTGCTGTACATAGTGTAAATATTTCTTTCTTTTTTGTTTATTTTGTTTTACTTTTTCTTAAATAAAATTCCTGTGTCTTGCCCATCAAATGTTCAGTGACCGGTCTACTACGGATAGTAAGAGACGGCATTCTGTTCTTCTTGAGTATCCCCACAGGAAAAAGTCCATTGAGTTAGATCAGGTAACTAAGAATGTTTTGTCACGTGTCAGTGTAGGAATCAGCGAACAAACAAATACGTGTTTTGGTTCTGTTCTAAGCATTTACGTCCACAATGTGTCTTTTTGTACTAAACGATGATGCTCTACAATCTTGTATTTCTCTTTTTCCTCTATCTCTACCGTTTTAGAGATAACGCTAACCCAATGTTTTCCACCAGGTGGCGCTG
This sequence comes from Araneus ventricosus, assembly GCA_013235015.1. Lineage (NCBI taxonomy): Eukaryota > Metazoa > Arthropoda > Arachnida > Araneae > Araneidae > Araneus > Araneus ventricosus. Next base: position 354,621 of record BGPR01000305.1, on the reverse strand, counting down.
TAAGTACTTCTCATCCGTAGCGCATAGTCAGTTTACCATACCTAGATTCCACTCTTATGAAGATAGCTGCAGCCATTCGGTAGTTAAAAGGGTGGTAAGAGGCTTTAGTGGGCTCCTGTATATAGATTTAAGGCCAAATTAAATGCATAAAATTTTACAAAAGCCAATTAGAATAGTGAAATATATATCAATCTGGTATTTTATTCATGTGTATTCAATCTATGCTACGTGATACGTCATCTGCAATTCACATCTGTTTAATTTTGAATCCACTCTGCATCTTAGAGAAGAAGAAGTGCATGTCACATACATCACAACTTAAGATAATATGCAATTAGATATAAAACATAACGAGTTATGTTTTCATGTGATTGTGATGTAAATGTGATGTGAATTGAGTCCTTGAAATTTTAGAAAAAAAAGATTACAGTATATTAATTTAATGAATGAAATATTTTATACTTATCAACTTTAATTTGTTCATATTCGAAAAACTGTTCATTAAAATTTAAAATAATTTCTTATTTTTACAGATTGTATTCTAAAATTTCATTTTACAACTTTTGTCGACATGAATAAAATAATCGCTAAGCAAGACAAAACCGATGAATTTCTGTCTCTGTTCTCAAACTTGAAAAAGCTTAAAATGGAACAACTTCCTGATCAGATCGGCATAGAAGAAAAGATATTCTACCTTCTGTATTTCTACGAGCGCCACAAGAACTGGATAGACAAGAGGCATTCTAGAAGAGTCATCTTCAACGAATTACCAGATTTCTGCTTCGAGAATCATATGGAAAACGCAGTTATAGTGACCGAAATACTTCGCTGCATCAACGATTTGCCATCCGCTGGCATGCCAAACATGGTGTTGTTCATATCTTTGAAATGTTTGACGAATAAGACTCTTCCACTGAAGACTATCCAGCAACGTAATCAACTTAAGAAGGCGTCATTTACTGCCTTGACGTATTTCTTACATTACGCATACAAACAGAGACTGATGTTCCGAAACCGAAAATTGATGGAAATGATAACTTACACGAACCCTTTTCTTTTTGCAAAGCTTCTTTTCTTCTCTAACTCTAGAAGTTTGCTTTCCTTGATACAGTTTGGGCTTAGGTAAATTTTTCTTACATTCATTAGAAATTAATCGCTTTAAGATATTCGGTCTATTCTGAACTTCAAAAAATGACTGGTTTAAGGCACGCATTATTATTATATATACGAGGGTGAATCCAAGAGAAATTTACAAGGGCAATAATTTTTTTATTAACAATAGACAGAAAATGCAAAAGGGAATTAAGAGGGATACTCGCCAATCACTTTTCCACATAATCACCAAATCTATTTAGTGCTTTATCTGAACGCAGGACCAAGTTATTTAACCCGGCACAGGAGAAATCATGTTCCTGATCATTGATCCAGTTTCAGGCAGCTGTTTTCATATCACTGTTTGAAGAGAACTTTGATCCAGATAAGTGTTCCTTCAATTTCGGAAAAAGGAAATAGTCACTGGGCCATCGTGAAACCATCCGGCACAAACGCCCTGGCATGTTGAGTGATAGTGACATCCTCCTACATGACAATACCCATACTGCTCGCAAAACTCAAAAATTGTTGCGAAAGTTCAAGTGGGAAGTCTAGAACCACCCCCATACAGCCCAGATTTGGCACACAATCTGGATTCCAAACACTTATCTGGAACAAAGTTCGCTTCAAACAGTGATGTGAAAACAGCTGCCGAGAACTGGCTCAACTGTCAGGTACGTGATTTCTACCAAGCCGGGTTAAACAAATTGGTCCTGCGTTCAGATAAACGCCTAAATAGATTTCGTGATTTTAATAAAAAAAATTTTATTAGCCTTATAAACTTTTTTTTTATTCATCCTCGTAGTAATTTGAAAGTCATCCATAACTTTAAAAATCGAGAGTGATCAACCCTCAACTTTCTCGTATACTTCTACGTAAAGATTTTATTTATAACACGTGGTCAAAAAGGGTTGCAGTGGTTTTGATCCCCTCCGTCTCCCATTTTCTCTAACATATCTATTCAAATTCATGAATCAAAGACTCATGATGATGTGAAAGTGGTGTGGCATAAGTGTTTAAAGTGACTGTGGAGCACCTGAGGTACAGGTCTGATTTGTCTCCAACGCGTGACGGTAGGTTGTCTTCCTGAAGGAATTTGAGAGACAAATGGCTCGCATTTGTGTTTCGATTGCTGGAAGAAAAGTGGTTGTGGCTAGGTGTTATGCAGTCAAACGTTCTAACATGGCATCCATAAAAATAATCTTAAAGTTCTACAACATTTTTTTTAAACTGACATCATTACATAAGGCTATCTACCTTTGTGTTCTACTCAGTGTTTGTGAATGTATATTACAATACTCAAAAGTAGTTTAGTTTCAGCTATTTCTGCTCTACGTATCTCTGAAAAAATTACAAGACTCTAGATTTGTTCTCTGACTGCGTTCAGGAATACGGTTTCTCCAGAAACAGCCCTAGTATAGCTTCAAAGCGGGATGTTAATGTAACTAGAACCAGAGGCGGCGGGTTCGGGGGAGGGGCGGTTGACCTTCACTTCTGGGGAAACAATTATTTCTTTTTAATTTGTCAACTTTTAACTGTTAACTTTTAATTCTCTGTTGTCGTAATGGCATCAGGCGCGGGGGCATGGAGCGGCGTTCGGTTCCAGTTTGCTCAGAGCATTCCAAACTTGCAATTTTGTAGCAAAATTTTAAATTTGGCTATCTGCCTCCCAAACGTCCCAGCGCCATCTGACCGCGGTTCAAAATTACGAGGTCCGTGCCAAAATAGAACTCGTGTTGCTTCAAAACGGGACGTTAATATAACTAAATAAACAAACCCAACGTCCCAGTATTTTTAATTGTCTTCAATTTTTTTGCCCCCTATTTATGACTACCACTCACCGCTACTGATTAGAACTAAAAGTAAAAAATCGAGATGTGAGATGGAATTGTTTATGCACTTTGAATTAGATAAATTTGATTTTCGTACGTCAATTACTCGCCTTCTGGATTTTCTATCTTTATTAGATGCAAATAAACTGAAAAAAATACCGATAAATGCTAACTTATCTGCCTTTTCATCCACTCCAGGTTCGAATTTTCAGAAAGATACTCTTTTCGAACCCCTCCGATTTTCCTTTGCGCTGCTGAAGTTCTTTGCTGGTTTATAGAAATGGAGCGTTTCAGAAACAACGCAGATCTTCAGAGAAGAGCCCACCAAGCCTACTTCATCGACAAACTTCAGCTTTTTTGCCGAAATTTTAAAATCCTGTTGCTCTCAACCTCCAATCCTAACAAAACTAAATATGAAGTTGCTTACGCTTTGATGAAATACGGAACTCTGGATGAGTTTGGACAACTCCAGCCTTATTTCGAACAATTCTTCCCCGATATGGATTTCCAGTCCAACCAACCACCCAGTCTGCAACACACATGCCGATATGTTATCCGAAGCAGGCTCGACGAACGATGGCGCTTGCCTTATGGAGTTTGGAATTTGCCCTTACCTCGCAAGATATCCAGTTACTTGAATTTCGGTGTCGACGAAAAAGGAAACGAGACAATCTGATTTCTGATTATTCTCGGTTTTTACTTTTTTGTAATAATCAGTGCGATTATACCAAACAATAAATGCAGATCTACATGATCTTTGATTAATTAACATATAATAAACAATATGGTTCTTTATACATTTTTAGAGTTGTAAATTAAGAGTTGTAAGTTAATAATTACCTTTTGTAATAATTCCTTTACGACTTCTTAAACTATGGATTACATAACAGAAAGTTTGGGGTCTCTAAAAGGTTGATAGAAATTGGTTCATATACCCTAATGTGGGAGAGGGGGAGTTTTAGAAGCACTTAAGCTCAGGGACCTTTCATCTTCCGCTTCAACTGGAAATGAAATATTAGTGAAATGACAAATGTAATGCGCCTAAATTCATTTTAATTTTAGGATTTATTGATCCATATACAAGGTGTCTGAAACAGTCATTCACAAACTTTACGTGCTTGTCTGTCAGACCATGACGAACAAGTTTTACATAGGAAGTTCTGTCCAGAAATGCGATCTTCGACCGTCAGAGAACAATGCTTGCAGGCGGTCCTCCAACTTCACCCCTATGGATTTCCTCCTGTGGAGATATAAGATGTCCATGGTATACGATACGTCCCTAATATCGGACATCGACCTTGTCGCCAGGATCGTAGTAGCGGCGGCACGTGAACGTGATACATCTGCCCAATTTGAACAGATCTGAGAATCCATGCGTCGTCATCGTATCGATGAAAGAAATTTTGAGCATCTTCTATGACGTAACAACCATTAATGTGTCCTTCATATGCATATTTTTTTTATTAATAAAGTCAATGTTAACACCGCTATCGACTTCCTTTTCTTGCCTGTGGGTCACGTTTCTGTTGCACAGCTAGGTTCTGTTTTTGGTCATGGTTTGGTTTGTTGTTAGTTATGGTCTGACAGACTATCACGTAAAATTTGTAAACGATCTTTTGAAATATCTTGCTATATCTTCAGTACTTGTGAGAACCCAACTGAAATATTCTCCCCCTCGGCTTTCCTCCCTCTCGGTATATCCTCAATATGGTGAGTTTTGTGTTTAACTTCGACATATAGTGAAGAGAATCGAATATGCTGAGATGTGCATAATCGATATGCATTTTTAAAAAGTGGCGCTTTCACTTGACCGATTTGGTTCAAAATTTGACACTCATCTACAAGTTTGGTGTAAAGATCATATACTAAAATTCATACATTTAGCTTGCTGTGTTTTTGAGTAATCGCGTGCACTTACACTCGAGAAAGCTTGTGGACAGGCAGTCATTACACAGGGGTGGCCGGGGCAAATTTTTGTACCCCGTGTACCCAACTGGCTATTCAACTAGTAGATAAATAAAGATCTGGCGAAAATTTGAGAATGTCTTAATTACGCCCCTTCCCTTGAACAGAAGTCGGGCGGACTCTTACTATCTCCTATCATCCCCAGGATGGATTAGATCCAAAATTAGTTCACATCTACAATTCTGATGATAAAACATTATGCCAAATTTCATCCTTCTAGCTCAGAGGTTCCCAACCTATGGTACGCGTACCCCTGGGGTACGCCAGAGACCAGTTAGGGGTACGTGAAAGTAATGTTGGTAATGGCGGAAAACACAAAGCATAAGAATATTCTAGAATTTCGGTTTGTCAGATTCGTTTAAAAAATGAAAGTGAAAATAGTCCGAAAGCCAATGATCGTTGCATTTTTTAATTATCGTGTTCACAGATTGACAGCCAGGCATACTGCATTAAGGTCTGAAACGTGGATAATTATCAAAATCTAAAGGGAAAATTTTTTGATGACTACAATACTTTCTATATTTCATATCCGAGAAAGTAAAAATTGGTAATGAAAGCGTCCTGGTTTAAATGGTATTTATCAAGAAATAACAGTTTTAAATTAAATTTCTGGTTGATAAACTTTAATTCAAACTTATTATTTTTCGTTTTATTTTCCTGTTGTATATATACTTGGAGCTGACAAAATAAAAATCATGCAAAAATGGGGGCGTGAAAAATGTGTTCTTGGTAGGGTACCCGTAAACCGTGTTACTCTTCTCCTGCCTTAGCATCCAGGGACCTGCAAATGACAGTCGCTGCAATAGTTCGAGTGCTGAGACCGGAGTCCTAGTAGCCATCATCGGCCACGGCCCGACCCCTGCCGAAGGAGGTACATACTATCACTGGAGGGGGTAACACAATCACACCATTATTTACCCCCCAGGAGAAGCGATACCCCGCTTACTTATCTGGTGGCTTCTCATCCACGTACTCGTGGTGCCCCCCCGGGGATTGTGTTCTTGGTAGAGAAAGAGTCGAAAGGATTGAGGAAAGCCCTGCATCATATCAAAGCCGCCTAATTTATTGGAACTATAGATCTGTAAAACTGCCGGCAATTATTTCTAAACATGATTTCGTTTTGCACAAATTTTGCTGTGTTTTCTACAATTCGATGATATGATGCAATTATAGATCTATCTTTCATCCCTTAAAGTGTCGTATTCTGCAATATGGCACTTTAATTGGAAAATCATATACATTAGAACCGGGGAATCCGAACTAATTCGGGCTGACCTTTGTTCGGATTCCGGGGAATTCGGAGTATTAGGAAAATTCGGTAAAATACTCTTGATATAGCAAATGCAGTGGAGGTGGTGGTCTGTGAAGGTGTACGGAAAGAGTACGCGGCGATTCGCACGAGACAGTGGCAAACAAGTTAAGGGTAAAAAAGATGATATCTGAGTTTGTTTCTACTAATTAAGGTGTTGTATTCATTCTTAAAGACCAATTCGAATACTTTTTTTAAGATAGGAATAAACACTAGCTTTGTTTCCGATTCGTAATTGTTATTTTTCCTTCACTTTTCAGTAAAATTTTATCAGAAAATTAAAAAAAAAAGATGTTCTGATTCCTGGGGTTCTACTGTATTGTTTTATTTGTTTCCTCCCCACCTTTGCATAAAATATTTCCTTCAGACTATTTTTTTTAATTTCCTTTTAATATTCGTTTGAATGAAACATTCCCTGCTTAATACATACTATTTGCATTTGCCTTGATTTATTTTTTTTTCAGTCGGTTCTTCAAATAGAAATAAATAATTTTCCTTGATAGAAATTAAATATATGTTTGATCCGATTTTTAATCTATATTTTTGGGTTAAATGGGGAGGGGGAAATGCAGAAAACTATATTCGTGCAAAACAATCTTTTGGACACTTAGCCTAGAGAAATTTCTCTTTTAAAATAAATAAAAAGAAGACATATAAACCGATGCTCAATAAATTAAGCTTTAATTCAAAAAATGCATCACCTTTGCTTTCAGTGGTGGCATTTGCCGTAGCTGTTGGACAATGATCTGAGTGATTAAAAAGTAAAGAAAGTGACCGTATGAAATAAGGTATCATTTCAGGTGCAAAAATTTCACAACCAAATTTCGCCACATGGAAAAAATATATTGCCTTTTATTAAACATCTTTACAGTAAATATGCATTTATGTAAATAAAGTTTAAAAATTTCTTAAAAAATAAGATATTTATTTGGGATCGAACTAACCGAAATTGAGGGGAAGAAATTCTTTGCGGTAGAAATAATAAGTACCAAGTTCATTCTATTAATTTTGATCTTTTGTTTAATGGTATATGAGGTCATTGCGCACTTTTGTAAATTCCCTTAGGCATACTACGAGGATGAATCTAAAAAAAAATTTCATGGGTAATAAAAAATTATTCATTAACGGTAGACAGAAAATACAAAAGGGAGTTAGGACGCATACTTGCCAATCACTTTTCCACATAATCACCAAATCTATTTAAGAATTTATCTGAAAGCAGGACCAACTTGTTTAACCCGGCTCGGTAGAAATCACGTCCTATCCATTGAGCCAGTTCTCGGCAACTACTTTCACATCACTCTCTGAATATAACCTACTTCTAGATAAGTGTTTGAAACCCAGACTGGGTGTCCAATTTGGGCTGTAGGGGGAGGGATCAGACTTCCCACTTGAACTTTTGCAGAAGTTCACGCGTTTTACGAACGTATTGGGTATTGCCATGCATTAAAATGACACCATAACTCATCATGCCAGGGCCCATTGGGTAGAAATGACGTCCCTGCCCATTGAACCAACTCTCGGCAGCTATTTTCACGTCACTGTTTGAAGAAAACCTTGTTCCAGATAAATGTTCCTTCAATTTTGGGAAAAAGAAATAGTCACTGGGCCATAAGCCATCCGACACGAATGCCTTGCCATGTTGAGTGACGTTGTCACTCTCCTGCATGACAATACCCAACTCAAGAATTGCTTCAAAAGTTCAAGTGGGAGGTCTGCAGCCTCCCCCCATAAAGCCAAGATTTGGCACCCAATCTGGTTCCCAGACACTTGTCTAGAACAAGGTTCTCTTCAAACAGTGTTGTAAAAACAGCTGCCGAGAACTGGCACAATCAGCAGAGACGTGATTTCTATCAAGCCGGGTAAAACAAGTTGGTTCTGCGTTCAGATAAACGCCTAAATAGATTTCGTGATTATGTGGAAAAGTGATCGGCAAGTATGCCTCTTAACTCCCTTTTGTATTTTCTGTCTGTTGTTAATAAATATTTTTTATTACCCCTGTAAACTTTTTTGGATCCATTCTCGTAGCACTGTTCGTTTCAAAAACCCAAGACTAGCACTTTTAGACGATTTTACTGCGAAAAGGGGTGACATGTAATGAGTAAGATGAGTGCTTTTCCGGAGTTCTTTGTTAGGACTTGAACTTCGTCCTATTAGAAGTTTTTTTTCGTTAATGTTTACAGCAAATCAATAAATGAAAATGAAATCTTTCTATATACTGCTAAGCAAAATGTAAACATCTCCTCCTCCATTTTTCACTTCACCGTTATTTTGGTGAAATCAACTCCGCCTGGCGCATGCGCAAAAATGAGGAAGGTTTCCGTATCTGAGAATGATCAGTAACCATTATTTTTTATGTTTTCGAAGCGATATCGTTCTACATTTTTCGTACGCTTCTTCGCAATATTTCTTTCCTCCACATACCATAGTTTCTGAGCTGACAACCGATTTCATCCCAGAAATACTTCATTTGACTCAAGTTGGGTGACTATGGATATGATTGAAGTTATTGCACCCCTTCGTACAGTAGCAAAAACTTGAAAATCCGCGCTGAGTGTTTGGGATCTTTGTGTGGGTAAAAGATAAAAGCTGATCCTATGGAGAATTTATATGCACTCTAATAAACATTTTGCAATGTTCAAATGTAATATTTTTTCCTTATTAACTGCAATGAATTTCGGTTTCTAACTCCAGAAGAATTCATAACCCTCACATTACGACCTCCTGTTTCCGTGTTGTAAATGCTTCTTAAATTCTTTATTTCATGTTTTAATCTAGTTTTTAAGACAATTGCTGTTCCATTTCCGGCGCAACTGCGAAGTAAAAAGTTACCCAGAATGTAACAGGTTTATTACCACACTATTTTGCAAACTTAGAATTCGGCTTTCTATTGCTTTGGCTAATTAAAGACTGATCATCAATTTTATCTAGATCACTTAATTTTTTCCCATGATCTGAGCAGGAACTTTAATATTTTGATCATTTCGCAATAATCTGAAGTATTTGATTTCAATAATTCTTTTGCTTATTGCACAGCATTCATTAAATTCAGTTTACAGCAGCAACTCAATTATTTTACTTACTGTAACCATTTTTATTTAAAATTTTTTGTTAATTATTTAGCATTTTACTCCACAAACTACAAGCACTTATCTTAGTATTTTATTGTTTATTATATTGTACTTATTCTCCGTACTGTAGGCAAATGTGTTTATGGTTATCGGCATCTTTTAAATTTCTGTAAGTCAATGCATTTTGTTTTATATCATTATATTAATTTTGTTTGGTCGTTTACTTTTATGTAGAGTCCGCAAGACCTTGCTTGGTATTTAGTATGTTGTCATTCATCATTAGTTCGAGTCCGCATTTGTTTAATCATAATTGTTAAAAAATAGTAGCTTTTTCTTTAATTATTAAACCAGATATTTACATCATGAATCGCCACTGTGTATAAAGTCATCAACGGCCTCATATTGTCGGAGACCGCATCTGTTCAAGCTGTTTTGTAAACAACCGCATCTGTTGCATTTGTATTTACACATAAATTTGTACTTTTTTTAAAAATAAAGGTTTACGTATACCTACCTACCCAACCAACATGGAGCTGTACTGACTCCGAGTTCGGGAATATACTGTGGTGTTAAGTAATTATCTCTAGCTTTCTATCACGTCTATTATCATCATATTATTTACATGTCACTACAGTAATTTACAACGCACTGAAAATTACTGACATCTGTTTTGTGACAATATCTGCAAATTTTTACTCTGAAAATCCATCGTCACTTATCTGGAATATTAAATCCTATTTTCTTTACAACTTTTGAATTTATTGAGATTATTTTATAAACTACGGATATTTACTTAGCATCGAAGGGAACTTTTTTTACATGTAACTGCATAAAATTTTGATGGAATTGGTAAAAAAATCAATTGGTTCTGGAAATTTAGGTGTGACACATTTAAAATGTGATTGCTTCAAGCTACTCCTTTATCGCAGATATAGAACAATTATTAATGATAATTATTTTGATATTTGCCCTGGATTTATTATACGGAAAATATCAGAATAATTATTGTTGCTAGTTCCAGCCCGCATAGATTATAGATAAAATTAGAGCAACAATTTAATCTTGAAAAGGGGGTAATCATTCCATTTAAAAATTTTGGACCCATAATCACAGCTTGTGATCTAAATAGTTCACCTAATGCATTGATGTCTTTAGTAGAGTGGTAATTGTTAAACAAACCGATTAGCCAACTTAAATCGAAGACTTTGAGTTATTTTTACTGGGAGCTTTCGTAGCAAGTTTGAATTTTTTTAATTGTTTTTTAACTCTTTAACTGACATTAAAACAGGATGGAAAGTTATACAAATGGAAAAAATAGAAATGAGGGTACAACAACATTTCTTACAACTGATGTAACCCAAATGTGCTGTTTTCTGCAAATAAAACTAATTAACTGTAAAATTCAGACAAAATCTCAATCTAAAACAGAATGGAAATATAATTACGTAGTACTGCTTCAGGAAGTTTTGCTTGATATAAATGATATTTTCAAACTTTGATTGAAAAATTGTGGTATTGATTATAATGCTACTGATTCGTGCAAATATACTGATACTTCGCAAATGTTCTTGTTTACTTAGAATCCATATGGAAGCTACAGTTTTAATAAATTAATTCATACGCATGATTTTTCACGATAGTTAAAGGCATTTCAAGATTACGCAATAATTTTTATAGTTAAAAATCTTTCAGACATCAGTATTCTTTGAAAGATTTTGAAAAACAATTCTTTTTATTGAATTAAGGCAGAAATTTACTTTAATGGCTGGATAAATTTTGAGACTGTCTCTGGAAGAAATAAAATAATGGAAGGTACATCCCAATTTTTTTAAAAATCAAAAGATATTTTTCACTCAATGAATTATTTATGAAAACATATTGAATCAATAAATAAAAAACTAAGGAAGAAATTTGTGGGTTGAAATGAAATCGTAATGTATTCGATTTACTTTTTTAAAGTAATTGTGTTTTATAATTTGGATTTATTGGTATTTTGAACTAAAACTTTCAAAATTTCTAGTTTTTGATACTTTATGAAATTAAACTATTTCTTTACTATTCCAAAAATGTAACTTATATTTAGCAATTAACAAATGGAAATAGCATAAAAAAATTATTTTTTACTTATTTGCCAGTAGATGGCAGCACGACTATAGATCATGAAATCTTGCAATGTTAATTCGAAACGAAGCATTCTGTTATTATTTCTTTAAAATAAATACTTGAACTATTTGTTTTTGAAGTTCTGCAAAAATCTAAATTTAAATGATTTATTCAGAGTGCAAGTATGAGGAGTATCATATTAAGTTTAAATTCCGTATCATAAATTTCTAGGGACGTAATTTTCTTATAACGTAATTATTAATACCTAAAAAATAATTCTAAGGATTAAATATCATTTACAGAATAAATTATAATTAGGGTGTTTTTAATTCTTCCACATTTCAGATTAGTGAGCAACATAGTAGCTACTACAGAGCCATATCCATTTCGAAACATAATTTTATGTTTTACTAGTGGCAACTCATAGCAGTTGCTCTATCCTGTTTGACAACAAAAATGTTAGCGTGTTTTGGCATGACTCAATAAGAATCATTTTGTTTGTTCATAAACTTATGAATTTTCAAGAAAATGTGAGTCAGTGTTCTAAATTCTTGAACTATAATTTTCAAATAATTTTATTGTTGATCCATTAATATAGTGAAATTAATTCCTTTTGATGTATGTCATTGTTCTGTCAAACTCAATGATATATTCTGTATTTCAGCATAACTTCCATTTGCGGTTTTGTGATTTCAAGTTGTAAGGTAATGGAGCATGGGGGCATGTCTAAGTCTTGATGAAGAGGAGAGACGCGCTCAATTGCGGAGCGAAGAAATCGATAGACAACTCGCTGAGCTCGCAAAGCAGGAGCGAAATGTCATTAAGATACTACTTTTGGGTAAGTTCTCTAAAATATATATAATGTGTCTATAGAAAAATCATATGATGGCATAATGTATATTTAACTTGCTTCATAATGTGCTAAGACGTTTTTTTAGTGTTATATACTAATTATTTAGAATATTCTACATTTAATAAATTTTCCATTATATTTCATACCACCTAATAGACTTGACATTGCTTGGGATGAAAATAATTTCATGTCATTTATTATTTTAAAAAAAACTAGAGTGGCTGCAGTGGCCTAGTGGTAAGGTCTCGGCCAGAGGGTCCAGGTTCGAAACCCTACTCTACTTAAGAACCGCCATGTATGTTGCATGTTAAATCATATGTTGCACATTACAACATAATCATTCAAAAATATATTGTTGCATGTGGCCACATGTCCTGCTGTTGTGGTGTGCAAGTTTGGAGAAGGGGTGTCATCCTCGTCATCTGAACGTGGTTCAAAATAATGAGGTCTGTTTATGTGGAGTTTATGATACCCACTTACTTCGTTCCTCTTCAGATCGCCAACTCTTTGCCACCATAAACGGCAATGAGAGAACATTTGTTTTGGATGTGTCTAGATGTTTTTAACAAGTGACAAGAGCTCATGCGCACAAATGATCTTTTCATCAGTGTTTTGCTTATCAGGCTATATTGCACCATTTTTTGTTCAACTCTTTGATGTGATTGGTCGATAAATTCGAATTTGAATAAAACTTTGTTTGGAATTCTTCGGATTGAATATCGGTTTGGCACCGTTTATGTTATTCTGTGTATTTCATTTGTCAATGAATAAGCAAAGCTATGAGTATTTCGCTATGCTTAAAGTGAAGCTGCTGTTATTTTTTTAAATTCAAAAATTTGCCCGGTACATGCTTCAAATGCCGCAGGCGCTGTGTGCGTAAATTCTAGTTTTCAGAATTTTCTAAAGAACCTAGATTCCTAACATTCAATGAAAAAGTGAAGCTACTAGTTTCCTGCTATGCTGAAAGTGAAGCAGCTGATGTATTTTTAAGTTAAAAAAATTTGCCAAGTACACGCTTGAATGCCGCAAGCATTGCGTGCTTAATCTCTCGTTTTCAGGTGACGCATGTGCAAGAGAACAATAAAAAGTTCACTTCACATCCAAAACAATATTTGACGAAGGCACATGAAATTGCTCCAAGGAAAATTGGCTAGAAGCGGGTGGGTTCCGTAAACTCCACATTTACTAACTAATTAATTATGTTATGAGACTTTCACCCAAACCTTTCTTATGCTTCAGTATTTGTGAGTAAAATATGAAGTATAGTGTAGACTCTCAATTATCTGCCCTAGTTAAGGAAATAATTCTCTGTAGTAAAATGAGGAATAATTTTTGTAAGAATTAAACCTATATTTTACATTAAATGATTTGTTTATTTTAAAAATGTATGTATTCGTACTGTACAGTGTAATGATTTTATGTTTCCTGCAATTAAGTTAGACATTATAAAATTTAACTTAAAACATATACCTTTTTTTTTTCTTAGATTTCCTTTCTCTGTTATAAATATCTCTGTGATATATTTATAAACTGTACATTTCAGTTCATAGTAAGCATTTTTTTTTAAATACTAGCCTGTAAAAGAGGTGAGAAAATATGATTAAGAGCATGTTTTTAATGTAATGGGTGAAATAGGAAGTAGGCATTTCTAGAACTCCAATCTGTCTGGGTTTTGCTATTCGGCCTGCCCTTCCTCCACATTAGGTTGGATAGTTGAGAGTCTGTCTTATAACAAAGGCTACAGGTATTGCATCAAGTTGGCTGGACTGTTCTCAGTTGGCTACGTGGTGCAAATATCATATATGAGAAGGTAAAACTATCTTTACTGATAATAAAGGAGAATGTGTGTGTATGTTGGCGCTCATCAGGGCAAACCGCTGGACCTAGAGTTATGAAATTTGGCACAAACATACTTTGGAGGGTGGGAATGTGCACCTCGGAGCCCTTTTTTTGAAATTTTAATTAACTAAGAATTAAAATTTTGGCATTTTTCCTTAATAACTTCTGAAAATATTGCAGCATAAAAATCATTTTTACGCCATCTGAAAGTGCAAAAAATTACCTTTTCAATTATATCAATTAAGTTACCATATGATTTTTTCTCTAATTTTAGTAAATTTTTAATAATATTTTTTTGCATAATTTACTACAATACTTTTCATTGTTGCAATGCAATTCAAATCATTTTCATTGTTTAAACAAACATTTATTTGTGTTTCTCTATCATTGCTGAAAGCTAAGGTAATATCTTAATATTTACTATTATGTTTTAATCAGCATATTTTCATCCAGCTAACATGCGGATGGAAGTAAAATGTGTCGCACCATTTTAAAATTAAAATCAAATGCATATTTTGCAAGAGCAATAAGGATGAAGTTGATGGCGACAATGTGCAATTTGATGTTGCATGACACAGACAGGTGCAAAGCTACTGAAAGAACATGGGTTAAATGTCTATCACAATTTAAAATTGTTAATGGAAGCATGAATATCAAACTATGCATAAGAGATTCAATTGAAATTATATTCCCCGCAAACAAGCTGGTTGCCAAAGGCGGCTAATATTTAATAGCATCAATCTATGGAATTCCAAACCGCATACAAACAAACACATTTTTTAAAAACATATATAATATTTTCATGTAAATACTTTCATATGAAATAAAAATTTTATATTAAATAATTATTATACAGTAAAAGCTTAACTAACCAGCATGCTCAGGAAACGCCAATTTCCGGATACCTGTAAAGTTGAGTGTGACGGGAAAAATGGACGAAGGGTAGCCTTTTTATTTTTTTTTGGCCAAATATATTTTTTTTTTTTTTTTTCATTTTGAAATGTGCATTAAAATATAATTTTTAAAAATACTTTTATATCTTCTATAAACAACTATATTTACAAAACATATTATGAAGATTTTTTAATTTAACATTGATGATAAAAAAAAAGTATAATCTGTAGCCAAATTTTTACCGTAAATATATAGATTGTGAAAATATAAAAATAGCCGACGAAACTGGAAAATATTCTAATCAGAAAACATAATTAAACTTTTTTAAGTGATCATAAACAAATCCCAGATTGAATATCAAAACTAATTATCTTTTAAAAAATTGGAAGGGTTACTGCACAATACGCACGCCTCGAATTCTCCCGCACATGATATTACATAATCGGAATAAACATCTGCCGGTATTTGGATAGTAAATAAATAAAGGAAAAGAAAGAGACTTACCAATCCTAATTAACCCCCCATGAGCTTTTTAGATCGATTCCTTATAGGAAGTCTACCTATTGCAATGGTTCTCATGACACGACTTCCGGAACATTTCTGCAGATCTTCACCAATCATGACCCCTAGAACCCAAAACCACCCTTCGTTAAAAAGTTTATATATATATGTACAGTCAACACTTGTTATAACGACCCCACATTATAAAGACCATTCCTTTATAACAACCAGTGATAAAATCCCAAACTGTGTTTCCCTATGCACTCTATGTTATTTTACTTTCGGTATAATGACCGTCCAGTGTCGTCTAATCCCAATACAACGTCCGAATTCAGCGGACACTCTTCCCGGTATTTTTCCAAAATTCCTTTATTTTCTACTTTAAAATCTATTTTAGGAATATAATTTTAGTTGATAAAATTTTAGTTTTAATACCAATGATAAAAATAATTTGAGTATTTAGTTGGAATCTCTTTAAAAAAAGCCTATTTTTACAGAATTGGTGAGCATGCATGTGCACATTTTTTAATTATACCCACTATAGCGACCACTCGTTATAAAGACCTTTTGCTGTGAGACGCAGAGAGTCGTTATAACGAACGTCGACTGTATAATGCTTTTTCCCATGTTATCTTGTGAACACGATAACTGGAGTAATTTTGATCTAAATTTAACCAGCGTGGGATATGTTGTAAGGATAGTCAAAATCTCTGTCGAGTTCGTAAATGGGCTATCCACCTCAAAGGGGGTGGAAATTTTCATTTTCCCATAATTCCCTTACGATTGAAGATAGAAAGAAAATTCAAATTAGGCAAATTATTGCCTTATCATAACAAACAACTTCTGTATAGAAACTTTTTCGATAGCTATAACTGCTTAGAAGTTATGATCTCAAAAGTGATTTTCCCTCCCTTCCCCTCCTCGCCCTTTAACTTAAGCATATCCTTGTTAAGTGTTTCGACATTTGTAGTCTCTTGCATCTCCAATCCTTATGAGAAAAGAGGGCGAAATGTTCTTTTCCTTATTTTTATTAGTAGAGATGTATGTGTATGATGGTTTTTCCCGTGTTATCTTGTAAACACGATAACTACAGTAATTTTAATTAGATTTTAACTGGAGAGGGATAATGGAGAACAGTGAAAATCTCTGCCCAGTTCGCAGATAAACTAACCAGCTCAAAGGAGGTGGAAATGATGGGGGACTGGAAATTTCATTTTCCCATAATTCCCTTACGATTAAAGATAGAAAGAAAATTCAAAATAGGCGAATTATTACTTTATCACAACAAACAACTTTTTTATTGAAACTTTTTTCATAGCCACAATTGCTTAGAAGTTATGAGCTAAAAAGCCATTTTCAATCCCCTCCCCCAACTTATAATTTCCCCATAGCTCTATTACAACTAAAGATAGAAAAAAAATTTCAATTAGGCGAATTATCACCTTATTATAACAAACTACTTTTATATTGAAGTTTTTTGACAGCAAGAATTACTTAGAAGTTATGAGCTCCCATCAGCCTCATTCACTTTCACTTTTTATACAGTAAACAAGTTGATATACCTGGCCTTGTTCCGGATTAAAATGTTTTTATGTTTAATATTTTTAATATAAAAATTACTATTGTATAAATATTATAATACACAAATTCCTTTTCTGATCTGAAACGTTTTTAATTAAAATGAGAATATCAATTGAATCGGACAGTTTTTAAAAACAGCCATTTTCTCCATACATTATTATTTGTTATATAGTTATTTCAAATTTTGTTAATAATTACTAAAGTAAAAGAAAGGTTTTAATAAATATTTTGAAACAAATAAATTAACTAGTTAATTATTCATTAATTTAAAGCATGAAAATAAATCAATAGTTGGTCCCGATATAAATTGTTAATCGTCTACAGTTAAAATTTTCTTTTAGCATTCTTCCTTCTGGAAACAGTTCTTCGTATTATTGTTGTTCTTCAACAAGAATTTTGTTACGAATTCAGTTTTTTATCTTCATCGACGGTTTTAACCATCAATGAAGATTTTAATTTACTGTTCAAATTGGCTGCATTCATATCCTATGATTTAAACACACATATTAAATTTGCCACTCACAATGTTTAATAATTTTTATTCTCTTGTATGTTAAGAATTCAGCGACTATTATCTTTGTAACCAGGGAGTTCTCTAAATGAGCCCATTTTAGTAGTATTTAAGTGTTTCATGTCATGTTATTTTAACATATGACAAAGTAATGTTCACACAATTATATTGTAACCTAGATTAAATAAATTCATTTTTAATGTAGAGTCTTTCTTCATTCGTGTCAAGAGTCAATTTCTTGTTACTGTTTCAGATAGGTTGGCTTAATATTATCTAGGAGATATTTGCACTGCTGAGATGTTTATTTCTTTATGACTCCTACCTTTTGAATGATTATGTGTTGAGATATAAAAAAATTGACCTTAACTATAAATAACTAATTACAAGTCAGACCTGCAGATACTTTCACTAGAAAAGCAAACTCATTGGTATCATTGATTAAAACTAACAATTTGAGAGTGATGAGTTTACTTGAAATTTTCTTTAGTTGCATAAAATGAAATTTTTGATTCTTGAATAATAGGACAGGTTTCGTTCCTCTATCTTGACTAGCCAACCCCTTCTCTAGAGTTAATGATCAACATGTTTCACATGAAATCTCTGTACAGCACGTTCATATGATACTTTATATTTTTTATTTTAACAAAATTGCCATATTTTTCTTCTTTTTTCCCAAAAGAGATTCTAAAAAATAATTATGAAGAAACAAAAAGTTGATAGTAAATTTAAAAAGTTTTGAAATTTCTAAGATTTATTGTGATGAGCGTAAATTCCACTATTTGAATAAATATTTTATTGCTAAATAATTTCTCAGTTTTACATTTTATATGCATTTGAAGTAGTTTAGTCTTTAAGACTTTTTAGAATTTCATTTCTTTATTCAAATTCAAATGACTATCATGTCATAGGAGCAGTATCTCATATAATTATCTGTAATTGGTTCTTTTGTAATTTATTTTCACTGAAAAATCACTGTTGTGTCTTATTTTTAGTGTTGTTCAGTTGATTTACCAATCCTTGTATTAATCTATAATACATCTAAATTAAATATTTAAACAATTTGTTTTCGTTTTTCACATAATCTAGGGGCTGGTGAGAGTGGGAAAAGTACTTTGGTGAAACAGATGAAAATAATCCATAGTGATGGATTTACTATTGAAGAATTGAAGAGCTTTAAGGTAGTGGCATTGTTTATTTATTCAATTCAAAAATTTACTTATTGTGATTCTACTTGTAAATAATTTTTTTAAAAAAAACCCAATGCAATATTGATTTTTTTTTTTTTTAGTTCTTAATTTCTCTTTACAGCCACAGCATTTTTCTAGAGCATGTGCAGTGCTTTTACTCAAATTATTCTTCATTAAATTTTTATATTGCTGTTGATAATGAGGAACACTTATCATACAATACATTAAGAAGGCTTGTTTTATATGGTTACATGTTTTTATATATTGCATTATTGAAATGTAATCTTTCTACATAATTTTATGCTAAACCTTTTCTTGAATGCATATGAATGATACTATTGAAGATAATCTGAAATATCAAATTAATATTTTAACTATAGAAATGATAAACTATGAAATATTTTTAAAATGACTCTCTGAAAAAAAAAATCAAATACTCCCTTTCCTTGTGCTTGCAAAGCATCTTCAGTGACTATTGTCATGTTAAAGTTACACTTAAAATATCTTTTCATTTACTTTTTCAGCCAACTGTGTTGGACAACATTTTAAGTTCCATGAAATATGTCCTTACAGGAATGGGAATTCTACGTATTAACTTAGAAAATGCCAAAAATAAGGTACAGTGCATACTTTTTTCAGATGATTTACAGTTATGTCAATGAATGTATTGAAATATTTTCATTTTTTATAATAAAATAAATGTGAATTGTAATAATTTCATTGTATGAATATTTACCCTCTAACTGTATATCCCATGCAAGTCTATTTTCTGGTGCATCCTCCGACTTTCACAGGCTAATGTGTGTACTTAGTACTTTTATCTTATAGTGTTTTTATTTTATAGCGTTGGATCATGTTATATTAATAAAGCTTTATATATAAATAACAACTCTCTTGGTGCAATGGTATTTGAACATGTTTGAAAATGTTGCATCATCTACTTCTGTATGTATTAAAATTTTTCTTTATATATCTCTACTAATAATAAAGGAGAGAGAGCATGTGTGTGTACAGATCAGACTGTTGGACTTAGAGCTACGAAATTTGGCACAAACATACTTTGGAGGATGGGAATGTGCACTAGGGTGGATTGAAAAGTATAGGAAAAAAAAATTTTTTTTTTGAAATTCTTTTTGGCATGGGGCGGGAAAGTTGTGTCTTAAGTATATTAGTTTATATAATTTTTTTTTATTGAAATTCGTTTATATCTTCCGGTGCCCCAAGCGCCTCAAAAATTGTTAAAAATTGAATTTTTTATGAAAATTTACAATTTTTTTTGTTTCGTTTTGAAATTATTTTTGGCATGGGGTGGGAAAGTTGTGTCTTAGGTATATTAGTTAACATATATTTTTTTATTGAAATCCATTCATATCTTCCAGTGCCCCAAAAATAGTTAAAAATGACATTTTTGGGGGAAAATTTATACAAAAATATTTTTAAAATTTCCCTTAGCGCCGGGTAAGAAAGTTTTGTTTTGGGTATATTAGTTTACGTTTTTTTTGTTATTATTAAAGATCATTCATATCTTCTGGTGGCCCGAAAGCCCCCCAAAAAAGTTTAAAATTGGCATTTTTACAAATATCTATTAAAAATTGTGAATTAATGAAAAATATTTGAAAAATTGGCAGATTATTCAAGTACTAAAGTATAAACTTATAAATAATTATAATTTTATAATAATACATGAAGTATAAATTTAATAGTCAAAACAATAAATCACAAAACTTATAAAAAGTGAACTTAATCATAGATTTTTTAATTCTATTAGTTTGAAGATTTACATATTTCTAAAGGATTAATCCTTCTTGGTATTATAATGCTTGATAAGACTTTTTGATTGTATCCTATTCAATATGAAGCCGTGTCTCTTCTCTTCTCCATATACACTTTCGGACGCTTCAGATACTATGCAAAAACATCTTTCTACAGCTTGTGTGTGGCATGGATATTTTGACCGTTCCTCCTTCTAACTTTTACCATGTCCTCTATTTCTTTAAATGGCGCATTCATCAAAAGAGGTGGTTCAAATGTCCAACTCGTTGTCAGTTAATAAGAGCAAAAAAATCCTTTGCTTTAAAGTCTATTTTTGGTACTTGAAAAATTCTTATTATGATGATCCTCTGTTTTCATTTTTAGCGCAAATTAGTTTTCGTAGTGCTAAAGACCTTATATCCTCTCTGTTATCTGTGAGAATTGACAATAGCAAATTTTCTGGATGACAAAAGAAGCTATTTTGTTGAATAAAAGTGTGTACTATATTTCTTAAATTGGGTTCCAAATATCTAAAAAATGAAATAAGTTTCCAAATATGCAGCGCTCCTTCTGTTATGGAGGGCTTTGTCTTGACATGGAACCATACACACAGGTTGCGTATACCTTCATAATATATGTTGCAAGAATAATAAGATTGTCAGATGGTTTTTCTGTGACCACATACAACCTTAAAATTCTACCTGCAGTTGTTAGCCACCTTGAGTGAACAACTGGACCAGGCTTTCTTAATGTCAGGTCAGGATAACATTCACCGTGTGATATCGGTAGGAAAATATCATATAGATATTGTTGATCATTGCTGAGAACCATTCTATCTATATTATGTGGCAATATTCTCCATACTTATTGAAGAAAAAGGAGCTACAGGTAGCTCCTCGTAGGTTTTGATTGCTTTACCAAGTGGTTGACAAAATTCTTTAGGACCAGTTGTTGCACCATCCAAAGAATTTAGTAGATGACGGAGAGGTAACTCATTTGTTTGAAGCAAACAAATTCACCATTGTAATGGTCTATTGAGGCCAGTTCCATCAAGCGAATAATACCTCCCTTGTGCCCAGTTTTAACATTTGTTCCATCATATCCAATTACTGTTAGCCCATTTAATTGCATATTATGTGTTCCAAAAAATTGAGTATTGCTTCTTTTATGGTCTTAGCTCCTCCTGTTGCATCAGTAACATGTCCGATATACACATGTAGGTTCGTTTACAAGAGTATAATGCTCCTCGTTCGTGGTCTTTGAGTAGTACTTTGTGTCCTTCTTAATTAGCACTTTTGTGTTGTCTTTTCTCCCTTCGAAATATAATCTGATTAAAAGAGACCGAGACACTGTTAACTTAGTAGACTTTGCAACTGCATTTTAAAGCTTTTTACTCTGTCTACGAATTTTATTGCGATGTACCACATGAGAAGCCGCTCCTTCGTGTATAATTCCAATGTCTTGTAGAACAGCATTGAATGAAGTAGCTGTTCTATCTGAAATTCCGTATCAATCACATTCCGTTGCTAAGGTACGGAAATCTAAACGATTTTATGATTGATATTCCAAGGTAATTACATCCGTATCTGTATACAAGGACGAAGACATAGTGTTGAGCTCAAGTAGCTCTATTGATTGAGCATGAGCAGCATCAGCATCAACCATTTTTCGTTTTATTCTTTTGTCTTCCATCTGTTTTCTTTTTCCTTTTCTCTTTTTTTCAGTAGCAATTACTTCCACTTCTCCAATAACCATTTTCCTTTCTAATATTCGATCTTTTATAAACAATCGCTCAGCAAGTGGAATTTTCATATCTTTTTGGAATTTACATGCATCGAAATTTGTACACTTACAAAATGTGATATCGAACAAGCACGATATTTTTTCAGTACAATAATTTTCCAGTTTTTGTTGGTATTTTTTATCATTCCTTCGCCCTCTCTTCTACGTTTCTCTCTGTAAAATCGTTTCTTTAACAGATTTTTAATTTTTAATTCGAAATTTGCATAAAAACGTTTTTTTTTTTTTTTTTTGCAAATATTTAAGCGTCCTGGGGCACCGGAAGATATTAAACAAAGTTGAAAAATTTTTGCATATATGCTAGTACACTTAAAAGACAACTTTTGCACCCTATGCCGATTATTTTATCCACACTTTGATTTTTCGATCCACCCTAATGTGCACCTCGGAGCCCTTTTTTGAAATTTTTATTAATTAAAAATTAAGCAAAATTTTGACGTTTTTTCTTAATAACTTCAAAAAAAATATTACAAAACACAAATTATTTTTACACCATCTGAAAGTGCAAAAAATTACCAATCTAATGATATAAATTAAGTTGCCATACAATGTTTTTTTGAATTTCAATAAATTTTTAAAAATATATTTTGGCATAATTCACATTACAATACTTTTCATTGTTGCAATGCAACTCGGATCGTTTTCATTGTTGTAATCTGAGATAATATCCTAATACATTTTGCTTTCATATTTTTATTTCTTCAAAATTTTTGTGAAATCTGTAAACCCAGCTCTCCGAGATATTGCTTTGCTTACATTAAGAAATATATCCATTAAACTGAATGGTTATGGTTGCTATGTTTTCCTTCTTTTCTCAGCATGTTTTAATCCAGCTAACATGCCGCTGTCAATAAAATATGCTGCTTCATTTTAATGTTGAAATCAAATGCATATTTTACAAGAGGAATAAGAAAATGAAGATATTGCCGACAACATAGAATTAGAGGTTGCATGACATGGTCAGTTATTTGACTTCTTTAGGAAAATTTATGTAGACAATGAACAGATCAGGTGCAAGATCACTAAAATAACATGGGTTAAATATCTACCACAATCTGAAGTTTAGAATTACATTGTTAAGAGAACCATGAATATAAAATGATGCAAGATTCATTTGAAATCATATTTCCAGTGAACAAGCTGGTCGCCGAAGGCAGCTATGGTATAATAAGGAAGAGATGAATATTGTTCTTGATTTTTATTTAACATTTTGCAAATTATTAGCCCTTCTCACGGCAAAGATTACAGATGGAAGTGTGCAAGTTTATTGACTCAATAGTATTTATTGTAAGCAGTCATGACAGACTTATGATTTCTCTTGAAGAATTGGAAGAATTTAAAACTCTCATTGGAGAACCAGATAAATTATAATTACAAAGGATCAAAACACTAATTTATGCCTGGCTCTGTAATATATATTCTATTATAGAAAAAATATCATGTACACCTCTGATTAAGAGCATGGGATGAATTTATCAATTTATGTCGACAGAAAGATTGAGAACATCAAATTTATGGTGGTAAAATTAGTTATCACATGTACGTATTCTGAATATACAAGCACAGTATGCACCTAGCATACAGCCTTATTAGGTGATGCGTGCTTCAACAATAGAATCTTTGTATGTGTGCATCAAAGATTATATAAAATGAGTTCTTTCCAGAAAACGTCCATGAGTGAAGAATGACTGCTATATATTCTGGACATCAAGGAAAAGGTTCTAGATTATAAAGCAGACAGTCCAGGTCTGGAGGGTCATTGGTACAAATGAAATGCAGTTATGTATTTTGTAGCATAACTGACACTTCAACCAGACAGCTGTGTACTTTGGATAGCTTTTGAACAATGGTTTCTTGTACAAATTGCTACAGATTTTCCTTATTCCTGCCTTAGTATTGCTCACTGACGGAGCCTCCTTTACAGATGATGGGATCTTCCATTTGCTTAATGTATACTTTAAAATAGATGCCTAGGAATTTTAAGACACAGCCAGAATATTGTATTCCAGAATATCTGAAACAGCATATTCTGAGTTCCATGCAGTGGAAATATTAGGCCTGTACAACTCATTGACAAAACTGTGAAAATCTTTACCTCTTTGAACTTTATTTATGTAGATTAATTATTCAAAGGCTTATTCACCTATGTAGCATTTTTTTTATGCCCTGTATTTTCTGTGTACAGTATTGCATGCACTAGTAATTTCAACCTTGAATAACTATGTGATTCTGAGTCATCTGGATGCATTCTACCTCTCCTACAACTTTGTGCTTTTCATGATGAAACACATAGTATTTAATATCTAATTTCAACTGCAGAATTGTATTGTACATACAACTCTTTCTAATGCATTTGTTTTTAATTTAAAAGAAAAAAAATTGATCTCTCTTCATAATACAGATATCTTTTTCTATTGTATTTTTGTAGAAGTGTCATTATAGTTATATATGCCATTATACCATATTATAATGATTTGTATGTGTGATTATGGATTTTTCTTGTAGGTTCATGCTCAAACTATTTTATCCTGCCAGTGCTGTTTTGATGAAAACTATGCCATGCTGCCATATATTGCCAGTGCCTTAAGAAGCCTGTGGGCTGATAAAGGTGTAAGGCTTGCTGTAGCCAGAGGATATGAATATGAATTAAATGATTCTGCTCTCTAGTAAGTATATTCTGCTCTCTACTTAAATATTTTAAACAAAAAGCAATCTTGAAGTCATGGTGGCTTGATAGGAGAGTCTCAGCATGAAGACCTAATTCCACCAGTGGTCTTCTTCTCAAAGATCCTAGTGTGCATAAAATTCATTACAAGTGCAGCATTCTTCCTTTGCTGTGGAAGTTTGGAGAAGGGGTGCCAGTTCAAGTGTCATTCAACTATTTTCCAAAATTAAAAATTGTGTCCCAAAATAGTCTTTTTGTGCTTTAAAAATAAAATGTTTCCTTACTAAACTAAACCAAATGAAAAAAAAGTTATAGTAATTTGTCTTTGGCCAAAATATTGTGATTGTTTTGTAACATAATTTGCTGTCCTATGATATTACAATTCAAATTTAACATAAAATCAACTTGCTTATTCTGTAGTTAATTTCTTTGTTATAAGTAAATATTTGTTTTGGTATCTGATAGCACATTTTTTACATAAATATTTGTTGCAGTATCTGACAGGACAATGATCCATTCAGTTCCACTAGTTTTTGAAAATTAAAGCATATAATTTGAAACAAATAGAATTTATCTGCTGTACTGAATCATCAGTACTCAATTAACTTAAAGTATTGTAAAACACGTATCACTTGTCCCACAAATTGTTTTCTAAGAAACCTAGCATTGACACCTGGTACAATGTTCCATGTAAGCATTGGCATTCAGTATATACTTTCTTTGCTATGCCAATGGTCACAAATCATTCCCACTATATGGTAGAGATAGACATCATTGTGGTTTCACTGTAAAGTTAAGTAACCTAAAATATGTTAAAAACTCATTTTATTCATCACTCTTTTAATTTATTTGGCACTTGTATTTTACACAGAAAGAGTGTTACTGCTTTCTTTTGTTTGCTTTTGTATGTATTGAAAAAGAAGTTTCCAGAATTCATGCTGAAAATGGTGATTTTTTTGCTAAAATGGTTTTATTTTTAAAAATTTTAATTAAAAGTGTGTACATCCTTTTCCATATATCATGGCTGTATGTTTATAAAAAGGTAGAATATTTCTTAACTCAAAGCATTCATTCAAATGCATTCACATTTACCCTTTGTTAATGCTTAAAATATAAATTTTGTTTCATGCTTCACCTGAATGTCAACTGCAGCAACATATCCACCATTTGAAATCAAGCCATGGTTGTCTAGTGGTAAGGTCATGGCTTCTGGACCAGAGGGTTCGTGGTTCAAAACCCCTTTCCACTGAAGATACGGCATGTATGTGGTTCTATTGTATGTTAAATCATACATTGTGGATCAAATGTCCTCCCACTAATATGATGCAGAAGTTTGGATAAGAGAGGTGCTAGCTCAGGTGTCGTCTTCGTCATCCGAATGCGCTTAAAATTATGAAGGCCATTCCAAAATAGCCCTCATATTGCTTGAAAGCGGGACATTAATATAACCAAACAAAGCATCCATCTTAAACATGGATTCCAACTGTTGGCTTTAGATCCCCTGATTGATGTGTGGATACTAACTGCAGTATTAGTGTGTGGGGGGGGGAGGAAATTTACCCTTTGTATACAAAGCCTGTATTTCTTTCTAGCCATACATATCAATCCTGCTGTTAGAAAACTTTACATCGTTTTATTATATTGGATTAAAAAGTTCACATTGCTTCTGTCAAGATTAGTAATGTCTTCTCTATATGTTTTAAACAACGTATACATAGAAACATAAAATTTGTAAATATTGAAAAACTATGTATTGCAAAATTAGAGAATAAGTTCCTTTATAAATTAGAGGCTTTTTGGGCTTCAGTAAGAGATTGATGGCAAGAAATGGGCAGCAAGAATCTCTTTCAACCAGCTGTTTTCCAACTATAAATCTGTACTATGTAACTTAAAGTAACTAAATGCTATGTAACTTAAAGCTAATAAATGGTCTTGGATTTTCCATTTATGTATATGCATCTGAAAAGTGTTAATCAAATATTGGATCTGGAATTATCAAAACATTAGGTAATGTTATTTCTGAAACTCATTCGAAACTGAAAATTGTTGATTGTTTTACATTTCTGCCATTAGTTTATTTTATTCATCAGTGGTATTTAATCATAATAATAATATTGATAATAATATCATTAATAATGGTACAAGAGCAATGTTTTATGTTTTGAAACAAAATATCGCATGTTTTGTCATAAGAATGAAATCCATTTCTTTTTGTTTCATTTCAAAGGAATAATAGTAACCCATCAACAGTCGCATCTTTTAACTTAACATGCAACAAAAGCCAATACCAAAAACTGTAATTCAGTAAAAATGTACAAAAATTATATCTAATGATTATTTACCTTCAAAATGAAAGTATGTTTTGTTAATTCAACATTTTTGTTTTCAGTTTGTTCGAGGGTATGGATCGTATTTGCTCAGAGAAATATGTGCCAACAGCTACTGATGTCCTGAGAGCTCGCGTACGCACAACTGGAATAATTGAAACTCATTTTAAGATAAATGATTTTGTGATAAGGTAAATAATTCCTACTTTACTATAATAATAGCTGTTTGGGATGTTTTTTTAATAAAACTGTTAATTAAATTGCTGTTACATTTTGACCGTATAATGGTCTGCCCCTGACATTATTTTTTTCTAATCTGTCTTGGGACTTAAAAGACCAAAGGAGGAAACTGTTTTCACTTGTATGACACAAGTCTAAAAATTTTAAGACTCCTCTTCCCATCCCACTCCCTTCTCTCTTTCAACATTTTTTTATTATACACCAAGCTGTTTACAGGACACATTTTTTTTTTTCTGTCCAGCATCTAAAGAAGCATCTCTGAATTCAGGGCTGAAAAAAGTAATTTCAGGCATACAGAAGAAAAAAAAAAGAATAATAATGATTTTGAACAACAAAAATATCAGGATTTATTTTATTAGCAATTTGTAAGAAAGCCTCAGACTTGTGAGAAAAGCTAATAATTAAACTAAATGCTTTTATTTTCAAATTTTTTTTAAATCTTTAATGTACTTTTTTATGTATTAGATCTCTTGATTTAACTTAAGGATGGATGAATTACACTTCTTAAGTAGAAATTTCTTGAACTTTTTTTTTTTTTTTCGCACAGTATTAGGATCTTTACATTTGCAAATTCACATATTGAATTAAGAATTCTTGAATGACTGTTAAAAGTAGAATTGAGTTTCATTTGTAAACATCACATTCTTTCTGTCAATCACTTAATAAATAAAGGTATTTTCAACTTTTTGGGAAAGGGTTATTTTATTTTTGTGCATTCTATTTGAAATTTTAACAAGTACTTCTAACCTGCATGAGCTGTTTCAAAATGAAGTCCAAAATTATCAATAAAATACCATCACAAAAATGTTTATCGGGACACAGAATTATTTTTCTTGTAGCTTAGTAGATAAGCTGTAGACTGCAGCCTACTTTTTGACTATTATAAAAGAAACAATAAGCAATTATTTCATTCTTTTTTTTTACATTAAATAAGACAGAGAATGATAAAAATGTGTTTTGTAAAGCTTTCTTTCTTTTTAAAACTTCTTTGCAGTTCTTTATTTTTTCACAATTAATCGGCATTTATCTTATTTCCAGAATGTTTGATATTGGTGGACAACGATCTGAACGTAGAAAATGGATTCAATGCTTTGATGATGTTGGTGCTCTTTTATTTGTTGTTGCTTTGAGTGGCTATGATATGGTACTGCAAGAGGATAATTCTGTGGTAAGTTGTTTATAAAAAGTGTAACGTCTAAATATGAATTGGGTAAAAATTTTCCTTCCCTGTATTCTCATTTTATTTCAGAATCGCCTACAAGAAAGTCTGCAACTATTTTCTTCAATATGCAACAATCGCTTTTTCATTAATACATCAATGGTAAGTTATCCATATGGCAGTTTCATATGCCAGTAATCTGGTTTGCTTTTTTTCTACAAAATATGATTATAACCTGTTGAGCAGTACTGTATGTAAGCTGAAACTGTTTTCAAGACAAAACAGATTTTCTTTACACCCAAGGTTTTTAGGGGGGAAAGATTCAAATTTTTTCCCCTAGACTATTCAATCCATAATGCCTGAAATATAAATGTTCATTTTGCAATATTTCCCAGATATTATTATTTATTGAAATGCATGAGAGCCACTCTTTTATCTCTCCGTTATTAATATAATGGATTATTGATCCAGATTTATCATTAAAACAAAAACCTCCCACTGAAGAAACAGTATGTGAAAATTTTTAAAAACTAATAATCCTCATTATTTAAAACATGTTTAGATTGCATGTTGTGCTTTTAAATAATTATTCAACTCCAGATTAAAATAGTTTGAACATTATAAAAATGTTTTATTTTTATTATTAAAATGCTTTGCATGCTGTAGGTATGATTTTGTTGCATGATTCCTTTTGTTTCAGATTTTATTTCTCAACAAGCTTGATTTGTTTCGTGAAAAGATTTTATATTCTGGCCGACATCTTCGTTACTATATGGCTGATTATGATGGTATGGAACTAGTATTTTCTGTAAAGTTAACTATTTCTTTGTGCTTTTTTTTTTTTTTTTTTTTTTGTAATTGTAAGGGATCATTTGTTTTAACTCTTTTGTAATATCAGGGAGAGATTTTTCCGTTTTTCGTTGATTTCCGCTTTCTTTTTTTGTTATTATTTTGAGAAATTTCCGTTTTTCTCCTCTAAAATTCCGTTTTTTTTTTTTTTTTTTTTTTTTTTTTTTTTTTTTTTTTTTTTTCGCCGCAAAAAATTTACTTTTTCTTCCTGAAAATCTCCATGAAGATAAAGAAAGAAACCTTATATCCTCCGTTTTGAAAGAAAATTTGGGAAAATATAAATGAATTACGCGGCTTGACTCCACTGGTTAGGAAACTAGCTGATTCATCGTTCATTGACGAATCAACATTATATCGGTATGTAAGCTTCTACAAGGATGAACATTGAACATACCTGTGCCATTCAAAGTATTAAGTACCTTTTTGCGGAAAACAAAACCTCTGTGGCATATTTTTGCCAAAAAAAAAAAATTTTTTTTTTTATGAACATGTTGAAAAAATTGGTTGAGGGTCCATGGTCATCTTGTAGGCATAAATAAGATGAGAAAAAATGGAACAAAAAAACAAATAAAATAAACTACATAAAAAGAAAAGAGAAACTCCCTGTCAAAGAGGTATTCTTTCTTCTGCCCAATAACTGTAAAATAGCTGTCATGGTTTCAAGGCAGAGGCATGGGCGGTGTCCGCCAAAAGAGATTACAGAATAAGAGCAAAAAAAATCTTCCTCAAAATAAAAAAATAAAACCGATTTTAATTTAGCATTCTAGAGATAATGTAGTCCCAACAACTACACTCAGTAATTAAACAAAGAGATACTAATGAAGACTGTGCAAAAAAATCCTTTAACCTCTACTGAAAATAAATCCTGTAGAGGGTATAAACACATCCTTTATTGAAGAAAAATCTGTTAAAGATAGGAGCCCTCCAAAAAACAAGGGGTGAAGCATTAATGGAGATCTGTTACTAACAAAAGCCACACAATTAAAAAGCAAAAGAAAAACCACTTTAACAATTAAGAAATGCTTCAGATAACACTAATGCTAAATGAATCTTGTCATTGTAACTGGTACAATTTCCTAGACCCTCCTTTCACTTTATAAGGTACAAATCATTGTGTTGTTACTTTGGAAAGTATAAAAATAAAAAAGAAATAAAATGAATTCAGTATGATACATTATTATAATTTATGGTAAAGAGCTTACTTGACAATAGCACTAAGTGTGTAAAGAGCATTTTACACAATTGCATGAAGCAAAAAAGCAAAATTATTTGTCTTTGAATTTTATTTATTTTTTAGCCAACTTTTATCCAAAGGTTATTGAATATAATTCTTCTCAGACTTCTTGTTAGGGTGAATGTTGCATCTCAGTGATGCACAGGTGGTAAATATGTTTGAATGTCTAATTTTGTATTTTCTGATGCCCCTGATGATGTGTTAAACTTGTTTGTTAACTTTTAATGCGAATGATTTAATAATAATTTAATATTCTTTTTCTTATTTATACATACTGAATTATGAATAATAAAGTTATTAATTATTATAGTGTAATATTTTCATCATGTTGCATGTTCTGATGTTTTACTTCTTAAAAACGTCTTTCACGTATTAATTATGGTACAAATTTTTTCTCGCGATGATTTCAGTCTTTTTGCTTTTTTGCCAATCTCATCCCTGCAATATGTAAACTTCATGATTTTAAACTGCATAAAATTTCTAAAGTTCATGAAGCTGTAGTATGTCAACTTTTTCTTCTGATTATCAAGTGCACTTTAAAAAGCATATCTATCAATTCTTGGAATTCCTTTTTTTCCCCCAGTCAGAAAGGTTTCTCGCAGAATAAGAGTTAAGGTTGTTTCACTAAACTTTCTAGCTTCGTTTCTTTGCATTTGTTTGGAATATTGTTTAATCTATCTAAATTTCAATATTTACATTCAAAATTGTTGCAACCTTTTTCAATTCAGTATATTGTAAGACTCGTGCCAATTTCACAGATGGATTTCCTTTAACTCAGAATTTAAATGGGAAAAAACACTAATTATTATTTTATTTTTCTATATAGAGCGGTAAGTTTGTATCATTTGAGAATATGAACATTTTGCTTTTTGCAGAGTTCAAGTATTTTTCATATGTATATTATATGTGGGTCATTCCATGTCAAGTCAACACACTGTTTAGGACGGACCATCTCAGATTTTGATGAAACTTCATTAAAAAAAATGCTCTTTCCACTTTGAGACAAGTTTAAACCTCAATATCTCAACGAAAAAAGATACATAAGCTTGACTTTTATCATATATTGATAAAGCTCCTTTAATGCTCTTAATTTGATGTATAACATGACACAGATTTAATTTAATTTTAAAAATTTAATTAAATTAAATTTTAAATTTTTATTTTCTCAAATACAATTTTGTAAAATTTCTGAAAAAATTTCAAAATTAGTTTGTACTGGTACTTCTTACTAAGCGGCGGGATACAGGACGGGCGAGGTATGGAGGAGAAAGGTATGGTAGCTTACGGCAGGGCTTTTGCGGCGGCAGGCATGGTAAATGGTATATAGTGGCGGTATATGGCGCAGCAAGGCGGCGGAGTACGGTGAAGGCGAGGTGATGGCGAGCATGGATAAAAGGTTAGCTGATAAGGTATAAGGAAAGTGGCAATGGCGGCTGAAGAAAATAAAGAAGGATGGCTATATGGCATGCAAATAAGGTTGTG
>BGPR01000305.1:0-317888 GCA_013235015.1 Araneus ventricosus | reverse complement strand
AATTTCAATAATTAATAATTAATAACTCATCAATGAAATGCATGAAAAATTTTTTTTCGCACTTTCATTCATAGCTATGTTAAGACTCTTGATTTACCAAGTTTCATCAAAATCTGAGAGGGTCTGTCCTAAAATGATTCAAAATTGTGTTGATTTGACATGGAATGACCCATGTGTAAATTACAAATTAATAGTTTGATTAAAAGAATTAGTTCCACAAATTTTGAGAGGAGGGGAAAAACATACTGGAATTTACTTTATAGCTACTCTTATAGAATTACATTATTTTCATCCCCTGGATGATATAAAATCCTCAACTCTCTTATAAAATGTAATTGAAATATCTTTTATGATGGCATTTAGGGTTTTTTTTTTTTTTTTTTTTTTTCAGATTTAAAAATAAATTATCATTGGTCTCATCTGATTCAGCTAATATTAATAATACTTACCATTCAAAATCCAGTAATATCTTCACCTTATAATGCTGTGTAAAATTGATATGTATAGATTCTTGATATTAAAAATTTTTTCTCTCGCAATATTTTATTTTCATTCTTTAAAATTTTACAGGACCAGATTATGATGTTGACAGTGGAGCATTATTTGCTCAACATAAATTTCAAGCCCAAAACAAGCATACTGGAAAAGTGATTTATCCCCATTTCACTACAGCTACAGATACTAGTAATGTACAGGTTGTTTTTCAAGTTGTTATGGATACAATTGTAAGGGAAAATTTGAAGACAGCTACATTATTATGAGGTGAAAAGTTGATTTGGTTATCAAAGTGCCATGTCTGAACTGTACATATACAAATATCATAATCATTTTTACATACACATACAGAAAATATATTTTTAGATTTAGAGCTGTTGTGTCTTTTTAGTGATTTTACTGTTGGAGTTGATAAGAACGGTTTTTGTTATGAATGTGATACTTTTGTATACTTTTATAAAAAAAATGAAATTGTTATTAAAATAATCCAACTGAAACTATTGGCTTCACTTATTTCATTCTATGTCTGTGTGAAAATACCATTAATTAGATAGTTGCAGACTTTCATTTATATAGAATATTACCAATGGTTATAAGAACTAATTCATTCAGTACAAATGTAAATGATTTGATTAAACTCAAAATAAACTTACGGTCATACTAAGTCTACGTGTATATATAAACTAAAACTCTAAGCTGACTACCATTAGATGGCAGTATTTCAACAATAATAGTGAAAGGTTATGAAATCTGTAGAATCCCATCACAAAAATTAACCTAAAGCCTTGATGCTACCCATTTTCAATCTGTAATGATTGGTCTGTGCTTCCAATCATTAAGAAATAAAGCAAAAATAAATAAAACAACTAAATGATGAGCATGCAATAGAAAACTAAAATAAGAAAAATTAAATGGTATTTAATGATACAACAATGAGGATGAAAATACATAATTTGGGGGATCATATGTATTGAGTTCCCACTTTTATAAGAATGCATTTACTGCTCAACAATCTATCTTCATAAAGAGAATATATTTCTGCACTGGATGATCCAAAACAATCATTATAAATGTCCTGAAAAAAATGAAAACGTTTTTATTTACAAAGAAATACCAATTACATGCATAGACAAAAAATATTTAAAAATCATGAAAATTATTATTTAAACATTTTAAGTGCACCTGAAATGAAGCAATGCTGTATATAAATGGTTTCATATATTAAACTATTCTTAGAAGTATTAATTTACATCCTAATAATGTAGTATGCAACTCTCCTCTTGAAAGAGGATATGGTTTTCAATAATCAAGGATCTTTTTAACTTTTGCTGTTTAGAGTATACAAACAATATTCAATTTAAAAAAATCGATATAATTGTGCAGTTGTCTATGTAAAATCTCACTTTCTTCACAAATTCTGAATTTAGTTAATTTTGATCCAGAATAACTCTTTCCATATCAGTCATTAATCTGAAAAGAATTAAGCAATTTAAATAAATAAAAACAAATGGTTAGTGCATTTAATACAAGATTTCCTATCATATAATGCCTAGCAATACAGAATATTTCTACAGCAACTGAAGCTCTGCTTATATTGTATTGTGCAGTACACTTAAAATCAATAAACTTAAGACTAGGCATTATCGTCCAGGATCCAGCATACCAATATTAGACATAGTCCTTTCAAGATACGCAAGTGGACCTTGCAAACCACCTGGTTGTTGGGCAGCTCCCATATGTGGTTGAGGATGCATTGGTTGTGACTGCATCATCATGCCTGGCTGAACAGGGGCTGGAGATGAGGTCATGGGAGGCATAGTATGTGGATGCATCATATGATGGCCATGTGCAGTGGTACCTGGCTGCTGCGCAACTTGAGGTTGCATTGGAGAGGGTGAGCCTTGCATGGCTGGCAGGTTCTGGGGTGGCTGAGATGGTACAGGAGGAGGCTGTGGTCTTGGCATGCCTGGTACATCTTGCAATAAGTTCTGCCAAGTTTGAATCTTGGCATTGTATTTTTCAATCAGTTCATCTTTTCTTTTTACTTCAGCTGCTAATTCTTGTATATTCTGAAATAAGAAATTATATGCATTTATCAAACTCTTTGCTGGGATATGTGTAAGTCAGTCATATCAAATTCGAAAGTTAACAAGAGCCAAATGTTGAAGCCCAAAGTTTTTGTAGGACTCATGCAAAAGTCTAATGTTTACAGAACACCTGTTAGTTTTGAAAAGTATATAATAAAAACAAGTGCAACGATAAAATTTATATTTCCTTTCTGGATCTTGACTCTCTCCTACTTCAGAGGGAAATTTTCTATGCAGATATTTTTATCAAAACTAAACAAAAATGTCAGCAATTTTGATCTTACAAGACACTTATTTTTACTTACTAAAACAGAACTCTGTCAATTTTTGAGTGATTTTCTAGCACCACTAACAAATATATATAATTTCACGCACTTCTGTTTAGAAATCAGAATAACCTTGGATTTCAACTACCTCAAATATATATGACTAGCCGCTTTTGGAAACCATCTGGTTCTCCCACTTAAATTAGTTTTTATTTTTGTATTTTATATTAATTATAGCCCTCCTCGTCGCAGTTTCACATGCGATAACTCAGAAAAGATGGATAAAAAAAGTTAATAATTCATTGTATTTCGCAGATAGTAAAATATATAGAGTAATTTAAAAATGCCAGCGATACAATTCTACATGATGAATCACAGCTAAGGAAACTTAAAAACTGTGTTTCAAATAACTCACTCAATTCATCTATCACTCATCGGTAGAATGATTAACGCTGAATATGGTCTCAAAAGCCGAACATGCTGGATGCCCCGTGTGAACCAATTTGTCCCAGATTGAGTAGAAAAAGTGAGGTGGCAAAAAATTATAGACATCTAAGAGACCCGGGAGAATAGGGGGTAGACGATAAAATTTAAAAAATTAGTTGGTTTTCCCGAACACTATTGCTGTTTTTGCAATTCCTAGTTTCAGGCAGCTAAAATGAAATAAAAATTTAATCTTTTCCTAAAACCAGCGGGAGTGTTCTCCCCTAAACTTTCTCGTATACTTCCCCCAAAAGGTGCCGTTTCTCCTTCCCCTGTGTGGCTAAAAAAAATTCGAACCTACTGTTATCCAGAATCCAATGACTATCAGAAGGTTTTTCATTATAGTGATTGAAAAATATCTAGGTAAAGAATTCAAAGAGATGCGTACCAATTAAAACGCATCTATCGCACACTACTAGGTTTCACTCTTGCCGTCTCAAGGGCAAACTGACGTAATTCGAAGCTTTCGGGAGCACAGACGATTGCTTCTGTACGCATGCGCATGGAAATAGATTGGTTTTAATGGTAAATTATACAGGCCGACAGACAGTCAACCCTTTGACGGATTTGGCCCAAAATTTTATACAGACCTACATTCATGGCGATAAAACTGTGTACCAAATTTCATCCCCGTAGCTCTAATAATTATCGTGTTCACAGACACACATAATTCCAAAATTGTGTTTTTCGGATTCAGAGAGGTCTAAAACGTGGAGATTCGTCAAAATCTCGAGTTCGAATTTTTTGACGATTACAATACTTTCTCTTTGTATACTTCGTATACGAGAAAGTAAAAAGTAGGAGGCGACTGATCTTCCTCGTCCCCAGACTCTCCGCTGCTGATGCGAACTATGAATATTCCTTGATCGTAACCCATCGCCAAGCCTCTCTCCCTTTCCAGTTGTATAATTAAAACTGTGACCTTGAGGAAATGTGAGCTACGCCGTTGCTCCTTCCCGTTTTGCTGCTGAAAATTGTATTTGAAAACATTTTCAAAAATTAATTAAAATTTAACAGAACGACTCATCGAAATAAAATTGGTGGCATTGGAAAGCTAATTTTTTTAACTTTAAGATTATGTTAAAATGATTTTTGTGCAACAATACGCTCCAAAGTTATTGCGGAAAAACGTTAAAATGTAAGGTAATTTTTAATTAATTAAAATTTCGAAAAATCCTTTTTTACTGAGCACCTACTACCCCAAAACCAACCAACTACCAAATTTGAAGTTTCTAGGCCTCTTGGTTTGGGAGATTTAGTGATGTGTGAGTGAGTCATGGTATTTGCCTTTTATATATATAGATTAGGTATCAATTCTATTTTAATTGAATTTACAAACCTGAGGCTTAAAAGTACTGTCTGTCTACCACGAGAACTCTGCTTGCCAAGTTGTCTCGTTGATGGTGGTTGCTACAGCAACTGTTTATGTTAGGGAAGATCCATTTCGAATAGGAGGAATCCGAAGGAAGTCGGGGTTTTATTGCATTCTTGGTGGCAGTAAAGAGTACATCATTCGTGAACTTCTACCTACTCAAAATGGATTGCTCCTACGATAACTTGTTCCTATAGCAACCGCCATCAATGAGACAACTTGGCGAGCAGAGTTCTCATGGCGGACAGACAGTAAACCAAGTTTTTACAACATAGTAAAGTAGGTTAGCTTTTCTCTCTCTGTGCTGAACAGACTATTTGGTAACACTAAATTTTCTGCTTTTCAATCTAGGGGCCGTCCACAAATGATGTCACGCTTGGAGGGGGGAGGGGGCTCGTGAAATTGTGACAAGGGGGAGGGAGGGGGTAACAAGAAGTGTGACATCACGCATTTTGGTTTAAATAAAAACATTTAAAATCAGCAGATTAAATTTTGAAATTACCGGAATTTGATGGTATTTTTTAATCAGGGCTAAAACAACTTTCATGTGATTTTTGTTCACTTATATTCCTTTCTTTTCGAAAAAGGCATTTGGGGTATGTTCTGAGAATATGGTAGCAGCAGAAACTCTTCACAATTAGAAGAAAACCTCCCTCTGCTCACAAATGTCATTAAAACACATAGTTAAAGTTTAAAAATAAAATTTGAAATATGATCTATAACGTAGTGCTTTGTTTCTGAACTGCAAGTATATGTTTATGTAATATAATGTGACAAGGGGGGGGGGAGTCAAAAATATTGAAAAAAAGTGTGACATCATTTATGGACACCCCCCTACTTGTACACCTACAACACAGAAACATAACCCAAATAAACAGCCATAATCTCCTGGCTAAATCTTTTGTTCCTTAGTAGTTTACCACTGACAATTTCTGTGGCTTGTTATTGATACATATATATATATATATATAGTTTGAAATTTTTTTTTTAAGTAAATCTTTAGCTACAAAATTTTTATTAAACTTTTTGTTATATATTAGCTGGGTTGCAAAAGTACTTACCGAGGCTTTAATAAAATCATTTTGAATTGTTAGTTTCATCTCATTACATTTTAAGAGGAAAATAGGCTGTTTTTTAAATAAGCTATTTATAGTTGGTTGTATAATAAATTGAGGATTAGCATTTTTTTATACCTGTAGAAAATTATATAGCAACTAAACAGCCAATAAAGACTGATACCTGCTCTCATTCTACTTCCCATTTTTGTATCTGGTGCAAATATATGAGCATAAGTCTCAGATCACATTCAGGAGGCAATTTTTAACCTCTTGAGGAACAAATTTTTATACATAAAAAAGTGAATTAATTTTCTTATTAGATAACATTTTGCATTGACAGTCATTCCTTAAGCCAGAAAATTTGAATTCATTCTCAATTTTTATTCAACAGATTTTAATTTTTTGCTGTTAATATAATTTAAATTTAAAGAAAAGCCTAATACAATAACCAATATGTCGAAGTCAAAATTGTTGTTGAAAGTATTAAACTTTTTTTTTTTTTGGTCGAAATGGCATATCAAGTTATTTTCATAGTAGTGCCCTCATACATTTTGCTACTTTCATGATTACATATAAAAGCTTTTTGATGTCAAGTTACAGAAATTCATTTCATGCCAGTATCAAATCAAGAAACAACTTTTAAAAAGATTTACTATTTCTACACAAACAGTAGAATGTTATCTGAGGCAATACAAAAAATTGGTTTTTCATTAGGGTACAAATCACAAATAAAAACAGCATAATCAATCGGATTATAGGATGAAGCGTGGAAAAATGTCAGTTATTTCAGAGAAAATAAAGATGCTTAGTAACAAAAGTGTTAGCTCTTACTAAAGCAAATACTTTAGAAATGTATGAGAATGTCAAATATCTGAA
The DNA here is from genome assembly GCA_013235015.1 of Araneus ventricosus. Lineage (NCBI taxonomy): Eukaryota > Metazoa > Arthropoda > Arachnida > Araneae > Araneidae > Araneus > Araneus ventricosus. The sequence continues at coordinate 311,251 of BGPR01000305.1, read as the reverse complement.
CCTAGCACATTCTGTGATTAACTTGATCATTTTTAGGGAGTATATATATATGCACCAGCTTATATACCCTGCACTGCTCGGGATAAAAATATTTTGAAGTTAAATAACACTTTAAACTTCAACAGTTTTTTGCTGCTATGTCTTTCACAGATTTTCATTCATTCTCTCCCATGATAGACACAAGAATTGGGTCTACCTCTGCCCTGCCTTAGCATCCTGGTTGTCTGAATGACAGCCGCTGCAATAGCTCGAGTACAGGCCGGAGTCCCATCACTGGGCCACGGCCCGACCCCTCCCAAAGGAGATATGTACTATCACTGGTAGAGGGACCCAAAGCCTACCATTACTATACCTACAGGGGAAGCGAGTCATATCCATGTACTCGCAGGTTTTTTTAATATTAAACTTACCACCCAACAGTCTATGCAGAAATGTGCATCAAACTGATACAATATGTGAAACACACATGTGCAATCTGATAACCTTATAAGGCAATAAATTTTGCTCTTGGTCAAATGACCTCTCGTGGTAGTCTACACGTGTTTATCAGAATTAAAAAATAAATAAGGAAAAATTGAATGTATATATTTAATAGAAAAAATCATGAAGTGTGAAAAAGTGATAACATTTTATGCAAATTTTCAAATCAAAAGTTTACAACCGTCATGGTACATTTAGTGTTACAATAAGTTTTGAAAACTTGACTGAAATTAAAGAAAAAATGGCATGGCAATTAAATTATCATTAAAAAGATAATTGCTTGCTCTTTAAGATGGCGTATAAATCATTTTCATGAGATAATTAAGGTAAGTGCTCCAGTAGTGGGCCACTTGAATTTTAAGTTGAAAAACAAGAAATTCCAACATTCCAATGAAATAAGAGATCTGCCTCTGGTAGGCTGAAACCCTTATCAACTGAATACCAAAGGCAAAGCCTTTATTTCCTGTTCAGTTAGGAGCTAGAAAGTTTGCTGCTGAAGTTGGCCTCTGAGAGAAGCATTTTTAGCTTATTCTTAGTGATTTCCTTAACAGGTAACTCTTCTTTCAACTATTTTTTAGCATACATTCTATTTGTTTTTAAAATGAATTGTTATTGATATTATTTGATTATATAATGAATGTATTATAAACTATCTTTAAATTAAATAATATTGATAATTTATGGATAGTGAGGGGTGGCCCACTTTTGGATCAATGTTTTACTAAATGCTCCAGTAGTGGGCCTAGCGAGGCCAGTACTGGAGCACATGCTTTCTCTCAAATAATCTGTTTTGGTGATGTTTAATAAGAAGGTTATATCTTGTAAAGTCTTTTTATTTAATTAGATTTGCTTTATTTTTATCAAAACCAGTAGTGGGCCACATGGCCCACTTCTGATACATTAATGGTACACTAATGGAACATTCTGACCAATTACTTAAATAATAAATATTTTATACTACACTTGAGGAAAAGACTGATATTCAAGAATTAATTGGGCTCTGTAACGAGGCAGACAATAATAACTATCGCATTGCTGGACCATCGAAAAATATTCCATCACCATTTAAAAGGGCTCTTTTCTGGCTGCAGAAGGAAGATAAAAGAAAAAAAAGATTTATTCAAGATAAAATATCAAGATTTAATATCCATAATGCCCCAAACAGAACTTAAAATGAAAGATCGATAATTAACATATACCTTTAATAAAAAAATTGGCTGTTAAGAGAAAAAATGTAAATCTCGTGTGACTAGAATCTATAAATAAACAATTTCACCTATATCAAGCCATTTTTATTGCATTTTTACAGTGTATAATGTTAATATATTATTATTATTACTAAATATAATGATTTTATTCTTTTTTCTTTGGCACAATTGACAAATCTGGGTGGCCCACTTTTGGTATGCCCACTACTGGTACATCAAAAGTTTGCTATGCCCACTTCTGGTGCATAGGAGTAATCTAAGTTTTTAATTTTTAAAAAATTATATTACAATTATTTTGATATTTCAGGTGATTATTATTTTAGATAAAAGTTTGAACAACCATAAAAAAATACAGATTAGCGAAACTTCTCAAAAGTTTAGATGATAATTGAGGAAATACCCTTAAGTGGCCCACTACTGGAGCATTTACCTTATTTTAGGAGTTATTAGTGAAAAACTGAGCAAAAATGCTGAAGTTTGGCTTTAAAAATAGCACAGTTCTCCTAGAATCGCATATGCAAATTTCATGTCAATACTGCTGTTTAGGAAGAATTCTTGTGACAGACAAACACATACTTTCTGCTTTATTTTATAGATATTGTCTTTAGAATTCACATTCAATGAACAAGAAATCTCGTATTACAGAAGGTAAAACAAAAATGTTGTTTTTTCATTAGGCTACAAAAAAAATTACTTTTCAAGAAACAACTTCAAAAAATTTTGTTACCATATAAGAAGTAATAAAATATACATCTGAGAGCTAAATATAATTATTCTAGAGCACTCTTGCTTCCATAAACATAGGTGCAATTAATTCTGCCACTTTTGCTAATATAATTTGAACAAACTCATTTCATACCTCATAATAGGCAAAATACTTGATTTGCAGTTCTCATGTTTTTATCAAGCACTTTACAATCATTTTAAGTAGTTCAAATTTTAAATTGAGGGATTCCAATACATTAGAACATAAGATTTCCTAAACTTTTTCAATATTAATTATGTTTATTGAAATACTTCTTGTGTTTAGTAATAAAAAATCACTGGTTAAAACCTACATACAGTCAGACCTCTATTTTGCGAATTTCTCTATTTTACGAACTTTTTCTTGGAACCAAGAACATTTTGCGAATTTCTTCGTAAAAAAAACCTCCAAATAGCGAAGTGCAATCTCTATTTAACGAACTTTTTCTTGTGATCCAATATTTTTTTTTTTTTCCCTATTTCTCAAAATACTTCTAAACATTTCAAACTTATTCTTTCTTTTAACGCATTTTATGGTCATCAATGACCTTGAAGCTGGAAAATGTCAAAGCAAAAGTTCTTGAGAATCAAAGAAAAAAATTTAATTCTTCATGAGGTGGATAAAGGCGTGTAAAAAAAGGATATTACTTTAAAATTTGGTATTCCTCCAAACAGCTTATCAACCATAATAGAAAAATCGTGATAAGATACAAAATTATGATTCATCGAATTCTTGGTCAAAACGCTTAAAAGCATGTGTCTATGAAGATGTGGATGAGGCAGTTTTGAAGTGGACAGTGTGAAAAATAAAAACAATACTGCGATGAAGACGAAGATGATGAAGATGGAAATGATCATAATGCAGAAATCAACAAGCCTTCGTATGATGAAATGCTAAAATTCATTAATTTTAATATAATTTTTTTTAAATTGAAAATACAGTGTATTCCCGGACAATGTTTTGTTTTATTCTTGTTTTCCTTGCAGATTTCTTTTTGATGGGTAAAATATATAAAACAGATATTAATTTACAAAATAAAGGTGTGATTAGTTACTTTTATAATAATATTTAGTGTTTATGAATTTAAAATCTGTTTTGTGTAGTTTAAAGTATTCTAAAAGGTGAATATCCATTTAATGAATTTTCCATATAACAAACTTTTTTTTCGGGATTTAGCGACTTCGTTAAATAGAGGTCCGACTGTATTTCCAAAATTTCAATATGTACTTACTTCAACTAGTAAATGTTCTGGTTTTTGTACAGATAGAAGCAGTCTTTTTTGAAGAAAAAAACAATCCATTTGTTTAGAGACATCAAGAAAGCGTTGAATTGTCAGATCCACCGCTATAAAACAAAAATAATTAATTCTACTCTAAACATAAAAAAAAAATTAAATTCTCTATAATTGCAATTACAATACATTTTATATATTATTTTGTAAGAACACTGTTCATTGCTGTAATGAAATAAAACAAATACTATTTGCAATGTTGGGGGGTGCAGTGGCTTACAAGTTGAATTTCAGCTTCAGGATCACATGTTCCAAATGCATTTCACCAAAGATTTGCCATATATGAGAGTCTAGTGCATATTAAATCTACTGTAGTCAGTCAAACATCCTCAAATTGAGTTGGCATAAAAATCTTGCGAGTTAAATACTGGTCCTTATCATCTGACCCTAGTTTAAAATTACAAGGTATCCCAAAATAGCTCTCGTGTAGCTTTAAAATGGGACTTTAATAAAACTAAACTATGCCAGTTATTAAATAGCTAAATTAAGGACTTGCAACAAATGATATGCATACTACTGTAATATGAAGTTGTCCCTCATGCTTACATGATCTTTTTATCAAATATCATTCACAGTGCTTTCACAATCTGTCTATTTATCAGATAGTCCCCAGGAATTTTTTAGTTGCTTCAAGTAATAACTTGCAGCAATAAGTTAAATATGCAGGGATGTTATTTTGTGTCGTAAGATCAGGTAAAAGTAGAATCACAAAAAACATTGTGGATGTTTGCAAAAGATGCTTTTTAACAACTGTACATGTACCGGCAGAGCTGCCCTGGAAGGGAAAGTATTTTTTTTACATTATATGCTAAACTCCAGAACTCTTCTCACACTAATGTCATATTATTAACTCTAACAAAATGTCATAAGAAACAGTTACTGGTGCACAGGCAATTGTCCATTGTGACATAAAATTACCCTAATATCATAGTTCTGATCATTTTAAGCTCTACTTTGAGAATTCAAGCACATACAGCATCTTTCCTTTATCCAGAATTCTAAAAGCTTTTTAAAAATTATTATTAATATACCAGCATAACTAAATCTACCTCTTGCCTATAAATCTAACAAATAATTGCTACAATTACAAAATCATTCAAGGACTGTTATTTATTTTTAATACAGTGCATAAATTCATTACAGAGATTAGCTTGTTTTGAGAGATATTTGCTGTATCCTAAATCACAGATCATATTAGTATGTTCATCTTTATTTTTTACATGGATATATTATGCATAAAACTTCATTCATCCAATTTTGAGCCTGGAAGTAAAGAATGCAAACTCATTAATCATTTCCTTCCGACATTTAATAAGTTGTAAGTATACTTGAACATGCAAGTTAAAGCTAGAGTAATGTACTATGTATCTATCAAGCATGTCACCACCTAATTTTGAATTTTATCAATATCTATATATGAAAATGAGTATTGATTATATTTTTAATAATTAATAAGAATAAAAATTGAATAAAAAAAATTTTACTAAAAGGCATACCATTCTAAACACAGCTTCTATAATTACTCATTTAAGGAATTCCTCTCTAAAAATATAAAAATTACGCCATCACCTTGTAATAATAAATACTCTCTTCAAGGCAATTCTTTTTTTAAACCACATTAATATCAGAGATGGAGTATTAAAACATAAACATTTAAAAACCAAATGAATACTCCACAGAAGAATGATTTGTAGTGGTTTTGCACATAAAAATTTAAAAACCAAATGAAGAATACTCCACAGAAGAAGAATGATTTGTAGTGGTGTTGCACATAATAATTTCTAACAACTCACAGAATTATTGGTAAAGAATATTCTGTCAAAATTTCCTACTGCCAGCATGAAATATTTAATAGTATATAACTTGAAATGAGGAGGCATAATACACAGATTTGGCACTTCAGCCATGTACCTCCAGGAAATACCTCGACTTTTGTTAATTTTTATCCAAAAACCTTTTTATAAAATATGGAATAAAATAATAAGTATTTTTATAAACAAAATAAGAAATATATATATTCAACAGTTAACCATCTCTTTAGTTTTTAATAAAATGTCTTAATGAAAAATCCAATTGTTTTAAAAAATGCATGCTGTTACAAACATTGAATAAGCATATGAATTTCAATGTTAAAAATAATTCTACCATGAAATATTAGCTCTGTTATTTTAATTGATAACTGCACAGCACAACTTTTGAAACTCTGATGTATTAAAATATGATTTCAGATTACTATTAAGAACATAATGCATCTAATCTATTTCATAATTATGCCAAGGCAATATTTTTCTAAAAGTAGAAAAATAGCATCTAAAAATAGGAGAATATAATGCCTGCTTATTGAAAATGAGTTTTTACACCTCACTGTTAGAATGATGGTACATAAGTATATACTAATATATATTAATTATTAATTAAATTACAGATGATACTTTTCAAAAGAGAACAGTTTTAGAATTAACATTTTTAATTGATATAAAAATAATTGAAAACTTAAAACTCATTGCAAAATTAATTTATGATCACTGTATTACAAATAACAATTTTGAGATTAACAACTATCTTGTAAGTTTGTTTTCATTTTCTAATCAATTATCAAATACAACACATATACCTGTTTTTCCTTATGCTAGACTGCAATGTAAAAAACTTAAGTCACAGCTGAAATGTTTGAGAAACGCTCGAGGTTAACTGGAAATAGCTAATATACAATAGCTAATAAATTATACAATATGATTTAATTGTTTGGCCATTTTGTAGCGAAAAACGAAAATTTCAATATTCAGCAATTAAACAAAAAACATAAAATGCAATGAGAGCTTCAATATTAATAAATGAATAAGGGGAAAATACGAGAAAAATGAAACAGAGAATTATATACTGACTAGTTCGAATTTCATCAGAGTCCCTAGCATTGTGCAGATCAGGATTCGTTAGAGCAGCAAGACAATCCTATACGAAAGATGAATGCTACTTTATAACGCAATAAATACATATTTATTTTAAATTAATACATAATTAATTTTAAAAAGTGATAAACAAAATAACTGTTTTATTTAAATGTACCTGAAATGCTTTTTCAAAATCTTCCACAATATGGATACCTGGTGCAACAGCCATATTAAATTCTTTAGAAAGAATAAAATAAATAGAGTTTATACGATCAGGCTGCCGCAAATTATACAATAATTTGAATAGATTTTAGTAATTAGAGTCATTTCATGAGGAAAAGAAAGAAAACGAGTCAATGTTGATTAAATAAATTTGACAAGTATAGCAATTTTGCGATGTTTACATGCGAGAGTTGAGTGATACTGCAGGTTTTCTCTGACTAAAAGTTATGTAGTTACTTCATTCAATATATTAATTTGCCTTAATATATTAACTGTGGAATTTTTTTTTATTATTCTTGAGCATCATACAGTTGTATTTGAATACTCAGATACATTTTTAATCAATTTAAAGGTGATTGAAAGCCGAGATTGTGATGAAACCTGACTGTTGGTCAAATAGGAGAAAGTAACACAACTTTCGTATGGCATCATATTTGGTTTGTTTTGCTGTGATTCAAAATTTTGTTTGCGGTGAATTGATCTGCCTAGTTTGCTAATGAATTCTTGAAAATTTTATCTTAGAGTGAAATAGAGCAGCATTTCTGTTTATGAAATAGTATTTCTGGTAGTATATTTGTGTTGTATGAATGATGGATTTTAAAACTGCTCGCAGTTCTAGTCAAAATGCTTCTGAATCATCTCGAAAAGCGTCTGTTAGTTGCAAAAATATTCTTCTATCATTAATGACAGAAATGAGCGTGAATTCTAAGCTTCAGAATGAAATACTTCATTTTGCAGACAATAGGAAATCTTTGCCTTATATTCCTAAAGAAGTAATAAAATCTGAAGATGAGGAACAAATAATACCAAAGAGTCTCCCGAAATTACCACCCAGGCCATTACAGCGGATGAAATGGAAAATTATTGATTCTGGCTTGTACGAAAGAGAACCATATAGACCTAATCCATCGAAAAGTGAGAATTCAGTTTTTTTTTTTTTTTTTTTTTTTCTATTTAAAGAGCTTTTTGTTGAAATTATGAACATCACAATCTTTTCGCATATTTTTTGGTTGAAAACAATTGTTTTGAATATTTTTATAGTATGTGAGATCTGATTTGATTTTTTTCATCTAATTTGAAGTTATATTTTTGATAATAGAGAAAAACTTTGTAATTTTTTACTTGGAGTCGTTAGTCTTCAGGCTTCTACTTCATATTAGTGTGATGCTATTTAATCCAGAGCTTTCAACACGCTCCAATCTTGGATACTTGAAATCTATTTTTATTTGTAAGCTGTTGTCCTCTTGTGCATGATACTTAAAATTTTAGTTTCTTAAAAAAAAGTGTCAGTGATAAATGCTAGAAATTTTGAGAAACTTATTAATATAAAGCATTAACAAAAGATTTATATTTTTTTATCATTAACTCTATTTCCTTGAGAAGCATAGAAATCCTGTCCCAATTATACCAAACGGTTTAACTGACCGCATTGTTATAATGGTGTTATAGCATTGCATATAAATATCAGTTCTCTAAATTGCAAATGTATTTTGACCCATTTGCAACTCTTATAAATGATGACTAAAGATAGCCCAAAATTTGATAGGAAAAAAAATTGCAAAAGTTCTTTCTTGATAGTATAGATTATTAATATTAGGGATGTAACGAATATTCTGTCCTTTTGTCAAATACTAAGAAGATATTCAGACGAATATATAAAGGATAATAATTTTTTTTTTTTAAATATACACATTTAAGAAAAAATATTCCAGGATTACATTTCAGTACATTTATTATCAAAATATCTTATAACAATTACCCAATTTCAAGTTGCAAAATGTAAGGTATTTAATAAAGTTGCATATAAGTTATCATTGCAAAACCTGAAATTATGACAATAATTTTTAAGCATTTTCAGGAGAAAGTCTGTTCGGTTTGATTTAATACACATAATAATACCAAAAAAGGATGTAATGAATATTCAATATTAGGCCTATTCATCTCTTTCCTGGATAATCTGTCTGGCTGAATGCTAAACAGATATTTGGCAAAATAAATTCAATAAGAAATTTTTAAAAGGTTGTTTTAAATATATTTAATAAAGAATATTTCAGAATTACATTCCTTTACATTTATTATAAAAAATCTAATATTTATCCAATTTTAAATTGCATAGTACATAAGTGTATTTAATAATGTTGCATATCATTTGTAGAAGTTTGTTCCATACGGTTTCATATATTTTACCAGCTTCAGAAAATAAATGGTCACTATATAGTGCTTGCAGGTGCTGAAAGATATTTTCTTGCTAAATTTGCGAACTTTGGAAATTTTTCAGCATTTTTTTCCACGAATTAAGTGGACACTCCATCTTACTTATTAGAAGCTCTTTATCAAAATATTAATTACTTCTAGTAATTTTAATTTATCCATTAGTTTTCTTCTGTGTTTGCCATTGCCATGTTCTGCAATGGTAGGTAACTTTTATTTCTCTGAAGCAATCCTAATATGATGAGCATTTCTTTTTTCTTATTATTATAATTAATGTGTTTAAAATGTTACAAATATACATAAAGGTATTAAAATTTTTTTTAAGTATGCAAATAATAAAAAATCAATTTTATATACAGTACAACGTCGCAAATCCGGAATCGTCGGGACTTCGGTAATTCCGGATTTGGGATAATTCCGGATCTTGGATCATTTCCATATTAAGAAGTGATTTTAACATCATAAAACACATAATTCAATTTAAATTTTTTTAAAACTTATTTATTACTTGTTTTCTTTGATTTATAAACGTAATTAATATTATTTCTTAATAATTTTAACATTTTTACAAAACATTTCATTTAAAGTGAGTTGTTTCATTAGTTTTGGTTTTTGATTCAGTAACTTCTCTTTTATTTTATGTATTGCCAATATGTCCGACTCCGAAATAAAGTCTCTTTGCTCAAGTCCTTTTATTGCGGTGTTCAACACTTCCACTAAGCTGTCAATTGGCATTTTATCTTCCGCTTGTCTTTCTTCTTCGCTCTCCTCGCTATCGGATACTGAAGTGTGGAGTTCATCAACACCATACTGCATATTTCGGCATTGGTGGACTGACATACTGTCGGGGCTTTATCGTCACAATGCAGTACTTCAAAGGCGTCATCTTCGGCAATTTCTTGTCCTCTTAACTTGACGTACTCGTCCTAGTCCATACTCTTCACATAATTTTGCAACAGCTGTGCCACTTTCCAACTTTTTGATCAGGTTGACTTTGTCCTTGATCGATAGAGTCACGTGTTTTCTTTTTGTCCCGCTGGCTACAGTAGAACTCAAAGCACGCTTCGGCATATTGATAATGAAAGATATAAACCAGAAGATATTTAATAATATTAATAATAAAAATTAAAAAGCTAAATAAAATGTTGGAATCGTTCATCAAGCAAAATATATCAACTCGGATAAGAGAAGTTCAAGCGAGGGCTAGTTGAATTAAAGTAAAACGTCCATTGTTCTGGGCAAATCCTGTGCGAGCCAGAAGGGAGGAGATTGCGCACATCTTATTTGTAACATTTCTTATATTCTGGACTAGTTCATTTTGCGTGCAGAGAGGGAAGGAGGAAGGTATTGTAACTCCGATATTTATTACAATAGCCCCGATACCTTCGTCGAACATCGTTGTACATGTGGTTAAATCCTTTCCCTCCCCAGATGGTTACGACCAGTTTCTGCTGATTCTGGGCGCCGATTTGTTAGATAAAAGTTAGGATTGTTTTTTTTGATTTAGGGGAAGGGTTCACGGAATGAAAAAGGTCCGGATTTTGGATCATTCCGGATTTTGGACGTCCGGATTTGAGACGTTGTACTGTATCTTAAATTTTTTTCATTTAAAATTAGAAAAATATTTCATTTACAATCAAAAGTAAAATGCCTTTAAAAATTTATTATTCAGCCAAATCACTATTCGTTACATACCTAATTAATACTTGGTTAAATGAGAGGTTTGGTGCATATTACATTTGTTTTAACTTGGTAAAATACATTGTGTTTCATCAGCAGAACCATTGCAAATCTGTCCATTTAAATTTTTCAAAATTATTAATATTTAGGCCTTAAAAACTGTGATGAGCATCTTATATCTGAGAACTCTATCATAAAAAGCAGTCCAAAATTAAATAACCCAGTTGAAAGCATTGAGCTATGACAATTGCATTCAAATTCCTAAATAATTTTGTATCTTGTGTTTGGCGCAGTATAGTCAAATATGGCTCTATCGCCAGAAAACAAAACCCAACCAACCAACCTAAATAATTTCAATCAAATTTTTAACTCCAGTAGTTGCAATTTTTCTTGTAATTTTGTTGTAGAGTGCAAATAATTACTCACTTAAAATTCAATTCACTTTTCCCTTTTTGGCAAAGTAAAAATTAGTTTTTGTATTCTAAATTCTTATCTATACATGCACAGATTTTACTTTTTTTTTCTATAATTATATATTGTTGCAGAATACATTGTGTTTTTTTAATATAATTTATGAAAGTTGGTAAAATTCTTTGATAAAGAACATTAGCAAAATACAAGTGAACTTTTGTTTCTAATTTATTGTTTTATTTTATTTTGATTTTCTTACAAATCTTATATCTTGAGTAAATCTTTTATAAATACCAACTCCAAGAATTGAAACTAATTTACGTGGTGCCATGGTTTCTCAATTCTATATATCGTATTGTAAAGTCATGAAAGTACCCAACAGACAATTCTTTGTACAGACCACATTAAAGATAGTACTTATTGAATAATGATATAGAAACTGCTGGATGGTTTCTGACTTTTGTTTTAATTTTCAGTTATATAAGCAGTAATGATTATTTTAATACAATTTGGCGTTCTTTGATTATACTATTTTTCTGGGTGTTTCCATTTTTGTATGTCAATTTCATTCATAAATGAAGTTTATGTAAAAATGTGTGAGGATATTTTATTTTGTTTGAAAAGAATTTGTTACAATATCAAATTTAGGATGATATTTCTAAAGTAATGTTTTAGATAATTATTTCATTGTTACTTTAACAACCATAATTACAAGCATGCCCTAAGTACAATGCAATACAATATTTTTCAAACTAATGCCATTTAATTATCATTAAAAAATGATTATGCTTATATAAAAAATAATTATAAAATAAATCTGATTATTAGCAATCTTCATTATTCTTTTAAAATTTGCTGTATTTCAACTCTTAATTTTACAACTAGTTTTTCGGAAAATATTAATTCATACACTTTAGTTATCTTCTTATATGATATTTTATCAGTATAGCTGTATCTTTTTTTTACAAACAAATGACAACATATCTATTTTATTTTGTTTCTTCTGTTGCAGATTTTTAAAGAACTTTATAATATATTTATGAAGTTTTTAGTATATATTGGTATTAAAAAATCTATATTGGCCTTATATTGGTGTTAAATATATATATATATATATATAGGTATTTAAAAAATATTTGCAACTAAAGGAAAGTTGTAGTGATTTATCATGATCATGTGTTATACTCATGTATAGATGTATATTTTTACATGCTTTTGTTTTCTTTTAGCTAGGCCTTCAAAAGAAAAAGAAAGGCTTCAAAACTTGATGGCTTTTGGAAAAGAATTTGAGGAAACTACTGCAGTGTGTAAAAAAGACAAGGATTCGATTCTTCAAATAAATCCCTCAGATCTCTTTGATGAAAGTAATTTTAAAATATATATATATTTATTCTGATCATGACAATAGGTTTTTTTTTTTTTTTTTTTGCAAGATTGAAACCTTTTATTTGAAGACAGCATTGGCTCTTGAAATTTTGTACCAATTTTTTTTTTTTTTTTAATAGGTCATTATGGCTTTGAATTTCTAGTAACAAAAATATATCTCAATAAAATTTAATATAAAATTTTGTATGGGAAAATTTTTATAAGTTATCTCTTGATTAACATTTTTACTTTTCACAATCTTAGTTCTAAATGAAATCAAAGAAAGGAGAGATTTTCTTGAGGAAATGACTCAATTAGGACTCGGAAAGAAATATTTACCTGAGATCCAGTGCCAGATTTCAGTGGTATGTTCTTGTTTCTTATTAGTATGCAGTAACTGTTTATTTAAAACCATGAATTTCAAACCCTTTTTTACACAACTATCCGCATCAAATATTGAGCAAAATATATTTTAAAAATATGATTTTTGAATTTGAACTGATTTAGTATAGTATAGTAATCATTCACCATTTATATCTATATCTTCAAATGAGTTTGCATTTTCATTTCAAACTTTTATTTCCCTTCTTTTTAATAATCAAGTTAAAGAATAGTAGCTATAGATAATGTAAAGAAACTGCTGTTCTTTCTACCAAAAGTGGATTGCTCTGTATTGATGGCAAAACTGCATTTTTATATACACTGATAGACAAAACCTAAGGATGGTGGTATGCTTAGAAAAAAAATGTCATGTTCAGTTTCGTGTCCAAGTGGGATAAACGGGTAATGACAGAATGTGATAAAACAGAAAACATTGAAACAGGTTGCTTCAGGGAAAGACATATTTTGACCCAGAAGCACTGAAATACCAAGAATGGTGATTACTCTCAACAGGCAATTCAATGAGACATGTCAGACAGAAATGCATGCCCACCATTCAGTGTAGTGCAACAGGGGATATGCTTTGAATGATGGATCAAGGAGGTTTTGATGTAACTTTTACCACTAGTCTTTCATTGCATGGTTGATGGATGGCTTGTTTGTTGCAGGATATGGTCAAGTAACAAAATGTTACCCCAAGGCATCCTGTACATTTTCTATAGGATTCAGGTGAGGGGAACATTCTAGCTGCATTATACAATAAATACCCTCACTGTCCATATCATCTTCATGGCTGCAAGAGACAAAAATTCACACCATTTCTAAAAGTTCTTTTTTTCAGTAAAAAGGAAAGCATTCCATGGAGCAAACCATGTTTTATTTCATGTAATGATATGTATATCACACATTTTAAATCTTCTGACTCATCATTGTAGTTTAGCTTTTCTTCATTTAGTTTTAAGTGCCGATCAGGATCGGATGATATTTTTTAGTCCTGGCAATGCATAGAATGTTTTGAATATTAATACTAAAATGGAAATAATTAAAGCGAAAGATAAAGATAATTTGAGCGTGAAACAGATTATAGATATTGCAGAAAAATTAGGAAAAACTGATTTTCATGCATCAAATGGATGGCTTGAAAGTTTCAGAAAAAGACATGGGTTATCTTTCAAAGCAGTCTGTGGTGAAGCTGGGGACATTTCAGATGAGACTGTAAATATATGGATTTAAAAAATTGAAAAACTCAAAATATTGCAAATGCCGATAAAAGTGGGATTCTTTTTCGTGGCTTACCAACAAAATCTTCATGTATTAATAAAGCAAAATGTACCGGTGGTAAACAATCAAAAGAACGTCTCTTGTGCCTTTATGACTGGTGAAATCAAAAAATTTTTGGTAATTGGCAAGACTGCAAAAGTCTTGGTGCTTTAACTTCCTGTAATATGGAAATCGAACAAAAGGGCATGGATGACTGCTGCAATTATGGAAGAATGGTTAAAAACTTTTAATGCAAAAATGAAATAGGAATACTTTTCTGTTTTTAGATAATGCCACTTGCCACCCTCACACAGAACTTTCAAACATAAAATTGCCTTGATTTTCCTCAAATACAACCAGCGTTACTCAACCTATGGATCAAGGAATTATTTGTTGTGTCAAAGTAAATTATTGAAAATTTCTAATGCAATCTTTACTAGCTAATATGAAAACAGCATTAAATGCAAGTGATATAATAAAATCTGTAACAGTTCTTGTAACGTTCAGTAATTTTAAAATTTAATTAAATCTTAATTTTAAAATGTTCCACTTATTAAAACATAATTATTGCAATATTATATTTTTATGGTATTTTGTTAATATTAGATAACATTTTTAATTACAATTGATTTAATTTAAATAATGAATATATACACTTGAAAACCTCATTTATTAATGAAACCCTGTATGAAACGGAATTCTGTCTGAAACAGAAAATTTTTCTGTTCCCTTTAGATTCCGTTTAGTACAGGTTTTACTGTATTATTAATCTACTAGAAATACATTGCTATCAAACTTTATATTGATCATTTTGTAAACTTAAATAATATATATGTATTATTGTCTTTTGAAGGATTTTATTTTCATTTTTATCCCAGCCCACCAATGAAATCACATTACTGTACATATGTATTAAGAGATTTGAGTTATCTGTCACAGCCCTGGTCCCAATGGTGACAGTTAATTGAAGTTTTACTGTACATCCATTTGCAATGTGTTGACATTTGTTTAAATCAAATATTATGGTTGTAAACTTACATTTTTTTCTAATGTATTTCTTAAAGTTTTGCATAGTATGATAAAGTTTTTAATTTTCTCTAGCGATTGAAGGAATTGGAAAAATTGGATAAAGAAAGAGCAGAGGAAGCATATCGTGAATATGGAATGTGAATTATACTGAGCTTTAAAACCTGCAATATATTTTTGGGCGTTTTTTTTTTTTTTTAATTTGCATAATATTCTTAAGTATGAATGTTACACTGCAATAATACTTGACAAAGCTGTGATATTTTGTAAATATATTTATATTATTTGTTTTTCAGAAATGCTAGTCATTCCATATTTATTTATTCATTTTTATTTATTCACTACTTTATTTACTTTCAGTTCCTGTTAGATTAGAGAAATAAAACCTTTCTGTGGATCTTGTTTAATTTGGCTTTTGATACTTCTGATTTGTATAAAGATTTCTGTTCTTCATGGAATATTTACACTTACAAAAAATGTTTTCCTCCTGCAGAATTATTTTCAAACAATTTCAAGATTTTAGATTCTTAACACAACATTAAGGTCTTCTAATTGCTAGAAAAAATTTGTAAGGTTGGTGAGAAATGAAACACTGCATGTGCCAGTTCATCAATAATTTGAAGGAGATCATAGGCATAACGAAATATGGTCCACTAATTGATATTAAGTAAATTTATTTTTATTAAAAAATAATCTTTTTTTTTAATTCTAAAAGTGGAATTACTATTTTTATTAGAGTTTTATGAAAAACAGCATCATAGGTTTTGTTTATGTAAAAAAAAATTATGTTTTTCATAAGAAAATTCCAAAAAAGACAACATAATAAGAAATTATATGAATAGTGCTGTTATTACAATCCACAGTTAATCCTGATTTAGCTACTCTTGTGCAGAATTTTATCATATTTTACAAACATTTTTACTTACTTTTGAAATTCCTGTCAATTATTATATGAAAGCAACATGTTAATTAATTTATTTGGTAATCCCAATCAAATATATTTAGAATTAAAATAAATCACAAATGTTTCAACACATTTTTAAAGCAAGAATTGTTCTATCTTTCGTTTAAAAAATTTTTGGTTGTTGCTGTTCTTTTCAGATTTCTGTTTCCAACAAAAGAAAGGATTTGTTTCAGAAAATTTTCATTTAAGGTGAATTTTCATATTAATTAAATATTTAGTTTATAATATAACCAAACTGTCTTTTCATATGAAAGGGACAGACAATGATTTCTTGTATATAATAAATGGTTTCATTTTGACATTGCTTCACTGTATATAAAGTGAGTTATTATGCACAACTTTATCATCTACCATAAATGCATTAAAGGCATTAGCTGTGGCATAGCTGCAACTTTTGCCGCCCAGGGCCAACATGCAACTCTTCCTTTACAAGTTACATAAGGCACATACATCTCAAAATAAATTCATTGCAAATAAGATTAAAAATAATAATTGCTAGTTAAAGTACAGAATTACAGTGTATTTTTTCTTGCTTTTTTAACTAATAAAATGTTGATAAAATCATTAAAATATATGCAGTCTCCACTAGTGTCAACAAAATGAAAAAAAAAATATTTGAGTGGATGTCACTAATCATGTAATTAACACATATTATCTATTTAATAAATTGGATGCCTCAAGATTTTTTTTATATATATATATCTAATTTTTGCAGTACCTTTTCAAAATTCCAGATTGGGCAATCACCCTCTACACTACCCTTTAGCTACACCACTGTGTGTTTGATTGTGCTCCAAAGTTAATGCAAGTTGAGTATTCCAAATCTGATTAATGGTTATAAAATTAATATTATAGAAAAAATGTAGCAGTAATTCTTGCTTTTACTTCTTTCCTGTTACGTAATAGTATTCAATGGCTGTGAATGACGACACCCTTCCTTTTCATATTTACATTTGTCAACTTTCAAATTATCTTTGGTTTTTCTTGTTGTCTACTGATTAATAATTGCAATGATTCTTGTCACAAAGATATGGATAGCATTCTGTATGCTGTTGATTATATTTGAATCCATTTGTTAGATTTTTGTCTGAAAGTATCATGGAACCAAAACTTTCATAGAGAATTGGAAGTTTATGGCAGTTTTTCTTCCTATTGTTATCATTAATTATCTTTTTCATTTCTCTTCCATTTCTTTATAAAAAAGAGGATTATATGTCCGATTTGCGTTTATCTCTTGTGAATATCTTTATATATATATATATATATTTGCATGTGCATAGTGGTTAGAATTGAAGTATCCCTGTTCAAAACAGAGTAGAGGCAGGGGAGGTAATCAGTGATTATCATAAGAGCATCAAATCTCAGTGGTTTGAATTTCATAATGGGAAGAAATAAATGGTGCAAAGAAAAGAATCAAAGAGAAAGAAACATCTGATAAAAATGACCATTTTTTTATGTTAAAACTCTTTTACCTTGTATTCATTAATTAAACTGACATGTGGGTATTTTTCATAATTAATATACCTCTTAATATTAATATACATCATGACTGTAATTGAGTTATTATACAGTGACTAGAAAATCACCCATCATGATATGATGGGTACAAATTGCCTGTTCATTCAAGAGATTTCCTGTCAAATTTGATGTGTTTAAATGCATATATATGCAAGAGAAATGTTTAACATTGATTGAAAACAAATAAAATAAACATATATTTTATGACAGGAAATATTTTTTTTTTTTAAATTTATATATTTCTTTACTCAAAACACCTCTTGGTAAACAACATTCCATATGAAGTATTTTTTGTTGTTTAACAATTTTCCTTGTACTTCAGATGTGTAAATTTTAATGTTGCCAAAAAATATTACCAAATTAAATCATCACGATTGCAATAAATAATCTGATGCATTGTGGCGTCCAAACTATATCACACGCATGATTTCACCACTGATGTGATTTACTACTTTCTATTAAAAAACGGAAATTAATTTGAGATATATGATTAATATAATTTAAAATTTCTCAGGAACTATTGATCAAATTTTATATCAATCGATAGCAAATTTTATTTCACTTATTTTAGAGCTATTAAATTTTAAATTAGAACGACAATTACTTTTTTAAATTTAAAATTACTGAAATTTAGGTGCTCTAACAATGAAATAATGCTGTTTAACATCTCGTAGTGCTATGGTGCAAATTTTATTGTTGGTGATGCCAGAGCGTTACCGGATCAGTGAGAGACAGATATGGGCTATTATATTAGTAATAACTGAATTATGTTTATGCCAGGTATTATTTACCTACGTCTCCTTAATGTTCATTCATAGAATTTTTTTTCCCTTCATTCATTTTCCAATTTTCTGAAAATTGGCATTCTCTTGACCACATGTTTTTTGCTCTTAAGTACTTAAAATTGGTATATTATGATTTCATATAATGATTTTTTTTATAAAATAGTTCATTTTGTTCTTATACCTTTCAAGCATTTAAATAGTATTTTGATTGTGTTATAAAGATATCCATGTGAATTGTAATTACTTGGTAAGTGCATTACAGAATCAACATATTTTTAACATATGATGTAACAAGTCAAAATAAAAGCTTTTTTAAATATAGTGAGATAATTCTTTAGTCTTAAAACATTCTAAGTAAACATTTATCAATAGGCTTTCAAAGTACACATTATTGAACAGAGACTGTTGTCTAGAATCCATGTATGCATTTATTTCATGGAATTTTTCTCATTTCCATCCTAATTAAATAGGATAATCCATACCTAATTAAATAGGGTAAAATATTTTGATAAATAATGTCTATATGAATGTTTGTTGAAGGCAAGAGGAAAATTTCTCTAAAACTTAACCATACTCTTGCTTATAATTTTTTTTCTTTCTTTTTTGCATTTATTTGTTTACTTTTGTATGAAAGAATATTAGTATTATGGAATACTTTTTAGTTTTCTATAAATATTTTATAAACGTAGTATTTGTTAAGTTAGATTAATAAGTTAGATTTTTCCTATCTTTAAAATAAATCCTTTTTAACATTGCACCTAATTTTTAATTATAAATGCATTACTTCTACTTGAATCCTATAAGTTTTACTTTAACTTAAACAGTTGCAACATTTCTAGAGCCTAAATTCGGGACTTTCCCTGTTTTTGAAAGTTTTGAAGCGTGCCGCGTTTTTGTAATGGCCTCTTTTATAATGTAACTCTTTCCTGATAAGACCTTTTCCTAATAAGATTTCCTTTGCGCATAAAGTTTTCCCTCATGGCCATGGCAGGGATATTAATATTATTTGCATTGTTTAACTATTTTTAGTAATCTACATAATATTATTTACGAATGTCTAATGTAGAATAAATTGTTTTGGGGATAAACGACTACCTTCTTCATTGTATATCACCTCACGACAATTGTTTCATGTATAAGCCAAATGATTAAACACATGGGCACATATGAAGTAGAAGGCAGAAAAAAACTGGACTGGTCTGCTGGAGCTTCTGTTCTCACTGGATCTGTGCCATTGTCATTTTTGAGTGATTATTGTTTTGGCAAATTAAAATGAGTCTTCTCTCTTGGTGCAGTCATAATGTATATGCCAAATTATAAACACTTGAAACAGAATTTAGACTGAAGCCAAGACTAGGCTCTTATAATAATCAAGAATAATGATTGGTGTTTGCCATAAATTATTGACCTTTTCACCTTAAAACGAACCAAAATGTTTCACATCATGACTATAACCTTTGCTATTAATTGGTTACCAGCTTCAGCAATACCATCACTCACAAACCATTGGAAAACTTACAATAATTTTCAATATAATGTATTCAATTTTAAAAATGGTATTGATATTTTAATCAAAGGAAATATTGCTGTGTTAATAAGAATTATTTCAAATTGTTTTTAATTTTGCTTATTTTAAGTGAATTTAAAGTTTCATTCCTATATGTCATTCTTTGGAAATTATGATCAAAATTATAGTATTATAACTACTTGTTTCAATAGATTTTACAAATTCATAGTTTTTTTTATAAATATAACTGTTTATAAATGCAGCTTTCGAAAAGAAATGCACCTACAAAATATAATATTATTTATTCTTTTACGCAAAAAATTTAAACATATATGTTTTCATTTGTAATGTTGTTATTGCAGTGTAATTGTAATAAGCTTTATCCACCACTTTGAGAATTGTCTTGGATTATAAAATCAGCTCTTACTCTCTGTAGGAACTGGGTTTCCATAAATGGTTTCCAGAATTTCATTCATTCTTAGTGCAAGCATTGTGAATAAAATGGGAGTGGCAGTTTTGTGATAAATCTGCCTATAATGATACTTTCTTTGGTCCCGGCAGAATTCCTATTTATCCAATGTATTTTCAACCTGCCAACTGTGATAATCATTTTTTAGGTGCACCTGTCTATAACTATAATTTTATCTTTCTAGTACAATCCAGATTTTTTATTTTTTTTCCCCCCCTTGAAAAATGACACCACAGGAGAATCGGGGAGAGGGAGCTAGAGATTGGAACCTGTTGTAGCAGGGGGTAGTGATTGGAATATGAACAGATATTTGTTGCCTCTGACTGGTGGACACCCTGTTCATATGCATTTAACACTTCGGACTAATGACGTGTTCCTTGAGATTCCCTTTTGATGTGTGAACATGTTGAATCTAGAATGGCGCGGTGTAAAACATTGGCGTTTGAAGAAAAGCTACAAATAATTTTGGAAATCGATCAAGAACTAAAGCAAGTTGATGCTGCTAAAAAATATGGGATTTTTCAGTTGACGATAGCTACTTTGTAGAAAAAAAAAGAAAATTGAAGATGCTGTGGAAAAAAGTAATGTGTATAGCAAACAAAAAGTGTCATAAATTACTGTGCTGACAAAGTTTTCAGCTAAAATTTCCATTTTGAAGTTCTTAAGAAAATTTTTAAGTTAAAATTTTATATCGTTATACAAAAATGTATTTCTATATGTTTATAAAATACAATTTTATATCGCTTATTTGTAAGATGAATCAATAAGCATAATAAAATATGTAAGTATATCAATATATGCATATGCACATATAAACATTAGATGCACAAATCCTCAAACTGTCTATAACGATAATAATATATTTTTTTGGTCCCTATAAATATCGTTATGACAAATTTTACTGTATTTTCTGTATGAAGTGGTACAGTGTCCATTTATGAAAACAACTGTCTCTGTCAAAAACTTTATACTGAGGACAATTCTCGTAATGGCTGGACTACAGTTATCTAAATCGTGATAGGGTAGTGTCCAATTTCAGTATATTCTTCAACATGAACAAACTAGTTAAGTATTCATATCACCGAGGTATTATCCTGTGTTCTCTAACTTCTCTCAGCCTTGTTTCAATCTCTTGTTTTCTGGTTAATTTGAAAGCTACATCACAGAAGTCAAAATACATACCAAAAGAATCTGCATTGCAAACTTTCATATCGTGGTAAACTACTTGATCAGTGTATTTGGGTTTGCAACATATATAAAACAGAATGAATAAAGCTCCTACGATGAACAGTCCACCCGCCAGGAATACCAGAACATGGTCATGACGGGCGAATGTTGTCTGCTCTTTGTAAATTCCCCAAAGAGAAATGAAAAGAATGTTCTCCACCAATAGTATGAAGAGGAATATTAGAGGTCTCTTATTTTTCTTCAGTTCGAACATGATGGGCCAGTATGTGAGGGACGGCAGCCCAAAAACGGCAAAGATGACGAAAAACAGGGCGATTTTCCTCTTTTTGGTAAACCTGATCGTAGGAGACTCTTCGTAGTAGGTCTTGACGGCGATGAAAGTAACCCAGAAGGATATGAAGATCGCATGGAGGAGACAGACGATGACCATCCAGCTATGGATGACAGTGGTTGCTAGTGCTATGGAAACAGATCGGGAAATCATGATGGACATCCATCCAGTTACAGAAAGAAATCCTGTCAGAATCCCATCATCTTTGCGTTTAACAGCGGCCATCATGGACATAAGGGTGAGACCTGATGCGATGATCTCGCCGGTTACTGTCAATAAAATGAAAGTAAATTTTATTAAATATTTTTCAGTGCTGAATTATACGATTATCTTATCTGAATCTAAAAAAATGTCTTTGCTGCCTCAAAATCATGCTTGTTCTTATCTTGTAAGGAAATCATTCATGTGGATATTATTGGTTGGAATAGGATTGGTTGTTATCTATCGATTTGTTATTAATCTTTTCAGAAATGTGCGATTTCTTTCAAATAAATTAATTAAATTTTGGAAAATCACTTTTTGATATCGAATATAAAAATAGCATTACCGACATTTCCAACTAAAGAATGTTAAAAACTATCAGATTAACTCAAATATACGTGAAGAATAACTAAATGTCATCCGAAAATTAAACATCAAAATTTTAATACATATTCATTTTGCTGACTGTTCTAGAAAAATTCATTTAAAAACCAACCATCAATTCGTTAATATTAGAAATTCAAGTTAAAAAAATACTTTTCGACGATCCCGTTGTCTGAAATAACCACTATATTTGCCATCTCAGCGTCAGTAGACTTTTTATACAAGATTGAATACTGCCTATCTTGTATAGATGGCTGCAGAAAATATTAAAGACTTTTTTAATTCGACCAGATGTATTTGGGTGCTTAACTCTGTCCTGAATCTTGTTGTATAATGTAAAATATTTCGGTATTATTTGGAGTCCTCTTACTGGTCTGCTATGGAATTTTGCAGTGAGGGTGTCGAGCCCAGAATTTTCTGAAATTTTTTTACTGAAAAAAATGAAGGGAAAATAACAATTATGAATCAGCAACAAAGCTAATGTTTGTTCCTAACTCATTTGAAGCATTCGAATTGGTCTTTAAGAATGAATAGAGCACCTTAATTAGTAAGAACAAACTCAGAAATATTTTTTTTTTACTTTCTCGCATACGAAGTATACAAAGAGAAAGTATTGTAATCGTCAAAAAATTCGAACTCGAGATTTTGACGAATCTCCACGTTTTAGACCTCCCTGAGTCCGAAAAACACAATTTTGGAATTATGTCTGTCTGTCTGTGAGCACGATAACTCGAAAACTATTAGAGCTACGGGGATGAAATTCGGTATGTGAACTTGACACATAATTTGTAGGTTTCTATCAAATTTTGGACAAAATCCGTCTACGGGAAGTCTGTCTGTCTGTATGTTCGAGGTCATGCGTACGCTATAATTCAAAAACTTGAAAAGCCAGATGGATAAAATTTTATACACAGTTTTATCGTCATGAATGTAGGTCCGTATAAAATTTTGGGTCATATCCGTCAAAGGGTTGACTGTCTGTCAGTCCGTATAATTTACTTTTGAAGAGAATCCGTTATCTCCACGCTCATGCGTACTGGAAGAACGGAGAGGAATTTCATTACGGAGTAGCGAATTACGTCAGTTTGTCCTTGAGCCGGTAAGAGAGCAAAATCGTTAAGCATCTCTTTGAAATTCTTTACCTAGATATTTTTCAATCACTATAAAGAAAAACCTTCTGGTAGTCATTGGATTCTGGGTAACAATAGGTTCGAATTTTTTTAGCCGCGCGGGGGAAGGGGAAATGACACCTTTTGGGAGAAGTATACGAGAAAGTTTTACACTCCCGCTGGTTTACTCTCAACTTGTTTGCCACTGTACCGTGCGAATCGCCGCGTGCTCTTTCAGTGCGCCTTCACAGAGCACCCAGATTCAATACTCTACTGCATTTGGTACATCAAGAATATTTTACCGAATTTCCCGGATAGTCCGAATTCTCCGGAATCCAAACAAAGGTCAGCCCTAATTAATTCGGATTCCCTAGGTTCTATTGTATTAGTACCTTTGGGGCATAAGGTCATATCGTTGAATATAAAGATACTTACATGCCTTGTACTCCATGTGTCCATCTAGTGAATTAATGATAATATACAGCTGCAGTAGCATTTGTATGAGACCCGCATAGAATTCCTCGAAAAACTCCAGTGCTTGGGCTTGTCTTTCCAGTAAGGATTTCTCTTCCAGTTCATCCGGGGTCAAGGGTCTCTTTTGACAAACACGCTGAGCCGAAAACTGTAATACTTCCACGCGACTGAAAAAAAATAATAATAAATGACTCCTAAAATAGTGTTTCCCAACGTGGGGCAATTCGAAAATGGACTCATCCAGAATTTAAAAGCACTACGATTTAACTAGTATATATAAATTGTTAGATCGAAACGGCACATTTTTCATTAGAATCTACTAGCTGAATAATGATCAGAAGTTCATATAGAAAAAGTTTTTAATCGCGGTCAACTTTTTCAAAAAAAAGGTAAATTTCGAAAAATTATTTTATACTTGAATTTCAGTTCTCTATTACGATGCTTTGAAAATTTGCTTACTGCGTTTCTGAACAACTGCATTCTTCCTGAAACCTATCATTTAACTTTCTTCAGTGAACAATTCGATTTTTGGATATTAAAAACTTGGAGGGGGGGCATAAGAATTTTAGAAAGTCTTAGATGGAGTATGGCACCGAATACATTAGCCCTTTGCACTCCGAAAGGTAATAAGGATGCCTAATTATATACGTGTGAGTATAAAGATTGATTTAGCGCTTTAGGAAGCAGTAAAATATTGTTATTAATTTGTTCCAATTCCGAAAAATTAATATGTGTGTTTTTGCTATTATATGGTTTTTATAATAAGCACTATCCGACAAAAATGTGTAAAAGATGCATCATTCAGAATGTCGAGTCTCACTCGACATACGAATGCAAAGGGTTAGTGGAGGATTTCTAGACCCCCCCCCCCCCCTCTTAGAAAGTTTATTAATTCATTTTCTGTGCGATAGGATAATAAAATAGATTCCCTCAAACTCTCAGACACATTTTGGAAGTCATGTCCCACGCATAATTTTCTCAATTTTTACCATATCGAAATACTAAATTACGACTTATCAGGAAATTGACATTATTTTAATTTATTACCATCTTTCATTTAAAAATAGAAATTTATTCCTTTCAGCTTGTATGGACACATTTATTTATTTAAAAATATAAAATCTATTTGTTTGTTCCATAAATTTATTTTCAGGTTTTAAATCTCAACCACTGTTGAAATTGACAAATTCATAGCTAATCAAGCCTCTCTATGATTACCATCACCATCGGACTGACTGTAAGTCGAGCACACTAGTTATGTTATCCTTTCGTGGTTTGTGTCCGAATTATTGCTTTAATAATCGCTTGAACGGCATTAATTTTTAAGGTTAAAAAAAAATCTCTTCAGAAGAAGGTATATTAGTCCTACCGTTCTTCTCTTCAAACATTTATTTATAAAACTCTTGTTGACTCGGGTTTCGCCTTCTTAAATCTGATAATAACCGAGAATTGTGTGATCAATGTTATTTAAAAGCAGGGCTTTAATTTAATAAATTCAGGCCTTAAATTTGCTTTATATTCAAATATGAATCATTGCTGGTTGAATTAATAAAGAATATTAACTAGAAGATGTGCCCGTCTAGACGGAACAAAAATAAAGAGATTGATTTACAATATCCTGACTTTGTTGCTGGTGAATACGTTCACGGTAGGCAGAATTTGCAAGGAGTTTCTTCCTTTCTTTCTTGAGTTTCTCTTTCTTTTCTTCTACGATGATTTTCATTATTTGCAGTTCGAATCCTGTTTAATGTCCCTTGGCTTTGTCTCGCCCTCCGTCTTTCAATTCTCTATCTTGCTAACTTTTGTTTCCTTGCAGTGAGATCTTCTCTATCCATATTGTTTACCATACTCAAACTTGTTCACTTTTTTCTCAATCAAATCAAACCTAATCGCTAAAATCGGATTGAAACAAATAGTGACCCACTAACAGAAAAAAAAGCATTGTCAAATACAAAAAAAAATGCATTGCCAAATACAAAATTAAAAAAATACTGAAAGAAAATATTATCAATAGCATGCGCCACAAATTCAAATGTGATCCGAAAAGGAATTTTTTTACGGAGTTCCGCGTGGATGAATCAGCATAAGTGAAAGAGAAGTAAACTCAAAACGAAAATCGCCAGCCAAAACGGAAATCGTGATTTGTTCGTTGGATAATGACGCAAACCAAATTGGCGGAGCTATTTTTTTTTTATCTCCACTCCTGCGTTACAGACATTTCTGGATTTTATTATATAGATATATCTGCTTGAGTGTCAGGAAATTCATAGACACCTTATAAAATGGCTGAATATAAATGCTTGTTTTCGGACCAAAAAATGCTATGCTAATATATGGATGAATTGCTTCAGCGGCGCAGAAGGGTAAATGGGGTCCAGGGTATATATTTTTTTATTGCCCACTTCCATCCTATATTATTTAACAACCCTCTTCATATTTAATTTTAAAAATTTACATAAACACTATTATTCTGTCTACACTGCGCTCCCGAAGAACGGCAGCCGCCCAGGGCATCTATACTCCCCAGCCTTCTCGGGTCCCTTAGGCAATGCAAGTCTCTGGGCCCCCTTTTTCCCTCTCCAACCTCTAAAACCAGATATTTTACTCTTGATTTTTAATTTAATCTCAAATGAATAGTTTTAAGTTGCAAATTTTGACGAAATGAAATAGTAAATCATTTAATTGCGGATCACTTTCAAGAGAGTTGATTTCAGTATATCGCGTATAACAAAATGCGAAATTAAAATTTAAAAGTAATTTTATAAAAAATAGTAAAAAAAATGACAACACTTTTTTTAACAAAATGTAAATGCTACTTAATTATAGGATCGGACATTTTTTACATTAGAAAGCAACACGTTTTTTTTTTTTTTTTTTTCAAATTTATAAAACAACATAATATAAGACTTGCACAAGACAATTACTTAGTGATTGTTAGAGTAGTGTTTCAAATTTAAACGATACCTGATTTTAATTTGAATAAGTTCGAGTCAATTAAATGAAAACACAAATTTAAATTATTCTGAAAGTACAGCAAAAAAATATCGAATCCTAGGGGCCCCCTAAAGTTGCGGGCCGATAGGCAGTTGCTTACTTTGCCTCTTTAATAACCCGACCCTGATACTCCCTTGCTCCTCCGTTGCTACATCTCTGTATTGTTGTGAGACAGAAATAATTAAAGGATGCTGGATTCGTTTTTGGAATAATGGAGCTTCAGTTGATTTTCTTAAACACGGATTAAAATTTATTTCTCTTGATTATTTACAAACAAACAACTCTTCGGCTTACCCTTTTATCTGCCATGGCACTAAAAGCAACCCGTGAACAAATTTGGTGCCAACTTCTTTCGATTCAGCCTCTTCCTGATCTTTTATGTAGGCTCCGACGATGTAGATGATGTAGAAGACGGCTGGCAAAAACAGACAAAACGCCGACACAATGCAGTAATTGATGTCTCTGTCACTGTAATACTTCCCTACTGCCGAGCTGTCTTGGTACAGTTTATTGAGGTAGATGGACAGTTTCACGACGGAACTAGCCAGTAGGAAAGGGAAGGAGTATCTGCCGAAAAGAGACAGCACCCCGGGGTTCGGATGGTTCGATGCGCCATTGCCGCCTCTGGCTCCGTTGCTGCTGCTGTTGGCGCCGTTTTCGTTTTGACTGGTATTCTGAAACAAAGAAAAACAATAGGAATGATTACATAGTTTGTTCAGTTAAATGCTTATTAATGAGCACAAATCGTGTTCACATTCAAGGCCGTCTTAACAAATCTAAGCGCCCTGAGCTAGAGTAATTTGGCGACCCATCAGAACAGTGACTAGGAGCATGTGGGGGTCAAACGTCCTCCCGTTGGTGTGGTGATGAAGTTTGGAGAGGAGGGGTGCCATCTCAGGTGTCTTCCTCGTCATCTGACGACGGTTCAAAATGAAGAGGTCCGTCCAAAAATAGCCCTCGTGTTGCTTCAAAACGAGACGTTAATATAACTAACTAACTAAAAAAAATTACGAACCTTTTTTGACACAATCTAAATACTAAGATTGTGTCTTTAAAGGTTCGTCTAAATCTCTAACACTAAGTTTGCTAAGGCTGTTGACCTGTGAGCCAGTCAGCCAAATGCAAGACAAATTGTACCACACTGATCTGTAAGCAAACCGTTTTGACTTCGTGTACACGGCTCTTGTAAATTACTTTAAAACAAAATGTTAGTTTACCCTGAAAATAGGGCAGAAAAACGATAGACAGTTGCCTATTTTATAATCCGGCCCTGTATATATGTCCTCGACCTCCGTCTCTACACCACTGATTGTTGCACAAAACTTGGCATTTCTTTCTTTAAAAATCGGGTGTGTTCTCCCCTAGACTTTCGTTCCACAATATCGTTACGAAAATAAGCCGGTGGGGGTACGGTGAAAGAAGTCCAACAAGCTGGATAATGGGAAATGACGCTTTATTCCACGAATATTCCAAAAAACACGAAGCACAGGCAATAAGAAAAGCAGTACTTGTACAAATTAGCAGCACA
The DNA here is from genome assembly GCA_013235015.1 of Araneus ventricosus. Lineage (NCBI taxonomy): Eukaryota > Metazoa > Arthropoda > Arachnida > Araneae > Araneidae > Araneus > Araneus ventricosus. The sequence goes on along the minus strand of BGPR01000305.1, from coordinate 282,628 downwards.
AGCAGACAGCAAATCACTAATAATAACAGAAACGGCACTAACAATAGCTCTCAGCGTCTACCATCTGACCCACTCACAATGCGAACAAAAGTCCAAAGAGATTATTCATTCGTTTGAGCACCTCGGGTTTATGTAGCTTTCCGACAAGGCGTGACGTCGCATGGAATTCTCTAAAAAAATCTCCATATCTCGGTTCCTAAGAGAGATATGGCCATAATTCTTGTATTTTCTAGAACCTTCATTTCGTAGACAAGGACGGTGGTCATTGGCTAAGCGTCCAATACGAATCTCTGTAAATCTCTCTTTCTTGCCATAAGACTAACGTGGGAAGGAAACGGTTTTACAGATTCGTAACAATACGGTACATTTTGGATTTAGCTTCGTTACATAGTGAAGAAAATCAGATATGCAATTTGAAGCAATAATTCTTACCGTTGACTGATTGGGTCCAAAATTTGATGAAAAGATCTACATTTTGGTGTATAGACCACATAGAGAATTTCACTCGTCTAGCTCGTTCCGTGATCGTGTTCCCATACGCATGGCTAGCGACATGGCCAATATAATTACCGTCTGACGAACTGGGTTTTAAGTTTGATTAAGATATACAATTTTGGAATAGTTGAGACCATATGTCAAATTCATTCAGCCAGCTATTGTATTTTTGAATTTTTGTGCTCACAGACGGATAGACACACAGTCGTAGTTCTAATAATATGATTTCAATACTCGGGGAGGTTTAAAACGTGGAAATTAATCAAAAACTCGCGGTTGAATTTTTTTGACTCGGGGGGGCGGCTATGGGGCTGATCCCTCCCCCCAGAACTAGACCAGAATTCTTTGTTTCATTTAAAATCACTACAGCTGTTTTTTCTTTTTTTTTAATCTCCCTCTAAAAAAAGTCGCATCATTTCTTCCTAGCTTTTGACAGGCTCGAAAATTTTCGTACTCTTATAGTCACTCCACTTGTATATGTAACATTGATGCGGTCAAAGTCATGTTTTTGCTAGTTATTTCATTGTGTTTTTTATTAAAATTATCGAAAGTATTGTAGTGTTCTTTATGATTCTTATTGCCAGCTGAGTAAAGTCTGTAAAGTTAAAGTGTTTTGGTTTACATAAGCCATAAGGTTTCACATTTGTCACGACGATACAAAATCCTTTTATACCTCAGCCCCCTCCCCCGACCCAAATCCTGGATTCGCCACTGCTCCACGAGCACGCTGTCATGCCCAAAACTGAGACATGGTTGGCGCCGGTATAACTTGGGGTTGCGACTTATAGTTTAAGAAGCCGTGATCTTAAGTATAAAAGTGCCAAACTGGTTTTTTTTTTTTTGGGGGGGGGGGGGTTCTGAACTACATTACTTCTCCCTCAAACGGATAGTAAACATACACCTTCCTTTATAAACAGTTAATACCAGAAGTATTTTGATTCAACCTGGTTTACTTCAAAATTTTTTCTTTTCTAGAAAAGTAAATGAAATCGAAAGTTTTATAATTAAGTTTTTTGCTTGCCTAAAAAATAAAATTAATGTAGATCTATAATTTTGGTCAGAAGGGACCACATACCAAATTTTATTTATCTAAGTCATAGCGTGTTAGAGTTATCGCGTTCACAAGTACGCGAATATGTGACGGTCAACCCTTTGGCAAATTTGGTCTAAAAATTTATACAGATCTGCAATTTGAATGATAAAGCAGTGTATCAAATTTTATCAATCTAGCTTAGTACGTGTTTTTAATTGTCGTGCTGTTTGTATATTTCGTAAATAGATAAGAAGTGAGAAAATAATTATAACACATTAAACTGCAAACATAGCAAAATATTTGCATTACTGTCATATTGAACTGAGGAACAACGTGATGTTAGAAAAATTTTAAACGACAATACAAAATAAATTGGAATTCTATAGAAAGATATTAAGACAAATAAATAACGAACAAATAAAAAGTGAAAAACAACATATCGCCAGACATTTTGACGTTTAGCCTGGAAGATTTTTCCGAAAATATGAACGTCAGTCTTTATGAGAGTTGATTACTCCTTTTGTTGTAAGAATACTTTCTTCGCTATTGTAGATTTCAGAATAATAGTGAAGAATGTATCCAATGAAATATGTCCTTGACCAGGAATGAATTTTCTTTACTCCACTGTTAGTCCAGTCAACGAAGGGTTTGAAAAAAATATTTAATCATATAATTTTGAAAACTAGTACACATGTTCGTGAGGGATTCCTGATGAACATACTAAAAGTCCCCTGTCCTGGGGGGGGGGGCTCGCGCCGCCATCTTGGATTTCATCCCCCGTTTTTAGTTTTTTCCTGAATAACTCGAAAACTATTCAGTTTTCAAATTACAATTGATTTAACAAATTAAAGAGCGTGAAATTCCCTACAACTACATACTTTTATCTTTCTTCTAGCTTTAATAGTATTCCAGATAATGAGTCTCAAAGTTTGCCGCCATCTTGGATTTCACCTTCCTTTTTCAGTTTTCTTGAATATCTCGAAAACTGTTTAATTTTCAAATTACATGTAATATGACAAATTAATGGTCGCAAAATTCCGAACAAATACATGCTTTTATTTTTTTCTAGCTTTAATAGTTTTTGAGATATTTAAGACAAACTAAAAAGGGGGGGGATGAAATCCAAGAGGACAGCAAACTTTGAAATCCAATATATCGGTAACTATTAAAGCTAAAACAAATATAAAGCATGCGTTTTTAGGGAATTTTACACTCTTTAATAATCTGTTTACAGGTAATTTGAAAATTGAATAGTTTTTGAGATATTCTAGAAAAACTAAAAAAGGGGAATGAGATCCAAGTTGGTGGCAGACTTTGAGACCGATTATCTCAGAAACTATTAAAGCTAGAAGAAAACTAAAAGCATGTATTTGTAGAAAATTTTACGCTCTTTAATTTGTTAAATCAATTTGAAAACTGGGTAGGTTTCGAGATATTCAAGAAAAACTAAAAAAGGGGAATGAAATCTAAGATAGCGGAGCGAGCTCTCACCCCAGGACCGGGGACTTGTAGTATGTTAATCAGGAGCCCCTCATGAACATGTACACCAATTTTCAAAACTATATTATTTAATGTTTTTTCAAACCCTTCCTTGACTGGACTTTAAATAAGATTTTTTACAAATTCATCCACTTTGAGACCAATTATCTCAAAAATTATTGAAGCTAGAATAAAAATAAAAGCATTCATTAGTAGGAAATTGTATGCTTTTTAATTTGTTAAATCACATATTATTTGAAAATTAAATAGTTTTCGAGACATTCAAGAAAAACTAAAAAAGGAAGATGAAATCTAAGATGGCGGCAAACTTTGAGACCCATTATCAGGGATACTATTAAAGTTAGAAGAAAAATAAAAGTGTCTATTTTTAAGGAATTTTACGCTCTTTAATTTGTTAAATCAATTGTAGTTTGAAAACTGGATAGTTTTCGAGATATTCAGGAAAAACTAAAAATCAGGGGATGAAATCCAAGATGGCGGCTCGAGCTTTCTCCCCCCACCCCACCCCCAGGACCGAGGACTTTTAGTATGTTCATCAGGAGCCCCTCACGAACATGTGTACCAATTTTCAAAACTATTTATGTGTTTTTTATCTCCATTTAGGAGCTTCATTGACTGGACTATGTATCCATTTTCCTTTTTTTATGGGGCTGATAGTGAGATTTGAATGCAGTGTTAACCCTTTAACTCATTTTGAAAAGATATATGGTGTTTTCAGGAGGATGTTTTGTTCTTAGCCGAATTATTATTTCTGTCTTTAATTTCAGATTTGAAAAAATAAACTTATAAAAAATATTTATGTATTTTCAGAGTTGATACTTTGAGGATCAACTGCTATGAAATCAATGCTTGTAAACAGCAAGCAACTCAGGAATTAAATCAGTTATACTTTAACTGCTTCTGAAAGTTGTTTACTTTCAACGAGAAATTTCTTTTCGCTTCAGGAACCACAACTGACAGCTTTAAACCGATTGATCGTTATCTTCGAATTCTCAGAAAAATCTCTTTTTATCATCACTTCAAGAAAAATTTTACCACAGGAATGAAATGAATCAGCAAGGTCACTCGGATAAGAATTTTTTTTCGGTTTGGCAGAAAACTGTGCGCTTCTTTAATTAATATCCACATGATTTACTGACCATTGAAGTTAAAAACTCTTGTATAATAAAACAAATTGTAAACCTATTTTTACTTTCTCGTATACGAAGTATACAAAGAGAAAGTATTGTAATCGTCAAAAAATTCGAACTCGAGATTTTGACGAATCTCCACGTTTTAGACCTTCCCTGAGTCCGAAAAACACAATTTTGGAATCATGTCTGTCTGTCTGTGAACACGATAACTCGAAAACTATTAGAGCTACGGGGATCAAATTTGGTATGTGGTCTTTAAACATAATTTGTAGGTTTCTATCAAATTTTGGACAACATTCGACCACGGGAAGTCTGTATATCCGCGAACGAAGGACCGCACGTATTTGGCGCTTGGTGTTTGACGCGAGGCTATTTCCGTCTTGGCGAGAGTGATCTTGACGCGCTCTAAAGGGAAACTTGCATACTGGGTTTTAGAAGATTCGATTTTTTTTTTTTAATCTACGCGGGCAGAGATAGGGTTGCCACAATTGCCAAGCATTGATACGGGGGCGTTTAGGTGCTAAATAAATAAAACATGAAAACACTGGATACGTAACAGCTTATTTTACTCTGATAAAAAAAAACAATCAACAAAGTTTAAGCAATCTAATAAAATGAACTCGTAGAATAATAAAAAAAGATGAGAAGCTAATACTTTTTAACCCAGTCACACTTTAAAATTGATTTTACTTTTTAAATTGTTATCATTTTCCTTTTAGACATAATCATAAAAATGGGCGCAGGTCATTTTAAAATTATAATGTCTGAGAGTTTAGGAAGCAAACGGGACAAATAGTATAGTATGGCAACCCTAGTTATAGGGAAAATGACACCTTTTTGTGAAGTATACGAGAACGTTTAGGGGAGACCACTCCCGCTGGTTTGCATTGATTTCATAATTATAGCAGTTATTATTAAGAATTTTAGCCAGTTGAAATATTTTGCTTTTAACTCTCTCATATAGTAACACAATATGGTGCATTTTATGTTTAGCTTTGTAATATAATGAAGAAAATCGAAAATGCAATTTGGACCTTTCCTTTGGAGCAATTGGGTTAAGCTGCCTGAAGGTTATTTGTTGAAAAATATACGCAAATTTTTAATAAAAGGAATTGTAATTTTTCTTTATTGATTTTATTTCCCCTTCTCTTGCTTTGATCGATTTGATTTATTAGAATCAGGCATTTGAAACTACATCATCACATCTAAAGTGGGACATTAATAATCTAATTTAAGTTTTATAATCGACTGTTCAATAAAAAAAATTTTATAGTATAGGGAGTGGAAATAAATGACCAAGGAATAAAAATTGATTTAATTAGAACACTCTATAAACTGTTAAACTACAGGGTAGTCATAAATTATTGGACCCATTTCCAAAATTAATTAAAAAACTAATAAGTTACAACTGCGGGGTTTTTTTTAAATGGGAGAGCAAATAAAAAAAAATCAGATAGGTGGCGTACAGTTACGGCGTTCTAAATTTGCTACAGCGACAGATTTTCGTATTGAATGACTACCGATCAGCAGAAGCCGATGCGCGTTTTCTGGTTTCAACTTTTCGTTTTTCTTGAATATCTCGAAAAGTATTCAGTTTTCGAATTGCAATTGATTTAACAAATTAAAGAGCTTAAAATTCTCTATTAATACATGCTATTATTTTTCTTCTAGCTTTAATAGTTTCGCAGGTAATGACTGTCAAAAATGGGAGAAGTCCAATAATTTGTGACCACCTAGACCGCCGTAACGGCCCGTTACCTATCTGAAAAAGAAACTTTTTAAAATGCGTTCACTTTTTATTTTTTTATTAATTTTTGAAATAGGTCCAATAATTTATTATCATCCTGTATATTAATCATGCTTTATTTATGTTCCAAAGCATAATTGTCAATGGATGCAACTATATATCTACTATATTAATGGTATGTCGAGTCGTCGGTTGAAAGAACCTTCTTCCTAAATTGAACCATTTGAAATTTCCTTTTGCAATAGGCTGGCGCGACTAGTATAACATTCATAGATGCTACTTTAAATATGATCCATAGTGTGGGTAACAAAGCTATGAACCACAGGTATCTAGTGATTCCAAAATAGTATTTAAATAATAATTATTGTAAATCACAATTATTATTATTATTATGATTAAGTTTCTCAGGCACCAGTACTGTATGATTTAATAATAAAAAACCGTAAAAGTCGTTTAAAATGCCCCGTGCAACCTTTTTGTTGTCTATACTTATAAAAGCCAATGTTTGCGCGCGTGTGTTCAATGTTCAGACGAATATATCGCACTTACAGCCATGAAATTTGGCACACAGGTAGTCTTAATGATGACTCAATGCACCTCGAAGCCCGAATTTTAAAATTTAATCTAGAAAATTTTTCATTTAATATTTTGTATTGTTTTCGGCGATTTTTCGCACTAATTTCTCAATAACATGGTTTAGGATAAATGTACGGAAAAAAATAGATACACCATAGGAAAGAGAAACGATTTCCGTTCTAATGAAGTTTGTTTCGAACGTCTAAAGTAATTTACTGAATTTTGAGAAATTTTTTGAAAAATAGTCACTTTTGTGGCAATTTTTGATTATGATTTCTTAAAATTCTCGCATCTGACGTTCTTATAACTCTATCGTTTTCATTTTTTTCAGCTCATAACTGAAACGTTTCTGTCGGATTAAAAACAAGAACGGTTAAAATATCTTTTTCCGTTGTTTTTTTAAGTAATTTTCCCTGATCAGTTCAAACAGTTTTTTTGCTAGCGAGTTTTCTCAGCGAAACATTCTCTGGACGATTCCCAGAATGCATTGTTGCAATTTCATTGGCTGGTGCGTGACCTTCCTCGCGGCAGTTGACGTCATATATTATCGCGTTCTTCTCGGAGATGATATATTAAATGAATGACTTCGATAATTATTTTCGGCAGTGTCTTATCGTGCTTCTTTGCCTCGCATATTTCGCTTGCTGTCTAATAATGATTTTCACATTGCAATTTGTTTATATATACAGTTTTGGATTAACGTACTCGGTATTGTTTTCCTAAAGATAAATGATATTTATCTTAAATAAGCAGGAAAATAAAAAAATGTGTATCTTTTGTTTTGATTTTGTTTTCAAATTCTTTTTCATGTCATTGTGGGCGAGTTTTTCTTTCTTTTTTTCATCTTGTTGAAGTCCTGATTCCACGGGCAACGCCGTGCGCGTACTGCTAGTTTATTTTATATACAGTGTTAACAAGCATGTTCTTTAATATATGACTTTAAAACAGTACTTGCAGAACATAACAAACTGCTAAGAACAGTTTACTTATTACTTTACTCCATAATATGAAATATTTTTCATTTATTTAATTCTTTTCAGATCAATTACTAGATGAAGGCTGAAAACTATTTCATGCTTCGCTTTTAAGAATTGTTAAATTTGAGCTGTACGAAATGCCATAAAAAGAAAATAATGTTAAATTGTTTAGTTTCAAAATATTTCTCTAACACTTTTTACTTTCTCGTATACGAAGTATACACAGAGAAAGTATTGTAATCGTCAAAAAATTCGAACTCGAGATTTTGACGAATCTCCACGTTTTAGACCTCCCTGACTCCGAAAAACACAATTTTGGAATTATGTTTGTCTGAGTTATTTTTGTTTTCTGTGTATTGCAAATATTAAATAGTAAGTAAAGAAAGCATTACAAGTGCAACTACGTTGCCTTTTATCTTGAGGCGCTACTAAAGTAATTAAACAATCTGGTTTGATGGATTAATTTGACTTGTTTTTTAGAAAACGATCACTGGATAAGAAAAGTGACTCGCCCAGGTCACAGTGTCAAATACATCCTCATTTAGTCACTCTATAATTACTTTATTTAATCCGCATCATTCGATCCATCCTTGAAGGACGGAAAATCTTATATAAACATGCACCGCTTTGCTGAAGAATATCTGAAGACAAAGGAAAAAAATTACTAAAAAAAAACCCAAAACACTACATGGCAGCAGGCGATAGATCGGTGATGGTGGTAGGGATCCAGAATTTATCTTACACAAAATTTCAGGTTATCATGTGCCAACGTGAATTTTAGTGGATGTTTACTTGGTTAATGAAATTCAGTGGCGTAGAAAGGGGGTATGTATAGATGCTCCGGACATCGGTTTTAGATAGCGCCATGTAGTCAAAATAATACTGCATTTATGCTATTTTAAAAGCAAAATGTGATGAAGGGTTTAAAAATAATACCACACCCCGGGCCCCTTTACGCTTGTTAAGCCACTGATGATAACAAAGGTAAAAAAAAATATATTCCCGGTGCGTCAATTACCCTCGCTACGCCACTGGCCACGGTGACAAAACCTTAATGCGTCTATGTCACTTTTTATAGTCAAATTCGATGAGGCTGCAAAGAAAATACCACGGATCGGATCCCGTTAACACAAGCTAGGCTACTAATGATGACCGGGTGGAAGACGAAATAATCATATTATGACCCGGACGCCACTTACCTCCTTACGCCACTGATAAAGTTAATCATTTTGTTCGCACCCGCCTGATAATTTTAAAAATGCACTATAATGTGAAGTTTACGATCAAATTATTGCTACCCAAACCACTGAAATGAAACTGTTGCCTGCGGGCTATATATCTTTTGCCAAGATAAAAGCATCGTGGGAAAAAAATTATCTAATACTAATGTGTTTCCGAATTGAAAATTAAAATTTTATATAAATGTAAAATTTGTATTTACACTTGGTTAAAATAGATTTCTAAAAATAAAATATTTCTTGATAATTTTTTATATAAAGGCTGTGCATTAAAATGTCTGATTAAATCCATTAGAAACGCAATTATCCAATGCAGTTTTCAAGAAAACAAGTGTTCTAACTACTTAATTTTGAAAGTAGTTTGTAAAAGTTCTCACTACATATTTTGGAATATTATTAATGCAAAGTGTCGAATTTAAGGAATTAGAAATAAAAACAGGTCTCCCGTTTTCCCCAAGCATCTGTTTAGTAAGCACTCCGAGCAGCCGCTAGCTTGAAAACGTTACAGATCTTTACTTGCTGCCCGGGCATTTTTGTAGACCGACCTTTTCTTTTAAACAACATCATGTTGGCACATGGCAATATAATGTTGATATTTGGATTTGTAGATTTTTTTTAAGAACTGTTTTTAACATCCGTCAGATTTATTTCGGCCTCAAACCATTCACCATTCATTTCAGTTAATGAAACAGTGTAATACTAAGTAATCAGAATTTTCCATTAATTACGAGGATAGATAAAAAAAAGTTGCAAGGGTAATAAAAAATTATTTATTAACATTAGACAGAAAATACAAAAGGGAATTAAGAGGCATACTTGCCGATCACACACTTTTCCACATAATTACCAAATCCATTTATGCATTTATCTGAACGCAGCACCAATTTGTTTAACCCGGTTTGGTATAAAAATCCCGTCCCTGCCCATTGAGCCAGTTTTCAGCAGTTATTTTCACATCACTGTCTGAAGAGAACCTTGTTCCAGATAAGTGTTCCTTCAATTTCGGAGAAAGGAAATAGTCGCTGGACCATCGTGAAACCATACGCGCAAACGCCCCGGCATGTTGAGTGATGGTGTCATCCTCCTGCTTGACGATACATATACTGCTCGCAAAACTCAAGAATTGCTGCAAAAGTTCAAGTCGGAAGTCTGGGGCCCAGATTTGGCACCCAATCTGTGTTCCAAACACTTATTTGAACAATGTTCTCTTCAAACAGTGATGTGAAAACAATGAGCAATTGTACCAGGCCGGGTTAAACAAGTTGGTCCTGCGTTCAGATAAATGCCTAAACATATTTGGTGATTATGTGGAGAAGTGATCGGCAAGTATGCCTCTTAATTCCCTTTTGTATTTTCTGTCTATTGTTAATAAATAATTTTTTTATTATCCTTGTAAACTTTTTTTAAAAATCTGTCCGCGTATTTATCATTTTCATGCATTCCTAAAAACCTTACTGTACCAAATTGTGCAATTTAATAACTAGCAAAGTGCAATAAATTATTTTATTTGTACGAAGGGGTTTCAAGGCCCCGCAAATCAACTTTGTGTCAGGCCCCGCTTTTGTTCAGGCCGGACCTCTTGGCTACGCACTGAAAATATAATTCTAGCGTGAAGCTGTTTCCACATTTTGGACAGTCCTTCTAGGGAACATTAGATTTGCTCATATTAAGTGAACCATGACAACCGAAAATGACATAGATGAAAAAAATGTCCTCAGTCGTTTGTCACGCTGATGCATTTTTTAAGGTTAAAAAAGAAAAAAGACGGAAAGGTGCTTTTTTTAAAATAAAAAACTAGCAGTACCAGTACGGCGTTGCCTGTGACAATGATGTATATCCACAATAATATGAAAAAAAAATTAAAAACGAAATCAAAACAAACAAAAAAATATTAATGATTTTGCATTTTCATTTTTCTTCGTAACAATGATATCGCGCTCGGATAAAAATCGAAACAAATACAGTAAAGCACCGTTTATACGCCTTTCAAGGGACTGACATGAAATGACGTATAAATAAAAAGAAGTATAATCGAAATTTTATTAAACTACTTCTATCATTACAAATTGAATGCTACTAATGCAAATTCATTAAAAAGTATTAATTTTAAAGTTTTTAAAGATAGTTCTAGTACCTACTACATAACATAGAAATCAATAATTAAATTTTAAAATTAAAAATTTTTCTAAAAAGTAAGAAAACTCATACCTTTATTGCATATCTTGAGTACTAATTACAAATATCTTATACTATTTACGTGTATGCAGGTAGGCGTTTAATTAAAAGAATCTTTAATCGTCGTCTGATGTGTTTATTGTCTGTGAATATTAAGTACAACATTATAAATCGAATTAAGTTCTTTGAATGTTTTTTTTTACTATTCGTTTGACAAAAGAAATAAGTTCGAAGTTTTTCAAGCGTCTTTAAAGTAAGGTGGAATAACTTCTTCATCATCGCTTAAAATTACCACCAGACAATTTGATTTCTATTGATTTATCAATTGTGAGTAATTTCAAAGTCATGATGTCTTTATCACAGTTCACATAGTAGAAAAGAGGAAATTTTCACATTTTAGGACGGGAGAAAACGACGTATAACCGAAGCTCTGCGTCGTACAAACAAAGTAATTTATCTTTGCAATGAATACGAATGATGTGATGGAACGGGGTATAAATTTAAACGACGTATAACTAAGAAACGTATGAACGGTGCTTTTCTGTAACTAAAAATGAAGATAAGTTCAAAAAGGACAATCAAATTCGAAAGTTTACTGCAATGATGTTATTGTAATTCAAACTGTGTCAAAATAATTTTCATGATTCTTGGAACGACCGGCTAGTTCACTCTTTAAAATGAAATAATAATTCGGTTAAGTTGATGAAATAAATTCTTCTCACGCTGTTTAGAGTAGTTAATAGGTGACATCAGATATTTTGAATTAAGGCCATCCAACGAAATGATTTCAAATTGCAGTAACAGTGCCAAATAAATCATTATTTTTGGAGAGAAAATAATTTTAAAATTTATAAGAATGACTTCTATAAACCAAGTAAAATGCATTCTTATGCATTTTAGTTGGCATTCAGACTCGACATTATGAATGATGCATCTTTCACACAATCTTGTTGGATAGTGCTTATTATAAAAACCATACAATAGCACAAACGCACAAATTAATTTTAAAAATTTAAGCAAATTAATAACAATATTTTTCAGCTTTCTAAAGCGCTAAATCAACCTTACACTCATACGTGTATATGCATTTTATTATCTTTCGGAGTGTAAAGGGTTAAAGCAAGAAAATCGAATGAAATTTTAATTGATTTCAGATGGATCCATACACCTCAAAAGATAAAAGTCAAACATAAATTCTATGATATTCTTATATATCCAAAATTAATCAGAGAACAAAAAGAGATGAAATTTTCAGCTTCAGGTTTATTAGTTTAAACTTTGAAGCCGCGTGTAAATAGCTCCTCGAGGTCATATTCGCATTTTTTTTTTTCCAATTTCGTTTGCCGACTTTTAGTGAAAGTTTCTATAATTAAAGATATCGGTACTTTGTGCTGTTATGCTCGACTATACTCAATGAAGAGCTTCATGGTGCAACATTCTTGCGTTTCCCTCTGGAGCGTAAATCCACGGTACCTCACTCCCCCCCCCCCTCTGTGCTATACCACTAGGGGGAACCTGGCCTTGGAGGAAACGTTTCCTGCCGTTTCTCCGCGGATCTGCGAAGAAAATCTTTCAACTCGTCAGAAAAACAATTAATTAAAATCAATGGAAAAAAATATCTCAATCGTTCTCGTTTCAAATAAAAGTGAAATGTTCCAGTCATTACTTTAAAAAATTTGAAAAAGTTAAAGAAATTAGAATGCTGGACGCAGGAATTTTAGTTTCAACTCTTAAAATTTTTCTGGAAAACTGACTATTTTTTAAAAATTCACAAAATTCAGTAAATTACGTTAGACGTTCAAAACAAACTCCATTAGAACGACTATTGTTAAATTTTGCTGAAATAAATTTTTTAAAAACCATACTTTATGCACAATGTCCTCACAAAAAAAAAGATGCAGAATTTTATTCCTCGTCATCATAAAAAAATTATCAACTGGTTTATTACAAAATGAGACTCTAAAATATTCAAGTTATGGAAAGGTTTCTTTCTAGGTCGTCATCCAAATGCACAAAATATTCAGAAATTTGAAAAACTTTATTAGCTAATCTGTCAGCTGTAAAATTTTTAAATAAAAAAGTGATAACATATTGAATAATCAAGGTTAATTCCGCATCTAATAAAACTTTAATACGGTCTGTTAAATCATTCATTCGAATCGTTAATCTATGGAACTATCTGTAACATTTTTTTAGAGCTTATAGCAATTTAAAATAGATATTTCTTCTTTAGGTATGTCCAATTCTTGGAGATAGCGGATGATCTTAGGCAATATGTTAATGCAAGATTACTAGTGGCCATATAATTTGCAATAATAGAGCTGCTTTACTTTTGAGTTTAGTGAAGAAGTATTGCAATAATTATTTTATCATTATGCAAGATAAACTCAATCATCCATGTCATATTTTCGTATTTACCAATGCAAAAAATATATAAATATAAATTTCATGCGCATTATATTTTGTTTAATTTTGTCTATAGTAATTTATCAAAACCCTTTTTTACCTTCAGGGCCGGAATACTAAACAGGCAATGTAGGCAACTACCTATGGGCCCCACAACTTTCGAGAGCCCCGAGATTATCATTTTTTAAAATCATTTTTAGGGCTTTCATTTTATTTATAAGAGTTGTGTAATCGGACTTACTGAAATGAAAATGAAGTATCGTCTACATTTCAGAACATTATTATTGGGAATTTTTTCCATGTTTTAAAATTCGTTAGCAAATCAATCATAAGTCAACAGTCCGGACTAGTTTTGTATTAGAAATTGTGTTAAAAAAGTTTTGTAATTTTTTAACCATTTAATTTAAAATTACTTTTAAATTTTAATCTTTTAAACTCGAGATTCTAAAACCAATTTTTTTGAGGATGAAACGCAAAAAAAGCTTTGTTATTGCAATTTGCCATAATATTTGTTATTTAAAAACTGCTTATATAGAAATTAAATTAAAATCAATAAAAAATATCTGGTTTTGAAATTTCGGGTGAGAGCCCCGAAACTTACATTGCCCATAGCCCCCCCCCCCCTACAGGGGTTAATCCGGCCCTGTTTACCATAGATATGTAAGATGTGTGCCAATTGTACAGTATGATTCAAAATTCCAAACAACTTTGAAGGAAAAAAGGGAGGCATAGAGACGGAATGTATAATCAGAAATGTCACTCCGGTGACTTGGAACCGGTCTTTTTAGACCAAGGCGAGTTTGACAAACTCGCGGCCTATAACGAGTATCTTTGCGGCCCATCGAACATCACAACATTCATTCATTCAATACTCAGGAGAGCCGACTCAACCTTAAGGTTTTAGAGTGCAGGTTGACTCTCCGGAAGGAGAACATTTCAGCAGACAGACATGGTGAAAATATGGCCAAAATATACATCAAATATTGAGGGAAAATTTAAATTTTAAAAATTAAAACGTTTCCAATTAAAAGAAAAAAAGATAAATTAATAAAAATGTTATTTACACAAAAAATTAAAAAATAAATGAAACTAAAATTTTTAAAAACTCTCTAAGTAAATGACAGAAGTTACAGATAACAAATATAAAAAAGGGATTTCACACAAATCTAAACAAAAGAAAATGGCACAATATAATTGAAACAAAAACACACAAGTAATCTAGCACACATACACACACATCATAAAAAACGATACAAAAGTAGACAAAAACAAATTACAACACCAAATAAAGGGTAAAAGATACAAAAAATAAAATTAAAAAAAAAATGTAAATAAGGCATAAAGTGGAAAACATCAAAATACAAGATTCAAAAAAATATAAATACAAAAAAAAATTATAATATAAAATTACAGTTCATGTTAGTAATATGCCGAAGAATTCAGTCTTCTAAATCGAAAAGAAAAGATTTTGTCAAAATTGAATTATAACAGAAATTAAAAACATAAAGTGGAACCTAGAGCATCACAGAAAAAATATATATACAAAAAACAGTAAAGAACGACCAATAAACGAGAACCAACCAACATCCCAAAAGTCAAAACCCAAAGTCCGCCCCAGAATCCGTAATTTGATTGCAAATTTTCCTTGAAATTTCACAGCACCTTCTGACCCTGAGCAACGAGCCATTATTTTTTAAAACATTATTAAACTATTTATTTTTATTATCCATTGAGAACTTTGTTAAGTGGAAATCCGCTGTAAATCTACATCCAAAAATATAATGGTCGGCATCACCAATGATACCACATAAACATAATGGAGTGTGGGAAATATTAAAACAATGCGCATGTCCAATATTTATTAAGAATCTATCTCAAGAGCAGGAGTTGGAAGGAAATCCTTGGCTCTTTTGAACATCACAGTATGTAACAAAAGTTTTAATAAGCTTAATTTTTAATCCTTATTATACATAATTATTAATAACAGTGAAGTTGGCCTCGGCCTAAGATGAAGATGCCTACTTTTACAAATATTTGCCAGCCAGGTTTGAAAACCCTCGAAAATTGGCATATGAAATTATTTGCGTGTTTGAAAGTACTGATCGATGCGAGTAATTGTTTGCACTTAAGAAAGGAAATAAGTCTCTTATCAAATTAACGATTACTAACATTAACTTACCGATGCCCTTGTTCTTTTTTCATACTGTGTTTTCGAAATAAATCAACGCTTCTAGAAAAATTGGAAGTGTTTTTTTTCGGCGCACATAAACTTAGTGTTTGTCTATTTCGCCCGTTCTGGCATTTGAATTTGACACCCTTGTTTTAGACGATGAACTGTTATCTTTAACTGGCTTGATGCAAAATGGTATATAATACATAACTTTTTATACAAAAGTTTAAATGTTTTCCGTACTTTCTATTCATAGAATTTCTTTAGCGATAACAAATTTACAATATGCACATTTACATTTGTCCTTCTAAAAGAGATTCCGTGCGTTATAAAAAGAATTCATATAAAAAAATAGTATCAAACATTTTTTTAAATAAAGTTAAGCGGATTACAAATCCGCTTAACTTTAATTAAGAGAATAATAAAAAATTAAGGAATTTTAATTGTTAAAATCACATAAAAATTTAATGATACGTTTTGCTTGTGATGTGTTATTTAATGTTGTAAAAATAAATTAAATGCATTTTGTGATAAATAACTATTAAACCTCAAAAAAGGAGCGCAGAGTACTTACATAACGATAATCCATGGCAGAAAAGGCGAGCTATTCAGTCAGCTTTCAGTTTTAAAATATACTTGCATAATCGCTTTGGATTTCTTCACCAAAAATGAAAGAAATACACATATACAAATTCACTAGCACTTCCGCACTACGCTAGAATTTACATTTCTCTCTTCAAATTTTTCTCGGATTTACATCAGTAAAATAGGATTAGAAATACAAAACACCAAGCCCGTGAACTGCCACTGTGCAAAGATAGCCCCGGCGAAACTGTCTAGTCGATGCTGCAGCTTTCATATTAAATCTTTCATCAACCCAGCTTCTTTGATAAAGAAAACGCTGTCTGAATAGATCTTTTGATAGTAGCTGCCGGATGATGTGCCCAGCCTCTGTTGAGGTTATTAGCTATTCAAAGATGTGTGCCTTCAGAGTCTGTTTTGTATAACAGCGGACTTGACACAATGATTTTATTTCTTCCTTCAAAGCCTGTTTTGATTACAGCTGTGAAAATGTTTTTAACCTCATGCGGTAACAGAATGTTTTCATAGTGATTGAATCGGAAGTACGATCGTCGGAACTCACATTTTACAGTGGAGATTCGGTCACAAGTGTATTTAGGGAGCTGACCAGAAATTGATGAAGACGAAAGGAATTTCGGCTCACCAAGTTTTACAGAAAGTTGCTAAAGTTTTGAAAATTCCATCAATGATTATGCTTAATATGTACATTGTTTAGATGCATTTTCGTAAAAATAGCACGTATATTCTGGACGATATAAAACTTTTCTTTAAAAATCCCTAATTTTCTGGCATGTTTTTCTTATAACATGCAGAGTTTTCAACTAAATTATACGAAACTTACAGAATACGTGACAATATTTTAGCGAAGCATTGTATTGAAATTTGAAGTAAATACTTTAAATATTAGAGGAAATATGAGTATTTGTAGTAAATGATTTTTTACTGCGCATATGCGAAACATTAGTATAATTCAGGGTTGGGGAACCTGCGACCTTTTTTTTGAGTTTCGGCCTTACCAGTTATTTACAACTTGTCTGTAATATAATGATAATTACAGAACAATAACCTAATATTCTGCTCGCAGGGCCGGCTTTTAGGCGATTGGACCAATTGCTGCCATTGGGGCCCCGCGAAAGAGTGCAGTCTATTCGAAAAGGTCAATTTTATTCTGTGACCGAAGGTCAAAATTGACCGATTCGGGAGTATTTATTGATTTGGAACAATATTTAAACATATATAGACAATTTTTAAACATATCTATTTCAATTCGATGGTTTTGATATCCAGCCTTTCGTCTAAGATTTCACGATATTTAAAATTATGTACGGTTGTTCACAATATGGGAATCAATTATTCTATCATATTAACAAACAGTCAGTTATTTACAAACTGTTTTAATATAATTTACTAAATTATTTTAAATAATTTAGTAAACAAATTTAAAATGTAAACTGAAGTGGTCCTTTTTTAAAAAATCTAAATACTATTAGATTTTTTGTTTCAAATCGATCTTTGAGTAATACTCAAAAAAATTCTCAGACTCCTCATTTAAATAGATAAATCTATGTTATTAAGGCCTCATAATATAGACATATTAGATGTCGTTAATGGAATCGGGGTTGACCAAAATTGCTTCCGCTTCTCCTAAGGCCGGCCCTGTCTGCAGCCTTTTGCCCAACTGCAGAAATTTAATGAGGCCTTTCAGAGCAGAAAGGTTCCCCACCCCTAGTATAATTTTTGTTTCATAATTTGGAAGTTAGATACGTAGAGCAGCTTATATGAAAATTGAAGTCGAATACCATTAAGATTTAGAAAGATATCGACTTTGCAGGGAGTAGAATTTTTGTTGGTCTCGTAGAGAAACAAAATGTGTGTGTGTGATGAGGGTTTTTCCACAAACTGATATTTTTTTAAACTTTAATCTTCGAATAGTAATCGTCGAACTGCAGTTTAAATTATGTATTATCTTTATAAGTATGCACACATGGTATTCAGCATATTCAAGCTTTATAAAATTCAATAAAACTATTAGAAGATTTCCAAAACGTTATTTTGTTGACTCTTCCCTGCTGCCTTTTACAGAGGAGGGAGTGATGACTACGGGCACGTGATTGCCTCGACATAGCGTGCCCTGATTTACGAGTAAGACAGGGTTGGAACTCTCCAACGAGGACGTTGAGCCTGTGAGAATGGTCTGTGGCGTAGCGAATAGTAGTTTCATATAGACTCCACCGTCTTTTCTGCCAATGTGCTAGTTCACGAGGATAGAGGTGGATGTCTGTAAAATATGCCTTTTACAGACGGAACAATCCTACCAGCTAGCATAAATATTTATTTTTGATTTTAACTATTTTTAAGAACTTTAAAAAAAAAAACTGAAATTTGTCGGATAATAATTCGATAACGATAAGTAATAAGTAATGAAATGGGATATGATTTCAGTTATTTTATCTACTGCATTTCTTCAGTGGCGGCAAAATGGATTGGATTGGCGGCATTGGATGACAAAAGTGGAGGCAAAAAATTTATAGACATCTAGAAGTTCCCAGAAATATAGGGGGTAGACAACAAAAATTAAAAGCTTAATATCAAAATTAGCTAGCTTTCCCGGACACTATTGTTTTTTTTTTATAATTCCTTGCAACGGATTCCAAGACTACCACTTTTGGACGATTTTACACCGGAAAGGAGTGTCAGGCAATGGGTCATATGAGCATTTCCAGAGTTCTTTGTTAGAACACGCTCAGTAAAATGTAACTGTCACCCTTCTATTCTTTACTTTCCTCCTATTTTGATGAAAATAACTCCGCACGGCGTATGCGTAAAAGCGCGGAGGGTTTCTGAATCCGATGTTAAACAGTAGTAGACAGATAAAATAAAATAAAATATCCGCAAAAAGTGGGGGCCTACCCTCCCCCCCCCGAGTTTCTGCCGCTGCATTTCTTTAATGTTTAATTTTACAGCTGTTTCTCAAGCTTTCTATGCTTTGAAATATACAATAAACCAGCGAGAGTGGTCTCCTCTAAACTTTCTCGTATACTTCCCAAAAAGGTGTCATTTTCCATCTAACTAGGGTTGCCATACGTCCCGTATACTATTTGTCCCGTTTGCTTCCTAAACTCTGAGTCATTACAATTTTAAAATGACCAGGACTCATTTTTATGACTATGTGTAAAAGGAAAATGATAACAATTAAAAAAAGTAAAATCAGCTTTAAAATGTGATTGGGTTAAAAAGGATTAGCTTCTCATCTTTTTACTTTCTTGTATGCGAAGTATACAAAGAGAAAGTATTGTAATCGTCAAAAAATTCGAACTCGAGATTTAGACGAATCTCCACGTTTTAGAATCCTCGAGTCCGAAAAACACAATTTTGGAATTATGTCTGTCTGTGTGTGTGTCTGTGAACACGATAACTCGAAAACTATTTTAGAGCTACGGGGATGAAATTTGGTATGTGGTCTTTAAACATAATTTGTAGGTTTCTATCAAATTTTGAACAAAATCCGTCAACGGGAAGTCTGTCTGTCTGTATGTCCGCGGTCATGTGAACGCTATAACTCAAAAATTTGAAACGCTAGATGGATAAAATTTCATACACAGTTTTATCGTCATGAATGTAGGTCCGTATAAAATTTTGGGCCAAATCCGTTAAAAGGTTGACTGTCTGTCGGTCTGTATAATCGCATCTCCAACGAATCTGCGATCTCCACGCGCATGCGTACTGGACGTAATCTTCTGTGCACGACATTTAATGACTCCTGATTGGCGCTTTTTTCATCCGATTCTCCATGCGCATGCGTACTGGTTGCAATCTGTGCACGCGGAAGGATTATGCGACTTGTCCTTGAGCCAGCAAGAGTAGAAATCGGTACGCATTTAATAGAAACGCATCTCTTTCAATTTGATTCTTTACCTAAATATATTCTGATAGTCATTGGATGCTGGGTTACAATAGGTTCGAATTTTTTTATCGACGCGGGGGTAGGGGAAACAGCACCTTTTTCGAGAAGTATATGAGAAAGTTTAGGGGAGAACACTCCCGCTGGTTTTATTATACTAAGCGTTCATTTTATTAGATTGCTTAAACTTTATTGATTTTTTTATAGGAGCAAAATAAGCTATTACGTACCCACTGTTTTCATGTTTTTTATATTTAGCATCTAAACGCCCCCGTATCAATGCTTGACAATTATGGCAACCCTATCTCTCCGCTCGTAGATAAAAAAAATTCGAACCTACTGAAACCATGACGGCTCTGCTGAAACCCAGAATGCAATCCTGAGTTTCCATTAGAGCGCGCCAAGGTCACACTCGCCAAGACGGAAATAGCCTCGCGTCAAACATCGAGCGCCAAATAAGTGCGGTCCTGCGTTCGCGGACGGACAGACTTCCCGTGAACGGATTTTGTCCAAAATTTGACAGAAACCTACAAATTATGTGTCAAGTTCGCATACCAAATTTCATCCCTGTATCTCTTAATAGTTTTTGAGTTATCGTGTTCACAGACACACAGACAGACATAATTCCAAAATTGTGCTTTTTGGACTCAGGGAGTGTGGGAAACGTGGAGATTCGTCAAAATCTCGAGTTCGAATTTTTTGACGATTACAATACTTTTTCTTTGTATACTTCCTATACGAGAAAGTAAAACAAGGGATTTATTATTCTGAATTTTATTTTTATATACAGTAAAACACTATTTATATGTTTCTCATTTATACGTCGTATCATCACAGTCCCGATTCATTCGTATTCATTGTAATGAGAAAGTACTTCGTTCATACGACGCAAAGCTTCGGTTATACGTCGTTTTCCCCCGTTCTAAAATGTGAAAATTTCCTCTTTTCTAATTGTAAGTATATGAACTGTGATAAAGATAGCATGACTTCGAAAATTCCCAATTGATGAATTAATAGAAGACAAATTGTCTGGTGCTAATTTAAGCGATGATGAAGAAGTTATTCCACCTTTCCTTTGAAGACGCAAAAGACTCCATTGAAAAACTTCGAACTTTTTTTTGTGAAAACAATAATGAAAAAACATTCAATAAACTTATTTTGATTCATAATGTTGTACTTAATACGCACAGACAATCAGCACGTCACGCGATTTTTAATCGAACGCCTACCTGTATGCACATACACCGTATAAGATGTGCATAATTATAACTCAAGTTTTGTAATAAAGGCATGATTTTTCTTACTTTTATGATAAATGTATATTTTTAAAATTTAATTATAGATTTCCATACTACGTAGTATTATACTAGTACTTTCTTAAAAAACTTTAAAATTAATACTTTCAAATGAAATTGCATTCGTAGCATCAAATTTGTAATAATCGAAGTTGTTTAGTAAAATTTCGATTAAACGTCTTTTCATTTATGCGTCGTTTTACATTAGTCCCTTGAAAGACGTATAAACGGTGCTTTACTATAAATACAAAAATTATATAAATTGGCACATGGTAGAGCTCAATATAGAGTCGCTACCATACTGTTTGTCTTTTATCGGCTTTTAGAAATCAATATTACTATTGCTTAAAATTTTAAAAATTGCTTTGTAAATTTTAAAAAATTGACGCAGAACTTACATTTTAAGAAGTTTATAACATTTGAAGCTAATCCTCATTTCTTGATTTTCATATACAGTTTTTATCTTATAATTGCAGAATAAAAATTATAAAATACATCATTATTGTAAAAAATTTAAGAAATACAAATTCAACAAATTAAGTGCAAACTTAACCTTCGTGTTAACTTTTTTCTCCCATTTAACTTTCATTGGCAAATGCCATAAGAAGGTTAGAAATTTTTATGTTAATTTTCTTCAACTTTTCAAACTAAAAATCAAATAAAAATTCCTCAAAATAAAATTCTACTACAAAATATTAAAAGCAGACAGTACTGATAAGTCTGTTAGGTGGGAAAACGTACGAGAAAACAAAAAGTTAATGTAAACTAGTATGAAATATTCTTGGCAGTTCTTATTGAAAAGTTCTTATGAGCGTTAGTAAATCTTTTTTATATCCTTTTCACTTAAAGAAATTTAAATTTTTAACTAAATAGAATCTTTGCTATTTGTAATTTTTAAAAACGAATGTGGAATAAAGTATTTGTTAAATATGGTAATAACTTTTCCAAAAAATAAAAATTTAGAATCTTTCAAAACTTGATAACGAAACTTCCTAGTTACCTCATTTTCCATTTCTCCATCAATATAAGGAATATCAGGTTTAGTGAGTGGGCTAAATAAATCATTCACAGATTCCATCGTCTGCAGATATTACCATAAGTAACCTTGATTACAGCTGCCATTCCATAACGGGACAAACTTTTCGTACATTACTTGAGGATTCATAGATTTCATTTCAAAACATGAGTAACATTCACTGTTATTTGCTATTCCTTCGGCGTTTCAGAACAGTTCTTTCAATGGGACCACTGTTTATCATCGGTGGGCTGGTTACGCGAATCGGGTTTATGTGTCTGACTGTTCTGAAAGGCGGTCGGAAGGGTGTTGGGGCACACACTGACTGACGTCATGACCACATGTAGCCGCTACGCTACTTTAGAAGGTCGTTTCAATCCGGTCTCGCGCTTGTCATTATTGTTATTATTTTCTTTCCTCCGCACAATCGCTTGGGCATTTTTTTAATCGCATAGTTGCTTGTTTTTCTTCCGATACAATGTATGACTTCCGAAATGAATATTTGTCTAGCTTCAGCTTCCGCTGTTGATGGTCAGCGGGGATAACAGTTCATTGATTTACAAACCTTACTCTCATTAAAATGATTTCAGTTCTTTTTTCTAATTATTTAAAGATAAGAGTTATCAGAGACAGTTTGGAAGATTTTGAAAATTTCTTTAAAAGTTTTTGAAAATTTTCTTTGCATCTCATCAATTCTGACAATATTTCACTATGCAATTTATGAGATTTAGTAGCTCTTATGTAGAAGCATGTAGTAGAAAAGTTACTATTGTTTATTTGTAAGTGAAATAATTTATATTAGAATGGTGGTAAATAAATCTCGAAAGCGAAAAAATAAGGAATAACTTTCTAACATGTAAAAATATATCTTTACTGATGAGACTTCGTCTTCGTCTCTATTCCACACGCTCGTGTAAAGAATTTTAGGGTAACTCCGGGAGAGTCGGCTCATCCGGGATAGATGCCGCACACCTTGTATTTCTTGTAATTATTGATAGATGGCAGTCAGGCGTGCAGTATAGGTGCGCAATGAGATTTCTGTAACCAGTTTATAGCGTGAATCCCAATTCGATGAATACTTTTAGCTGTACAATCGTTATTTTAAGGTAAGCACATGATTTCACCATCCAAACTTTTAAACACCTTATGCTTAAATACGTTTTATGCACTAATTACTAAATCCATGCATGATTTCGAAGTCAAAACTAAGTGTACAGTCTGTATAAAGTACTGTGTGTATGGTTACGCCATTTTCCTTTGCGAGGGCAGGCAACTATGATGTGCGGCGTCTGTACCGTACAAAATGGGATACATGCCGCACTGCGATCCGGTATACATGCCGCAGTTTCTTTTGTGCGGGATGCCGCGATTAATAAAATTGAAATTTATCTATCCGTGTCTTATTTTATTATGCTACTGAATTTTATGTTTCTGAACACTTATTTGGGTTGAGCAGCATGTTGGCGCAAATTGATTCGGTATCAGGTAGGGTCTTTAATCTGCGATGCTTGGAACAAATTGGCAACTGTTGGCAACGCCCCTGGGGGCTTTAAGGTCAAACAACAACGCTCTCCCGGATCATTTGTTTTATGCATTAGCGGATAGTGAAGTGCCCGTACCAGAAAACACGACACAAGAGGAGGCAAATTCATCAAGTAAAGTACTAATCAACACACCTCAAATCAATTTACAGCCTGCATAACCTGGAACTAGCAGTGTAACACCACCATCACCTACCAAACACCTACATAAAATCTCTCTTATTCCGTGACTTAGCCAAGTGACAGCAAAGCACAGAATTAAGCAAACAGCAGTACTCTTAACCTCTATTGACAATAGAAATGAGCTTAAGGCAAATTTAGAGAAATGATTCCAAAAATGTAAGAAAATTAACAAAAAAGCTGTCAAAACTACCAAGAGAAAATTTAATTTTGAATCAGGCGGAGGATCCCATGACAGTTCATCAGACATTGATGAATGTTCAAA
This sequence comes from Araneus ventricosus, assembly GCA_013235015.1. Taxonomy (NCBI): domain Eukaryota; kingdom Metazoa; phylum Arthropoda; class Arachnida; order Araneae; family Araneidae; genus Araneus; species Araneus ventricosus. The sequence goes on along the minus strand of BGPR01000305.1, from coordinate 258,399 downwards.
CAGTATCAAGTTTACTACACCAAAGGAGAAAAAGGGAAAAATAAAAAGTAAGAAGGCGAAGAAAGATGCAAGTCAAGATGATAACAATGAACAGTTGGATCACACGTGTGACGCAGACGTTCTTTGCAAGGAATGTTCAGAAAACTACTACAAAACTAAGAAGTGTGAATGACTTCGTGCATCAAGTGTCAAATGTGGTGACATGAAGACTGTACAATTTTCGACACTTTTTGTGTAGATTGCAGTCGAAAAAGCAGGTCTATCCACAAATAAAGCAATGTAAACACTATTTTACTTTTTTCTTTTCCCCCTCTAATACGCTGATGTTTCGTTGTTGCTGAAATAAAAATAAAAATTCAATCTTTAAAAAATAAGTAGATAATTTTAGTAGTGAACTAAGTAGGTAGACTGAATATTGATTTGAACCTTCATCGGTATTCCCCATTGTATCATTTAGTTTCTTTTGTTATTACGTAAGTAATTATAGTCCAGATATGAATATTTGTTTGAATATTTTTTTATTTATTATTTCACATTCTGTCGGGCTAGAAGGTATAATTCGCACAAGTGCGGTGTCTCACCCTGAATGTAATGCAAGACGCGCCGTGTAATGTTTAGAAAAATTGTTAAAAAAATATTAATTATTTTTTTATATTTTTTGTCGCAGTACAATGTTGTATAGTTAACATTAAATAGCACAGAATGATTTTTTTATTTTATGTGCACCATGCTATTTTATACACAAGTTCAAAAAAAAATTATGGGCATATCACCCGGAATTACTTTCATGATAAAAAACGCAAATGACCAAGAAGAATGAAATTCTCTGCAAGTGGCCAGGACCGGATTATCGAATAGGCAATATAGGTGATTGCCTACGGCCCACTTGGGCACCAGGCCTTACCAGATTTGCGGTATTTTCAGAGCAATCTAAGGCTACGAACACACGGGTCATACGGCGATCTCGATCGAGAGCTGAAAATGTCGGTGGTGTTCACACGGGGCGTGGTGAATCGTTGCGCAGGTCGGCGCTGCATTCTGTATTCGTCGGACATTCTGTGGCCTGCTGTTAATCTTTTCTGAGTGAGGATATACGGCTCAGAAATGGTGATTTATTTGAATTATGGATTTATTTGAACACTCTATCGAAGAAAAGAATTTATTTATATACCTATGAACAAAATTTCAATAACTTAAATGTAAGATGGAACTGTTTTACAAATTCTCAATTGAATCGTTGCTATAATATACATTAGTATATAATTTTTTGTTTTCGGTGTTTCATATATGTTACTCTAATTAGTCAGTAGAATATCCTATGGATATCCTGCTTATTCTGATAAACAGGTCGCTGAATTTATGGAAATATTATTTGATAAATTTCCGAATTTTGAGTTATTTTTTAAAACAATGTAACAATCTAATGATTATTGTACGTAGTTATTTTGTAGAAAAATCGCTTTAAAAGTAAGTTATTTCTTTTTTATAAAGGCTAGGAAGAGAAAATTTATTATTTTTCAATATATTTTTTATTTATGATTCTCAAGTCAAATTTTTCAGTGAAATTAGGGAAAAATAAATTGTACACATGAAAACATTCCGAAAAGGGTTATATCTAAAACTTATATGCTAAATATTGTTAACTGACCAAAAACATTAATAAACTGTTTCAACCGATTATTAAAAAATATATATTATTTCTTTTTGCAAGTATAACATAAATATATCTGAATTCTGTTAAAATTTAGGGAAGAAAGTTCAAATGGAAATTGCTCATTGAAATGATTAGATGGAGTCGCCGGAATTTGACCATCTGACTTAGTACTGCGCTGTAATGAGAGAAATAATTTTAACGAAAAACAAGAATTGAATCTTTTGGTAGCTTATTTATTTATTTTCAGAACGTATAATTAACTTTTTATGAAATGGACTCTTAAAAAAAACAAATTAAAATTTAGCAACTTAATACGTACCGAAAATTTCGACGACTAATTATGATGATAAAACTGTGTATCAAATTTTCATCCATCTAGTCTATTCAAGTTTTGAATTATAGTCTTCACATAAACGCGGATTAGATGAGACAGACTTCCTGACGGATTTTGTCCAAATTTGATAAAAAACTTGCAAATTATGTGCATTACAGAAATTTCAAAGTTCATTCTCGTACTCTTAATAGTTTTCGAGTTATGTGTTCACAGGCAGATACGACAGAGACATAATTCCAAAATTGTGTTTTTCTTGATCTAAGAGGTAAATGTGAGATTCGTCAAAATCTCGAGTCTGAATTTTTGACGATTCTAAATATTTTCTCTTGTATACTTTCTTAGAGAAAGTCAAAAAAAAAAAATTTACTGGAAACTTGATGCATCAAATGAATCAGCGACCTGGTTAATTACAGTATCAGTGAAAATCTGAATATAAAAGCGAGTGCGATGAAAAGACTATTTCTTGAAAAAAAACCCGTCGCCCCATATTATGAGATCAAATTTTACAAAAAGTATTTGCCTTCACAATACGCCTGCTTAAAGATATTTATAAGAAAAATAAAATATGAATATGCCTTTATAATAAAAACAGTTTAATCAACTTTTAGTATCAAATAAAAATGTACTATAATTATCTTCTAAATACAATATTACATTAAAATTATATCTAATAATATTTTGAAAGTTATCTCTGAAAAAGTGAAAAATTAATTTGATATTAAGTATTTCATCCTGTACAAATATACACATTCGCTTTTCTTAATTATTTGTAAAAAAATCATAATATCAGCATAACAAAATATAATTAATCGAAAAGAAACAAAAAAAAAATGCGTTTTAAATCATCTAAAATCTTGCTTGTTGTTGTTTTTTATTTTTTTTAATTGTTTTATTTAACTTTAAAGAACAGAATCGGTGCTTGAGTTGCTATCCGTAGAGCGAAAACGCTGTAGAAAACAAGTGTGAACACTGTCACTCGTTACTTTGGGTCCATAAGATGATTTGCTGGCGAAAACCGGGAGCTGTTTACTGGGGAAGGATGATACGCGCGCGAAGAGAACTGGTTACACAACTTTGCTACGCCAGTGTGAAATAGAAAGGCCATTAAAGAACGACGGGAACATGTGTCACCACACAGCTTTCGCCGAAAAACGAGGCGTCTGTTCGTCCCCACTTTGTGCTTTCATTTGATTATTAAAGCAATGCATCCCATCCGGGAGGGGGCACCGCGAGTTCACGGATGGTGAAGCCGCCGTATAAGTAAGCAGTGAGGTTCTTGCCCTTGATGGGTGGCTAATAATGGTGGTGTGGCTCTTCGGGCCCATTCCAGAAGACAGGTCGTATCCTGGTAGCTAGGGTCGCCGCATGAACTGCCTGTAATGGGGTTATAAAGCGGGGCCTCTAGTGGTTGACTATGCTGTCCCAGGCCGGTCTTTCATGTTGACCCGGATGCCAGCAGGACGGATGGGTGTGATGGACTTTAGATTACAAAAGCTAATGCACTCTGAAGATACTGAAATAAAATCAAGCATAATTTAAATTTCAGAACATTTTTTCTTATAATTTTTTTTCTTCATGTTTTTAATTCGCTTGAGTAGTCCAATATTTTTTTGCCGTTGTCTGTTACTTTCAAATTCAACTGCCCTGGTAAACTTTGTATTTTATTCAGAATGCATTAAAAAAAAGTTTTTTTATCATTTTTAAAATTACTTTATACTTAAATTTTTTTATATATCATGAGGTACTGAACATTCTTTGAAGGTGATAGGGTAATTATATGTTCTGTTATTTTAGTAAAAATTACACATTTGTTACTTAAAATACTGTTTCTATATAGATATTACACAAAATCCAGAAAAAATACCTTATTTGAAGGAAAGGGGGCAATAAAAATTAAGGGCCCCTACAGAGTTTTAATCCGGCCTTGTATGTGGTCGTTACTCCGAAATTGCAGAATTCTATAACTTTGACGATATATTTGTTAGAGAAGTCTGTCTGTCCGTGTGGAATGCAGAAATAATGATAACTCAAAACAAACAGAAAGAATCCATGGTTATTGAAATTTAGATATGGTTTTAGTCATCAGAATTGTAGACGTGTGTCAAATTCTGACACTATGGGCTGGCTGTCTGTCGGTGGTCTGAATATTTTCGTTTATGTGAATGGGGTTAAACGTGAAAACGGAGTCGAGCTAGATGAATGAAATTTGGTACGTGGTTCTGTGACCAAACTTGCAAACATGTATCAAATTTGGACTCAGCCGATCGAAAGGCAGACGTCTAAATGCACACGGTAATACCTCTCGTTTTTCGTTGCCTTCGGTTATCGTCGTTTTATTTTCCCTCGATTTTTTCGAGAAGAAATTGTCCGTGGTTGTCATCGATTTTTCCCGGAAAACATCTGTCTCGGTTTTCGCCAGTTTGCCTCGATTTCATCGGCGTGTTCATGTGACTTCTGCTGCTAATTTGAGAAAACAAAAAAGACGAAGGTGAAAGCTGGCCAGACTGAGCCGGTAGAAAAATTTGTATCAGAACCAGATTGCGTAGATGTATCCCCCAATCTTCATCTGTGATGAGGCTGACCTCTTTGGAAGAAAATGCCAAAGAGGGCATTCATCACACGGGAGGAAAGGCAATTGCTTGTAGACATAAGCCTGTTAAGAAAGATAAAGGTCTAACTCTTTGTCGTGTGATAATGCTAAATGGTGATTGTAAAGGAAGGCCTTATTGGTGTACCTATTCAGAAACTCAAGAGTGTTTAGCAAGTTTTATATTTATTTTACATTAATTTCTATTGTTTTTAGTCAGTATGTGAATCCGTGGATTCGCTGGGTCTGGGGATGAGGTCATAAAAATTTGTATCGTAGTGACGAATGTCAAACCTCGCGGCTTATGTAAAACACTTTAACTTACTCACCTGGATAAGAACTGCTAAAAACACTAAAATATTTTCGATAATTTAACAAAAAAATACAATGAAATAACTAGGCAAAAATAAGCTTGACCGCCAACGCTACAAGTACATGGAATGACTAGAAAAGCAGGAAATTTTCGAGCCTGCTTGCCAGAAAAGCAGTGTTGACACATCGATTTTATTGTTTTTAAAAATTAAAACTAAGAACAAACAGTTGTAGTACTTCAAATAAAATCAAGAATTTTAGTTTAGTCTGGGGAGTGGGGGGCTACAGCCCGATAGCTTCCCCGATTTCGCTTACCGTTTCAGTACTAAGCACGAGCTTTTCTTCTATAAAATGTACTTTTGGTACGTTCTTAGAGTGTCTAGAACACTAATTGGATTAACATTGATTGATATGAAGACTGCCTCGATTTTCGTCGATTGCTTTTGAAACGGATTATCGACGAAAATCGGAGGCATCACTGTTCTGATTCTTCCAACATACCACAAAGCCTGCCAAAATCGGCCATATTGTGTCAGCATATGCAAAGTCTGACGATGAAAAAAGTTTGTTGATATCGAAAACATGTGACTGCTGCGTCATCCAGACACGTGACTCCTTCGCGATGGCTTTTGGCACTTATTATGCGTGATACGTCCGAGGCAGCCTAGTGGTAAGGTCATACTTTCAAGGCAGGAGGGATCCAGGTTCGAAACCAGATTCCAATGAAGTGTATGGGGCCTTTTGTATCACAATCATACGTAAGGGATCTAACGACCTCCCTGCTGCTGTGGTGCGAAAGTTTGGAGAGGCAGGTGCCAACCTTGTAGTGTCGCCCTGCCATTTGAGCGCGGTTCAAAATGACGAGGACCATCAAAGGAGCCCTCGCAAGGCCTTCCCAAAATGACATTAATAAAACTAAACTAAATCAGACACGTCCCGCAGAGATGCGGACTCTTTGTTACAAGGAAAATGAGTAGAACGCACAGTGGCGTAGCGACCCAGGAGTAAGGTGAGTAGACGCCTTGGGTTATAGTTTAGGGGCGCTTATTGAAATCAAAACGTTACAGCGGTGTGATGCTATTTTAAGGAAAATATGGTGAGGGGACGTGCGCAATACCATGTTAAGGCACCATTTTATGCCCGCTGCCGCCACTGACGACGACAGAAGTAAAAAATCAGATTATTTCTCAGGCGCCACTTGCCTTCACTACGCCATTGGTTATACTGACAAAATTGATGCGTTTACGTCATTTTTTAAAGGAAGGACGAAAAACACTACGCGCCCGAACCCAAATTACACAACCTAGCCAATGATTGGCGACTCGGTAAGGGTGGAAAAAAAATCTTAGCTCTGACACGGCGCCACTAACCTCGCTACGCCACTGAGTAATAATGCAACTCGTAAACTTGCTATTAATAAAAAATAAGAACAACGGTAGTTAATGTCTTCATGACACTTAGTATCCCTTCTCTCACAAGGCAATCTTTCCTACTCGAGGGATATCTTGTACGCAGTGATTCATTTCAAAATCAAACCAGAACTGAAATATTACTGAATGTCAGTAATTCTCTGGATCTGATAACTCTTATCTCCTCCTTTTCATAATTATTTGCACTGAGTAAGTACTTTCAAAATATGGAATAATTTTATATACACTGCTGGAGTGTTTTCAAACTCATATAAATATTGGTAAAAAATTCACAGGCCTCCCAATTTCACTGAATTTTGCCTTCAAATCTGAACATTTTATCTCTATTATCTCCATTTGCATACTTTATATTAAAAAAAAAATTGTTGTATGATTTTATTGTAATCATGGCAAATATTTTGCAAAAAAACTGCGCACTGTTATAAAAAAATTTTGTTTCTGTTACTATTGCTTATGGACTGCAAAATTATTCGATGTGGGCTGCGAGTTTGATGATCTCTGGATTGAAAAGAAAGTTACAGTTACTTGAGAGTCACGGTTAACATTATATGGTTGGAAATGTAGTTCCTGAATCTCTTAGTATTTTGCGTCAGAACATTGTGTTTCAGCTGGTTGTGGAAATCATCAAAGAATGCTAGCAGAGCATTACGGAAATAATTGAAGACATTATTTTCATCAGCTCATTTGTTTTTCTCAAAAAAAGGCGAATATAATTCTGTCTGTTCTTCTTGACTGATCTGTGTACCCAGTGCAACAGACAATGATTCTCCTGTCTTAGGATGATATAACGACCTATATTGTCTGCTACTTGCTTCCTATCCATACTGAAACAGCTAAGAAAAAACAAGAAAGCGGACAGCTAATACATACACAAGAGTATACACCAAATACGGACGGCTGAGAAACCGTCAACTGTGAAAATAAACATGACATCGGTGAAAACCGGAAGTCTTGCCGTCCGGTGAAACCGAAAATTTCGAAACGGCCTAAATGTTAAATCCTTCCTTAATTGTCGATGATTCAATGAACTTCATGATCGTCTCATTTTCATTGTCATGGAGTAATTGTTTAGATAAAAAAACATGCTGGCAGTGTCGATATTCTCAGTAAAGAAGTCCTACAACTGACTGCGCTGAATCTCTTCGACGCTCAGATGTGACGGCCTATTAACATTGGACGAAAGCCTGAAGGCTCATACAGTTCGAATGCTGCTATGCTTATGCTTATCAGTGCTGTGCGTGTGATAAACATGGCGTCTCTCGTCCGATAACGACAACGTGTTGAATTTTTTTCAAATATATGTATTTTTGTGTGCAATTTAAGAAAGCAAAAAAACAGAGTCTTGCGGTATCGACTAAAGTGTTCTCCTCGAATCTCTCCATGTAAAATAACCCAATTAGGCAACGTGCGGTCAAAATAAATAATTGTGGCTATTTATTATACAACCGTTTTCGATTGGTAGGAAAAAAAAAATCTTTAAATATTAAGGTGTCCATAAATTATTGTCGGGTTTCTTACATCATAACTTGGATTCAAGACATTATATAATTGGAATAGGAAAGTGCAGTAAATGACACATTGAAAGCAATGATTCTGAGGAAATTGAAAGAGAACATGTCCTCACCTAAATGATAAGACTTCGAAAAAAAAAAACATCCAACATTAGTAGCTTTGCTATTAGTGATATTCTGTCATAACGTTTTTCAATTCATTAATATATATATATATATATATATATATAAAACAATTAGCATGATATTTATTTTGCAAAAGAAAAAATAAAACTAAATAAAAAACAGAAGCGATAAACGATTTAATAGTACACCAAACTGATAAATTAAACACCAGAAACATATATTTTCGTCTTGCCCGTATTTTAATAATAATGAAAAATAAAAAACACGGATAAAAAAGAATAAATATTTTCCCCCAACAAACGTATATGTTGCGAAACACCGTACGACAAAAAAAAAAGAAAGAAAAATCCAGGAAAACGATTTTTGTCCATTGTTAATAAATCCAAACACAGAAGCTCACTCAAAAAGAAATACTAACTTCCGTTAAATAAATAAAAAAAAATGCAACACCGGATGCGAAAACTAATAATAGGGAAAAAAAAGAATCCGCCGTGAATGAATTCACCATGCTGCCAATAGATGGCAGCACATCAATTCATTCATTTTGACATTTTTAATTAATATCTTTTTAACTAATTACAATTTCGGAATTTAAATAGTCGAAATGGATTCCTTGGATTAGATGAAATGGATCCATCTTTTGGTAATTACGTCTAGTTTCAGGATTCAGTGGTTCGTGAGAAGATAGAAGAACATACATACGTCTGTTGACGTTCGAATTTTAATAGGATAGATTGTACAGAGTTGTAACATTTGCTACAAGCACAGGCGCACATCGTTACTAGTGCTGGAATAAAATAATGAAGTAACACATGAGAAATTTTGAAAGCAATATCAAAAACGAAGGGGGGAGGCATATACAAGATGATAAGGCAACGTTTGTGGCACAGCGAGGAGTGGGCGGGGCATATAGATGCCTTGGGCCATGGAGATAAAATATGTATGCGTTCATACTCATGTCAAATATGATGAAAGGGTGAAAAAATACCATGGCTCAGGCATTATTTACCATCATCATAGCCACTGATGACGACTGCTGGCGATAAATTTATATTGGCGCCACTTACCTTTTCTATGCCACTGATCTGAAATTTATGAAACTAATACTTTCCAGAGATTTATCAGGAGTCGAAAACTTCGAGATAATAATAAAAGATGATGCAAGTTATTTAACAAAAATATCTATTAATCCATACTGTGGAGTGCTGACAAAAGATCTACTACCACCAGTTTGGTCTGGTTAGTGGAGGGTTCTGTACAAAAACTAGCTGCAACTATAAGAAGTGAATGACATTCATGCACACAGTCTTATCCTAGTGCCATTGCATTTACATAAAGGCATGTGCAGAAAAGAGGGGAAGACCCAAATTTCTGTGTCTGTGCTATTCACGGATCGCCTGTGCTTGTAGCAAACATTACAACTCTGTACAATAAATAAATATATATTTATCAAATAATTGTTTAAAGAATAAAATCTTTTAAATAAGATACTTTAACATAATAAAAAAAATTAGTCAATTTAACTTATATAATGAGAAGATGTGAACTCCCATTCCATATGTGCAGCAGGAAACTATTTTGTCGTTAATTCTTTGAAGCGGCATCATCAAGGACCACTTGATTAGCCCATGCTGCTACTGATCGTTTCAAAATGCCAAGACCAGTACTTGTGGATGATTTTACTCCAGAAAGAGGTAACAGGCAATGAGTAAGGTGAGCACATTTCCAGAGTTCTTGTTAGTTCACGTTAAGTAAAATGTAAACATCTCACCCTCATCTTTCACTTCACCCTTATTTTGGTGAAATAAACTCCGCCTGCCGTACGCGTAAAAGAGTGGACGGTTTCAGAATCCGAGAACCATTAATAGTTGGGAATGTATGGAAATACTGCTTATTTTCAGAAAATCTAATGACAGAATTACTGAATGAAAAACAGGTATCTCAGTCCTTGAGCTATTTTGTGTGGTTCCAGCAAGACCAGAATCACTCACATTTCACAAGTTCATCACAGTAGATCGGGCAAGGTATTCCCGACTGTTTTTAAACCAATGATCACACTTTTTTTCATGTATATGTTAGGGATCAATGGAAATGGGCGAATTTTTCACAATTTTAGCAAGATAATGGGCACTGGAATGTTCCATGTAAGCACTGCTGGATTTAATTCTGATTATATTCATACCACCTGATGAAATAAACAAAATGTGTAATTAAGAATTTTGACAGAAATGGATAATTTAATTGAATTACCTCAAAGAATATGAAGTACAAAGCAAATGTTCACTGTTAATGGCTCATGATGATGATTCATCTTTACCTATAGTGACCATTCTTGTAATATAGGTGTTTTGATAATTGTCTCATTTTTTTTCCCCAACAGATAAATGAGTCGCTCAAAAGCCAAAGAGGATAAGTCCAGTTTTTGATGTATTCTGGTTTTGGTAAATTTTGATGGAGTTAATAACATTTTTAGTTATTTAAAGATTCCATTTGTTGTTTCATTAGAAGACTTTACATACTTTCACTAATCAAATTAATAAACAAAAAAATTTTAAAATTATTGTATTAAAAAACATGAATTTTCTCAATTTTTACTTTCTCGTATATGAAGTATACAAAGAGAAAGTATTGTAATCGTCAAAAAATTCGAACTCGAGATTTTGACGAATCTCCACGTTTTAGACCTCCCTGAGTCCGAAAAACACAATTTTGGAATCATGTATTTCTGTCTGTCTGTGAACAAGATAACTCGAAAACTATTAGAGCTACGGGGATGAAATTTGGTATGTGGTTTTTGCACATAATTTGTAGGTTTCTGTCAAATTTTGGACAAAATCCGTCGAAGGGAAGTCTGTCTGTATGTCCGCGGTCATGTGAACACTATAACTCAAAAACTTGAAAAACCAGATGGATAAAATTTTATACACAGTTTTATCGTCATGAATGTAGGTCCGTATAAAATTTTGGGCCAAATCCGTCAACGGGTTGACTGTCTGTCGGTCTGTATAATCGCATACTTGTATCTCATAAGCCCTTTGGCTTAGATAAATAAAACTTGATATTGCAGATGCTAACATTAATTATAGATTTGTGCCCAATTTCCATCTCAATTGGTTGAAAAACTGGTGTTCAAATTGCATATTTAGTTCAAAATGCACATTACGACTGTGTGTTGGCGAGCGTTTTGCTTATTTTACTCAAGTGAGTATTAGTCCATTGCAATTAGACCGAAAAATGGCAAATAGGGGGAAAATTTATATAGTTTTGAAACTTTGGTCAAATATTTATTTGACCTCAAGGATATCAGAACCGAAAAGTTTCCACCTCTCAGGGGGGGAGCTTCCCCTCCTAGGGGGAAAAACTGAAGTGAAGTGAGGTGTTTGGTCAGTTTTCCCTAGATTTCTTCAACCCTACACATTCAATGTTAAAAATGGTGTAGTTAAAAGTCGTAGAGCATAAAATTCTGCGTCGAACGAGTACCAACACTATATATTTTGTTGCAGTAGTACGATTACAAACTATTATCAAAGTTGCAATGATTTTTCAATTTTCAAAAGAAATTCATTATTCTTACAGAAGAAGACACATCAATCAAAGATTCTAGATAAATAAAGTTTGTATGTATAAGTATTAACTTTTGTAAGCACATACATATGTCAGTAAGACAATACCAGAGCGCTAGTGTGGTGTGGAAGTTAGGAGAGTAGCGTACAAGTAGCCCATTGCAATGAGACCAAAAACGATAATTAGGAGAAAAATTCATAAATTTTTGAAATTTTGGTCAAATACTCTTCTGACATCAAGGAAACGGAAACCATAAAGTTTCCATCCCTGAGGGGGAACTTCCCCCTCGAACTTGCAAAAGCATCAAAGCACAAAATGATCGTACCCAGCATATTAAACAATAATTAACAATGCTTATTTTTTTAACTGCAATACATTATTTTCATAAATATTCTAATTACATGTGGCCTCGTGCTGGCCACGTTTCATAATATCTTTGATACAGTTCCAGAGCGACCAGTTTGTAACACTGACAACCTTTACTTCATTCTTGATGGAGGCTCTCTTATTCATGGTGTAGTATAGCCAAAGCAAGGGACTTTTGGTGATGTTTACACCACATATAAGTCTTATATCAAAGGAAAAGTATGAAGAGAAATAATTTTTAATGAAAGCACAGTTCTCCTTGACTCTCAGAGGCAATTTCTAAGCAACTTTGCAAATAAGGGGCGCTTCATTTCGCAAACTTTGTAGCAACAGATGATGCTGATGTACATATTGTAAAAACCGCTATAGAGACATATGAGAAGATTAAGAAACAAGTTGTTGTAATTGGCCAAGTTGTTGATCTTATTGTTTTACCTGCTGCTCTTACTCCAGACTTTATGGATATTTTCATGCTGAAAGAGGGTAAAGGTAAAGTCAAAGATAGGTTCTATAGCTCTAAAGATCTGCGGAATTCTAATCTTGTGATCGAATGCAAAAAATCCATTCTCTTCCTTCATGCGATTAGTGGTTGTGACATAACTTCAGGCTTCTATGGAAAGGGAAAACTACAAGCAGTGCAGTTGTTCAACCACAGTAAATACTTGCAAGCTATCCCTGAGATCTTTAATAACCCTAAATGAACTTATACTGAGATTGAAAGAGCAGGAGAGAGTTTCATCATCGCATTGTACAGCAACACGAAGAAAATAGCTTGAATAAGATGAGGTATGGCTGTTTCAATAAACTAGTAGGTCAAGCAAGTTCTGCTATTCTTTTCTCCAAGTTATCACCAACCACAGAAGCTGCACATGAACACTGCCAGCGCACATTTCACTAAGAGCAAACATGGCAAGGACAGTGTTTGAACCCATCCAGTTGGAGATGGAAGTAATGAATAAGTCGTTGACGCCCATATACACTACTAAAGGACCTGCGCCAGCTAAAATAGTGCCTCTAATTATTTGTGGATGTAATAAAGGCTGTGGGAAAAAATGCAAATGTGTCAGAACTAACCTGCGTCGTACTACCTTGTGCAAGAACTGTCGAGGCCAAAGCTGCATTAATACCGAAGCAATAGACATCGTCGAAGAAGAGGACAAAGAAGATAATGATATCATATAAGTAAGCAGGAGCAATTACATTAGTATACATATTTAGACATACATAATAGGTATACATATATTAGTATACATATACAGGTATTTACTGTGGTTGAACAATTGCACTACTTGTAGTTTTCCCTTTCCATAAAATCCTGAAGTTGTGTCACAACCACTAATCGCGTGAAGGAAGAGAATGGATTTTTTGCATTCGATCACGAGATTAGAATTCCGCAGATCTTTAGAGCTATAGAACCTATCTTTGACTTTACCCTTACCCTCTTTCAACATGAGAATATCTATATAGTCCGGAGTAAGAGCAGTAAGTAAAACAAGAATATCAACATCTTGGCCAATTACATAAACATGTTTCTTAATCTTCTCATGTGTCTCTATACCGGTCTTCACAATATGTATATCAGCATCATCTGTTGCTACAAACGTGCATATGCATACGTTCTCCAAGTGGCCAGCAAGTTTGCGAATTGAAACGTTCCTTATTTGCAGATTGACTAGAAATTGTCTCTGAGGGTCAAGGAGAACTGTGCTTTCATTAAAAATTATTTCTCTTGAGGTACGCTTCATGCTTCGCCTTTGGCGTTCAATAACCTTTGTGTTAACACTGCTTTCGGTATATCCGTCAAAAACAAATGTTACTTCATCGCCGTAATGCCTCTTGATATAAGACATATATGTGGTGTAAACATCACCGAAAGTCTCTTGCTTTGGCCATACTACACGATGAAGAAGAGAGCCTCCATCAAGAACGAAGTAAAGGTTGTCAGTGTTATCAACTGGTCGCTCTGGAACTGTATCAAAGATATTATAAAACATGGCCAGCAAGAGACTACATATAATTAGAATATTTATGGAAATAATTTATTGCAGTTAAAGAAATAAGCAATGTTAATTATTGTTTTATAAGCTGGGTACGATCATTTTGTGCTTTGATGGTATTGCAAGTTCGGGGGGGGGGGGTGGGGGGGGGAAGTTCCAACTCAGGTATGGAAACTTTACGGTTTCCGTCTCCTTGATGTCAGAAGAGTATTTGACCAAAGTTTCAAAACTTTATAAAATTTTCTCCTATTTTTCGTTTTCAGGTCTCATTGCAATGGACTAGTTGTACTCTCTCTCCTAACTTCCACACCACACTAGCACTCTGGTATTGGTGCTCTGACATATGCATGTGCATACAAAAGTGAATACTTATACATACAAACTTCATTTAGATAGAATATTTGATTGTATGCGTCGTCTTTTGTAAGAATAATGATTTTTTTTTGGAAAATTGAAAAATCATTGCAACATTGATAAGAGTTTGTAATCGTACCACTGCAACAAAATATATAGTGTTGGTACTCGTTCGACGCAGAATTTTATGCTCTACGACTTTTAACTATACCATTTCTAACATTGAATGTGTAGGGTTGAAGAAATCTGGGAAAAACTGACCTAACACTCCACTTCACTTTCCCCCCCCCCCAGGGGCGGAAGCTCCCCCCGGAGAGGTGGAAACTTTTCGGTTCCGATATCCTTGAGGTCAAAGAATATTTATTTGACCAAAGTTTCAAAACTATATAAATTTTTTCCCCTATTTTACCTAATTGCAATGGGCTATATGGTTGGTGTTTGACCTTGGCGGAAATTGAAAGGAGCCGCAAACATGCGCTTGCTTCGGAAATTATGGCAATCCCCAAAACGAAAGTTCTTTTTGATATTCTCCAGATGGACTCCTGTGATTAGCCAGAGGTGTAGTGAAATGTTGTGCGATATCTATAGTAAGATTTCGTACTCAAAAACGTTAAATAAAGTTGTGGTACATCAGCGCGCGTAAAAATTGCGAACATACGCAATTTTTTTTGCAAAATATTAAGTTTTTTGGAATTCATAAATTTTATATGCTTCATTGTAAATCACCATTCATAATTTTTTTCCAAAATAACCAGGCCTTGGGTAAATACACCAAAAATATTTACCTATCAAATGGGTGTTTACCCACCCCACATTACTGGTCGTATGTGAGAGTGTCGGGGAGGTCACTCCCGCTTCTGGACTTATCTGCATTGGCTTCTGAATGACTCAAAGAATTTTCACATTCTCTCTTTATTCGATATATTCTGCTATCAAAATAATTTCCTCTTTCTGAAAGATATTCTAAATTGACAGTTTAAAGTTGTTAAGAACTTAAGTTGTTAACATATATATAATAGTGTAACAGGCTATACACTATTATATATATGTTAACAACCACCCTGGTTGCTCTAACTATCACCAAAATATTTAAAAGCATAAATAGAAGTTTCAAATAAAGGCTCAAGTTGTGAAGAACTTAATGTCTCATTATAATAAACCATATAAAATTATTTAATTGGATCTGTAAAAACCTTTTTTTTTGTTTAAAAGTAAGTAACATGACTGCTTCAATATATTTTATTTGAAAACTATTTTCTTCTTACATTCAGTTAACATCATGACAAGACAAAACTTGATTAATGTTTTCATCAAGTACTAAGAAAAGAAAGGGAAAAGATGCCCTTGTCATCAAGCTGAACTATATATAAACAGAATAAGAAAAAAAAATCAGGCTCAGCACAATATATATCACATATATACAAGCACAGCAAGTATACCAACAATTCTAAACTATCCAAGTGTTTGTACATTGGCTATGGATGAGCAAGTATGGATGATACCTTTTCAATTCTACAGAAATATACACCAATTAATACTCTACTACAAATAATCACAATAGCCGAAAATATAATTGTTTATGTATTTATTTTCTATTTAAATCTTTAAATAATTTCACAATTAATCAACAATATTAGTTGGGCTTATTTTAGAATTTTTGATATTAAGATTCTTAGTTGAAAATTCATGGAAATTATAATTTGTGAACTTTATTATAGATAATACAATTTAATGATATAAATCACACTAAATTAAATAGACATTTAAAACCCCAAATCAAATAGTATAGAAAATACATCAACCAATTTTAGGCGTTAAAAAAATAAATATTCTTTAATAAATCAGGGAACTGTCCATTTTTCTTAAAAAAACATATGAAGTTTATAGTTTAAAAATGCAAACCTTCCAACACCTGTAACTGAAATGGAGTTAACATGTTGTCATCTTTATATATTCTTTATTTTCTGCTCTTCATTGCATTTCTACTTTTAAATTAATTTACAGTGAAGCATTATTGGCAACGATAAGACCTCATGCTCATATGTTGTTCATAATTACATTCAGTTTTTTCAAACTTACCTTTTCATCACAATAAAAATCTTTTTATTTTTATTTTAATTGCTCAGTCTTTTAAAAAACAACAAATCAAATAGCAATGCAGAGATTAAAAAGAAAAATCCTTTTATAGTTAAAAAAAATTAGAAATCCAAATATGTTCATTAAAAAAAGGAGAAGAGGGTAGGAGTCTAAAGTATAAAAACCTTAAATATATCCATTTGAAATTCAAAAATATTTTTACAGAATTCTGTATTAAAGTTGTGATACAAAATTTCCATGGTATGGCACAGGAATCTTGAGAGGAAGGTGCCAACTTAGGAGTCATCCTCATCATCTGATCACGGTTCAAAATAGCTCTCATGTAGCTTCAAAACAGGAGGTTAATCCAACTAAACTAAGTTACAGTTTTGTGACCATTCAGAAAAAAAAAAAGTCCAGCTCACTGTCTTCTATAATGGAAGTTCATATTTTGGTTGAATATTTAGCAAGTAAAGATACTATACTTCATTAATATTAATATAACAATATTATTTATGAAAATTTCTTTATTAAAGAGCTTCCGATAAAATGAATTTTTGATACACTTTATATCATGCTTACATGATCCATGTCAAATGCACCACACCAATTAAATTTTGGAGTTTATTGTGTTTCTTGAGGTGGAAAAAGGATGTGATGTCACAATGCAGTGTAAGAGAGAAGTTAAATGGCATGCACAGTTATGCTTGTCACATGGCTGTGATAACAATTCTTTGAAATGTGATCTCTATGTAGCACGAGGCAAGAACATTTTTTTTGTGTCACTGGGTTGTTAAACATCTTTTTAATTAATTGTAGGAACAATAAAAAGAATGCTGAAAAAAAGTCACAAATTTCACCAAAGTACTGCTATGTTTTGGTATGCTAAGGTGGTATGAGAAAATGCAGGAAAATAATAATGCATAAAATGCAGGAAATAATCCAATGTGATCAAGATCTGATAAGCTTTAAAACTATTATAGCCATTTACTCAATATTTACATTCTTCATATTTGTTTAAATCTTTCAAGTCTGGTGGCATATTTTTTTTTTGCAAGACCACTCTATTAATGCCATCTGCTGGGTGGTATACTTTTGTACCACTATATGCTTCTCAAGTCAGTTTTTCGCCAAATGTATTGTATTTGAAATGACTTAATGGCCATTCATGATTGCTAATAAAGGTCAAATAAGTAAACTCTTGAAAGTGCCTCAGATGTAGAAATAAATGTCTGCCACATCATCTTCTAACAAAAGATGTTCATTAAATTCCATTAATTTCATTTTAAAATGACATTATTGCCAAATGATTTACTAAGATGTAAAAATTTCGTTACCAGAAGGGATAAGGTATCATTTTTTTGTGTGGGGCGGGGCGAGAAATTTTTACAATTTCCACCAAAACAGCCACTCTATGCAGTATAAAACAACCTTGTATTCACCATGAGTAAAATATGCAATTATGCCATTCATTTAATAGAAATATTACTGGAAGCTATCAAATATATTCAGTGGCTTTGAAATAAATAAATTTAAAAATTTTTTTTATTTATTTATCTTGAAAGTCTAAATCCAACCCACAACTAATTAATTATTCAAAATATTAACAAAATTAAAGAATAAATAACAGCTGTTTTCTTATTCCAGTACAATACAGGTCATAAAATACAATCAATGACAGAAGTACAAGAGAAATGTAATCAACCCAATATCTGCTATATAAGCTGTAGGATGCCTACATTTTAAAGTATGTTGAAATCAAACTTTCTCATTTATTCATATAACAAGTGCAAAATTATCCTCTTATTTTTTTTTTATATTTTCTGACTTTTCCATATCTGAGGTACCCTCTGCCCATTTTAGACAGAATAATAAAGATTAAATTGTATGCTATAAAATGAAAAATATCATGTCAAGTTCAAAACAAGGAAAAAGCACTATGTCCTCAAATTAAATAAAAAGAAATACCACATTTTATTAAAAAGAGAAAATGATTTGGTACATAAATGGCACAAAAATAACCAAAAAAATAAAGAATTTATAAATAGTACTAAATCATTAAAAAATTCTTTAAAAGCATAACACAAAATAATTAATATTTATCAACAGCAAATAAAAATATTTTCCAAAATAATACATTTTGTAGCATAAACTACTAAAAAAACATATCAATATTGACAGCATTAAAAAGAATATTTCCTATTTAAACATCAAGTTGGAGGGCAGGAGCAAGAAATCTTTAAAAAGTTACTATAACAAACAGTTTTTGCTGCCATCTTTAATGTTCCAATATCTGACAAAATGATGCTCAGACACTGCTTAAGGTTATAATTTTTTTAAATTTTATTTTTCTTTTATCTCTTGACACTCTGATGTTTGTATCTATAATAGGAAATACAATGCTACTGGTAAGTCTCACCTTCAAACTTTTTTCTGTGATATGAGGTTACCAGCATGTAAAGCTAGTTTTGCAAGTAATAATGTGATGCTGGCATTTAATTTGACTTCACACAACAGTAGTTACCAAACATCAAACAACACGGAACTACCAAACATCACAGGGTAAATAAAGAACCCAGAAAAAGCAGTATATGTAACAAAACACTTCACAAACTTACTGAAAGTTTATTGAGATGCATGCTGGATTTTATGATGTGGGGAAAAAAAATCCCACCCAAAATGCATTATTCACATTTTCTTTATAACCCTTAAATCATACATTCCACACAGATCAGTAATCCAACAACATTTATTATTCCATCACACAAATGCATTTATGTACAAAGAGCAGGACTTCTTAAATGTGAGTTGCAACCACAAGAAGAACAGTGAAAACTGTTATAGTGCCTTTTTCTTACATATTCCTTAATATTTGCAAGCAAAAACAAGGTTAAAAAAAATCCATCTGCACTTAAAATATTTTATTGCAATTTTCAAAATACTAATTTTGAACTGAATTTCTTTTATGTATCATTAATTAATGCTACTCTTTCTCATGCACTTTCCAAATTTGGGGTCATAGGAAAATTTTTAAATAAAAATAGGGTCACAAATTTTTTTTTTGAAGAAAAAAAGGTCAAGAAAATAGAATGAAAAAGTTTAAGAAGCCCTGACATAAATCTTATTTCATTCTATTTATACATGTAAAAAGTTTTTAAACATTTAAAAAAACATCTTTAGACAGTTAATATTTTAATTTAATGAATTTGTACACAGTTTGCATATAATACACATAAATATAATTTCATTTAAAGTAATCATGATTCTTCAATATTTTTTTAAGAACACAGTTCACAGAGTTAAATATCAAAAACAATTTTCAAAAAAATAATTTACTGATCTAAACTACTGTTACAAATAAATGCTTAGAGCTGATTTCACTAATTACAAAAAAATTGAAACAATTCTACTATCAAAAAATATACTGTTGAAAAGATCTACTCTTAGACTAACTAGAAGTTTAAATTAATCAAAAACTACAGCAGTTCATTCACAATTGCAATAATCACGAGATCCATGAAATGTACACAAATAAGTACGTATCTTATGACAGAATAAGATGACATCACCTTTCATAAATAGCAAAGAAAGAAATGAAAGAACGCAATTAAATAATCTCAACACATTTTCCAAGATACAGATCAAATTAATCATATTCGTGACTACTCTCACGTTTTGTAGCTGTGCCCTCTTCGTTTTGACTAGTATTTTCTCTTGATCTTACGGTCTTTGAGACATTTTCAGTAAATCCTGTTTGAGTAATGCTAAATGAAATAAAAAATAAGATGTTACAAACAAAAAGGAATCTAAATGGAAAATAATAATAAAAAAAAAGGTTGTCATTTAGGAAATACTAGCATCAGATGTTATAAATTTCGGACCACACAGATATATCTATAATTTTAGATGCATGTACATATGCTATTAAAAGATGTATACACATACAGTGTGGTTCAAAAGAATTACAACAAACTTTACGAGTTGACCAGGCATAACAAAAGTAACCACTTTCACACAGGAACATGTAACAGGAAACCGAGTTACCCCTGCCTTGCTTTGGCATTCAGGGTCAGTTGAAGAACGACCTCCATGACAGCTTAAAAACTGAGGTTGGAGTTCTAATAGCCATCACTGATCACATCCCAACCCATACCAAAAGAGGTATGTTCCATTATAGGAGAGGGGTAACTCAACACATTCCATTACTATGACCAGAGAAGTAAGAACCTGCCTACTTACTTATCTGGTGACTTTTTATCCATGTACTCGTGGTGCCCCTCGGTGCGAGACAGGAACATGCGGACAGAAACATGCTAAGGGGCTTTCATTGTTTGGCCAAAAAAAAAAAAACTATTTTTCAACAAAATCCATCATCATTCCAGACAAAGATATAGTCAAGTAAGATGTTGTACAGTCATGTTGAGATGGCTAGATATGCTTTTAGTGACACACAAATGGAAATCAGTGAGCAGCAGTCAGCTTGTAACAAAATACTTCCAAGCAGACAATTATCCCATCACGGGCGGTTTACATATTTGCATTAAAGGCAGCTACATATCCTAGGTAAAAATGATTTATTTTCACATTCCTAATCTGCCTTTAAAGTTTTTCAGAACTCTTTCAAATCACTCTGCATATACATTAGATAATGATGGAAAACATGCTAGATAAATCCTTTATTCAAACATTTCTTTTAATAAGAAATTTAAAGTATTTCTCATGTCACTGATGTTTACAATATTGACAACAAATTATATGTTCTCCTCTTTTGAACCCTAGATATTTCACAAAGAAACAAAATATGTGCATACTTACTGTTGGTGTTGCAATAGAAAGGGGAAAAAAAACCCCGCAGAAAGCTTTTAAGTGAGACAGTACCAAGTTTCTTATGATTCAAATAATGATATTTCAAATTAAATGTTGATTATATCCTTTCAGAAAAAACAGATAATGCGCTATCAGTTGATCAGAAAAGATATATAAATATTTAATAACTAGGTTTAGAGAAATAATTGTTTTAAATAAATATATGTGTGAGCTAAAATCTTTCACTAAAAGTAGCTGGTTCATGCTTGAATTATATTCCAGTTCTGTTCAGTTTCACTTTTCAGAAATAATCAGAAGACAGCCACAAGGAGTTATTTTCCTATAACAGTATGTTGTGAACCTTCTTCAAAATCTTTTTATGGATGAAATTGTATAACATAGCATGCTTGTAGTAACATTTCACCAAGAGCCCCTTTCTGAGTATCCCTTCATTCAGCAAATTAGATTGAATGATGCATTCCATCTAGGTTTTACCCAGGAATTATGAATGGGAATCCACCATTACACTATAACCTTTGTACAATTGAAATGCACATTTCTGGCTCTTCCTTTCAAATAGCCAAGGTTTAGATCTTGAAAATAATTATAATGGATAAAATAGAAAATTTATGATTAAAAAGATCAGATGTAGACAATGGCTTTTTATTTAACCAAGTGTTAAAGTAGAACCTGAAGTATGCATATTAATAAGTGTTGGAGACAAGGGATTGCATGCAAGAAGAAAATGGTTCATAGAATGTTAAGAATTTTGGTAAGATGTCTAATTATTCAATAAGTTATTTTTAAATTCTTTACCAATATGGTCTTAAGAGAAATGTTCCGATTCTAAAACTTTATACACATCTTTGTTTAATAAAAATAAATAATATTTCACAGTTTACATGGTATCTAGACTATCATTGTTCAAGAGTGTTCTACATACAGTCATAGTATCTAGGTCTATTCTTAAACAAAAACTGAGAAAGACAACAAGCGTACATTTCACAAATCTGGAAATTCTAAATTTAAAAAAAAATCAAGAATTCTGGCTATATCTGGTTCACAAATAGACTGAATATTTATCTTGTCTGTCAGTTATAAACTATCAATCAATCAATAAATAACATTAATGGATTATAGCAAAAAACAAGCAAGATTTTCAAAACATGATTCAGTTACTCATTAAGACAATTATTGCAATTTTATTTCATTGTAACGGGAAAATAAGCTACTTACACTTCATCCATTTCTATATCATCCTCTTGGGATAATCGGAAGTATGGATTGCTTACAGTGGGCTGGAAATTTATTCCGGTTACAACAAAAAAGGTGAAAGTTGCAGCCTCACGAAATACTTCATCTAGCCATTCATACTGGAAAGGCACCGTTATCTAAAAAAAAAACTTTCTTCAGTCAAAATTAGAAAATATATTAACAAGTTTAAAACATCCTATTTGCAGTTGGGAATCCTGACTTGAGAGTCCCTTTGCAAGATGGAGAAATCTTATTTCCATGATAGAGTTAAAAGGATAAAATAATCTTTATATATGACACAGAAGATGGGTGGATCATTCACCATTCATAAAAACTTCTCTTATTCAGCTATCTTTTACAGAGACTTCATGAAAACACTTCATGGAACAGCATTAATTACATTCAAAAATTATATCTATGATTACATTATCAAATTAAAAAAACTAATAAGCACAGATATTTAAAAATTCACTACATAAATTTTATCAAAATGTATCCACAAGAGTTCTTTCTGTGCATATTTTTAAAAACATTTTAATAGTCAATAGAAGATAGAAATTAATAGATTTATTAGTCAACAGAAGATAAATCCAAAGATGAAAATAATTAATACAAGCTTCTCAAAATATAATAGAGAACAGATTTCTTTGAAAGTAAACAAAATATTCTAACAATTACATTTATATAATTTGTTCAGCTATATGTTTTGAGTCTAATGGAGACAAAAAAGGAATTTTTAATTGTACACTAGAACCCCGGGAATCCGAAAAATTGGGGCTGACCTTTGTTCGAATTCGAATGATGCGGGAAAGTCGGTAAAGTACTCTTGATATACCAAATGCAGTAGAGTATTGACTCTTGAGTGCTCTGTGATGGAGAACGAAAAGAGCATGCGGTGATTCGCATGGTACAGTGGCAAACAAGTTGATGGTAAAAAGAAGATACCCGAGTTTGCTACTATTAATTTAAGTGCTGCATTCATCCTTAAAGCCCACTTCAAATACTTCTTTTAAGTTAGGAATAAACATTAGTTTTGTTTCTGATTCGTAACTGTTATTTTTACTTCATTTTTCAGTAAATTAAAAAAAAAAATGTTGGGATTATCCAAAATTTCGGATACACGGGGTTCTACTGTAGGTCGATACACAAATGCTAATTAAAGATATGCTACGTTTATCCTTCAAATTCGTGACTCTCCTAAAATTATTAGCTTAGATCGTATAGTTCTTTTTAAAAAGTAAGCAAGTTCTGAATAATACAAAGAATTTATTTAAAACATATTCACAATACCGATATGACATTATAAGCAGACATGACACAGGCTTGGAACAGAAAAAGCTGAACTTCATAAATCCGGTATCATGTCAAACATAAACACCGAGAAATAAAATAAGTATTATTAATTGAACAATAAATGAATAAATTTAAACAAAAAGTGCTCGAGATATTAAAAATATTGTAGAATTATTATTTAAAAGAAAATTAATGGATGAAAAATGAATTCGCAAAACTTTTTGTTAAAATAAAAACTGGTAAATATTATCTCACTAAAAATATGGCAATGTAAAACTTTTTTTGATTATACATAATTATTAAAACTTTTGTTTTTCATTTTTGAACTAACAGTTCAAGCTATCTTTTATGCTTCAGTCTGCTATTTTCCTCCATTTTCTAAATTTTGCTTTCTTTCTTTGCTTAGGTTTTTTTCTTTATTTTTTTCTCATTGTTATTTTCTTACTATCAAGTTCCTCTTAGTACCATTTGTCTGATGACCTTAAATTTTTACAGATGTTACTATGAATACCATCATGAAAAAATCTTTATAAAATATTCAACAGCAGACTGCTCTTTGCTCATCATTTTGTATTTAACACTCTAAATTGAAGAATATATTTCAATATACATTCTTCCTGATCTTTTATTTATCAAATCTGATATTTTAAATGTGCACACGGCGGGCAGTTTTTGTTTGCGTGTTTTTCACGTCTTTTGTGTACGTACCCCCTCCCCCCCAACGCATTACCAAAAATTTTAATGCAGATTTACATCGATCCCAAGAATGACAAAATTCGATGCCGAAAACGCTGAAATCCGCGTTTTCGCACAAACGTGTCATGTCTGTGTTGATAGACAAACGTTAGGGAACGAAAACTAACAAAAATGAAATCGAAATAACTAACAAAAACGAAGAAAAGATTGTTAACAAGAACGCGAAAATAAATTGGCTTCAGCGATCTTTTTTTCTCACGAAATTCGGATCGGAAGAAATTCGTGGATGATTTTCTTGGATGAAATGAAAGACGATTGGACGAAACGAGAAAGAACAGAATACAACCTTTTCAATACAACCCTTTCTTCCCAATCCTAAACTTTGACCCCAAAGCGCGGCAAAACGCTGATACATAACTCGGACGAAACATAACTTTCGGCAGGATTACGCAATATCTTTTCAAAACTCTTTCGCCTTAGAGCGATAAGCAAAATTTTCACATGGCGCAAAACTTAGGTTTGCGTGAGCAACCCCCCCCCCCAACACATTAACAAAAATTTTAATGCAGATTTGCATCGATCCCAAGAATGATTTAATTCGATGCCGAAAAAGCGGAAATCCGCGTTTCCGCGGAAATGTGTCATGTCTGTATAAGGTAATATTAACCTGGCTGGTGAGTTTTTATATTTTTAACTCGAATATCCATCGATGTCTGCTGCTATATTTTAATGTTATTGATTGCCAAAAATTAATAAAAGGAGTGAGACTTATCTGGGACATAGGAGTGCAGTCGGGGGGCACTTTATCACGATAGCATGTCATTATCATCCGGCCGAGTTGTGTCGTTTTTGATTTCACTTTTTATCTCATCCACAAACAACATTCATCATTTTTTGTCGGCTACCAACTTCCCTTCTGTCTTTTTCCTTTTACATTCACTTTTTCACCCTCCTTTTAAAAAATTCACCAATCCCCAGTTTTCCTCTTTTGGCATTCAGCTTGGTCCAACACTATTCGCTGTCATTGGTTGGCTTTTTCATAATCCATAGCCATAGTAAATAAGAGCCAAAATTGACAACCTTTTTTTTTATTGCAAATCTAAGTCACTCACCGGATATGATCCGCCGATGGAATTTTTAATGAGTCATCTAAGTATTCAATTCCTCACCAGCCGACTTTACAAAACAAAATGGCTAACCATATGAATATTTCACACAACAAATAAAACTAAAGATATTAAATTTTAAAAAATCTGTCAGTTTTAATCACATTGCAACCAAGTTTAACACCTTATGATATACATATATGAAGTCTATTAGGTTTGAAAAGTGTGGTTGTTTATCTTAGACATGCTCATAAATCTTAATCTAATTTAAAAGAAAAATATAATATTAAAAGATTAAAATAAGGTTAATGTAACCAGAAAATATAACCATATATTCAAATACAACAAATTTCTTACCTTTAACAAGTATACAATAATCCTTGTGAAATAGATATAGCACACTATCTGTAATGGTAAAAGAGGATCCGTTTAAATGAACAGAGTAAAATCCTTTGATGATATTAACAAATTATTAAAGAAAAGGACAAGAATTTATTTTAAAATTCTACAATGCTGTAAAATTATCACACATTCTGAAACATCATAAGCAAAAAACTGAACATGATAAGCAGGAAGGGGGGGGGGGCCACAATTAAAAAAAACTAAAAAGAGAAATAAAAGTGAAGTCAGAATTTTTTTTAAAAACCTGTTTTTTAAGAGCATATTTGAAATTTCTTACAAAAAAGAGCAATAAAATCAATTATTTAACTATACACAATATTAAACACTATTCATCAAATTTGAATTTTAAGCAAATATGCTCAGAAAAATTATTTGATATAAACAATAAATAATCCCTTTTGTTTTTTACAAATTAAATACATAGGAAAAGCATAGACAAATAGTGAAATCCACCAGCATTGTTAAATTTGAATATGCATGGATATATAAGAAAAAAAAATATTTCAACATATTATATATTGCACATTAGATTTATTACGTATTCAGTGCAATATTATTCCTTAAGTTTCTCTTGGTAGAAAACAATAATAATAAATTTTAGAACTCCACAAGAAAATAATTACATAACCTCAAAAACAATTTTTGGAATGTGTTATGCCAACAGCAAATAGATTATTATCATTTGTTAGTTAGTTACTTCTTTTAAAGCTACTAATGCGAAACAATACAAAATTACAAGAAAATAATTGCTTTTAATAGTTTGTCATAAAACAAAAAGCATTACAAAGCATACCATAACATAAAAATGCCTGAACAGTTTCAGTTTTTCCAAATTTATAGCAGCTTTTCCATCTGTTTGAGAGGCTTCTTGAAGATGCCTTATTGACCTAAATGCATAAAATATTAAATAATCATTTTTACAAAACACATACTATTTTTTATCTATATGAATCAATCTGTTTGATCAGCTTCGATAAAAATTTCTTTTACTGTTTATCATATGCTTTTCTTTATCATAATTAAATATTACACTAGACATATTTTGCACGAAATAATTATACAAAAAGTTCAACAACCTAATGATATTTGACAACTTATTGCAATAAATTTCACAATTGGTACAGAGAAAAGAAAAGAAGAATAGTTTCCAAGCACTAACAGACACCTGTCCGTAATCAACCAAAATGATAACCCCCCACCCTGCCTTGGTATTCAAGTCCTGAATGACCAAGTCACTGCCATAAGATGGATACTGTAATCAGTTACAAAATGGCTATCACTGGTAATTCACCAATCTCTCCCGAAGGAGGTACAACCTGTCATGAGAAGTGCGATCAAGACAACCACACATTCATTGCTATACATACCCTCAGAGGAAGCACAAATCTGTTAACTTATTTGGCATTTTCTCATCCATGTATTCATGGTGCCCCTCTAGGGGGGAGACAACTAAACATGCACTTAATTAACCCTCTGAGCGCCCAATTATTTTGAACTTTTAGTTGTCAGGTTAGAAAACTCAGCTTTTAAAGTGAATGAATCACTCTTTTTTGTATTTAATTATATCTCTGAAATCTTAAGAATACTTTATCCATGATGAGAAAATATAAATACGAGCTATCTGCTTTTGAACTGAACATGAAAAACGTAAAAAGATGTTTGCACAGCTCGGAGGGTTAATCATGTATGAAAAATTCGAAATTTAAATCAATTCTATTGCACAAAAAGCATTTAGTTCTCAATGAGAACATTTCTAGCAAATACAAATTAAATATATTGGAAAAATAGACAGCTGTAGTTAAATGCAGTTATGCAAATTGAGACCAACTACAAAGGATCCACTTTGAAATATAGCTGTTTTTGATAACATAGAAAAAAAAAAATGTTGCAGTTTTCCAAAATTAATTATTGCATGACATGAAGTCTGCTATATAATCGATTGGAGCTGGTTCAATTTATACAGCAAACCACACACACTTTGGTGAAGTTTGCAACAGTGAACCCAAACACCATAAAACGGTAATTGTTTCCTTATAGCATATATATGTTCAATTCATGCACCCACAGCTGGATACAGTTTTTTTTAAAACATTTTGCAAATAAATTATTAACCTTACCAAACAACTGGGAACAGTATGGCTCCACAACAAATAAGATCAACTAGAATGAATATTTCTCTCCATGTATAGTGTTGAGACTGACCTTCTTCACTTTCCTCCATTATAATTTTTGCTACATTTGCCAAAACCTAAAATGTTAAATAACATTAAACTAAAAAGCAAAGTGTTTATATAAATCTGAAATTTAAGATAAAGTCTTTTTTTAAAATTTTAATACCTGCAGTGGGATGACAATCATGAAGATCTTTTTATCTTTGTCACTTAAAATGTGTTTAATAAAAGCCCATCCTGTTCCTATCAAAACAATGGTAATGAACAGCAAAGCACCCTTGAGTCTTTAAAAAAAATTATAAAAAAAGTTTGATCAATAAGTTAAATTATTTTTCAAACATAACAAATAAAAATGAGTTATTTGTTAAAAAACAAATTTATGGTGAAATGATATACCAATATTACAAGAATCTTCATTGGTATTTCAAGAATTTTGTAGCAAGTACTTTTAATAACAGTAAATGATTAAAATCATATATGAATTTGAATTAAATAATATACAAAAATATAGAACTTAATTAACAAAAAATTATCAATACAACTTCCAGCACTCATAATAATAATTAAACATTCATCAAACTTATCAGATTTTGGCATCTTTTTGAAAAGAGAAAGCTCTGCCATCATGAAAATGAAATAAAAATTTTGGTAATACTATAATTCACTGTTTCCCAACCTTTTTTTTAGCTATGCCCCACCTAAGCCTTTTGAAAATTCTTATGCCCCCTATGTAACGTACAAATAAATTTTTCATGTTCAAAAATTAAATTGTTCAATGTAGAAACTTAAATGCTAGGTTTTAGAAGGAAACCACTAGGAAACTGTTGAGAGACACAGTAAGCAAATTTTCAAAACATATAAATGGAGAACTAAAATTCAAGTATACAATAGTTTTAAAAATAATAAATTTTCATAAGTTCACCATTTTTTTTAAAGGTTGCAGGGATTAAAAACTTTTTTTAAATATATTTTTAAAAATCATTCAGCAAGTAGACCCTAAAGCAAATGTGTCGTTTCGATCTGACAATTTATATATCCTAGTTAAATCACAGTAGACTGTTGCTTTTAAACTATGGACAAGCCCATTTTCGAATTGCCCCCTTTAACCATCAAATTGCCCCCCTTTGGGGCATGGGGCTCATATTGGGAAATTGCTATAATTCATTGAATGGAATTTGGCTACAAACCATTATCATGGGTATCAGAGGTTTTGCATCAAAGGTTAACAAAAAATACATCATCTTAAATAATGTTCCAAAGTACGTCATGAATTCTTTAGATGTTCCTGAAGAATGAGGAATATGTCAGCTGCAAAAAATTAAACTACACACTAAGTCACATTTTAAATGAATAGTCACGAATGTATTACCAAAAACATAAAAAAAATTCTCAAAAGTTTGACTAAACTTTAAAAATAAAATGTCATTACACATAATGGGGAAAAAAATCAATGTAGGAAATGAAATGATTCATGCATGTAAAATTCAATATTTATTTTTAACCACTTAACTGCTGTGCTTGCAAATTATATTTGCATCAAATTATAGTGCTTTTAAACTTATAAGCTTGCATACTGCTTATGTACTTGGGTGATTCATAGATATTACGATACAAAATTACTTAAAATCCATAAACACCTCATGAGTTCCATATACTGTTAGCTGAAATGAAACAAAATACATTTCCAAAACAGACAATGTTATCCAATTAAATGAAATGATTAAGTGGTTAAACATAATTTATCATTTGATGCAATCTTACAACAAATAAAGAAGGTTCTTACAAATGTGTAATGTAATATAAAACAGCCCAGGCTTCTATAGGAGATCCTTCTCGAGCTATAATGTGATAATTTATCTGGGGGAAAAAAATGAAATTTTAATGAGGATAAAAACAACATTCGATTTTAGGAATTAATGGAAAAACAAGTATGGGAAAGAAAACATCACAATAAATGTGAACATACCCCATGAAACAACAGAGACAGTGACTTTAAAAATACCAACAAACCCATCAGATAATGAATTTTGAATGTTTCTTCTCTGAAAATAAAGTGCAAAATGAGTTAAAATCAAATAATTTTTAAAACATGTTTGCCTTCCTTAAAAGTAAAAAAGCAACCTCAACAGGAAAACTAATCATCACTTATATTATTATTGCCATAATAAGATTTAGCATAATTTTTTATTTTTAAAAATAGGCACCAGGATAGGCATAGAATAGGAGGAACAAGAATAAAAAATATACAATAGCATACTTTTTCCTTCTTAATACACCAATCCACACACAGCCCGAGATAAAAAAGATAAATGACATCATAAAATAAAGATTTGGCAAGGGCATTTCTCCAGCAGAAAGATAATTCTTGCCATTAGTTTCAATAATAGCAATCTAAAAAATATACCAAATAGGAAAGTATTACATATAGAAACAGGAAATACAGCAAAATCAAATGAATAATTAAAAAAAACTTTAAACCTAATTAATTAATTAAAACTTTCAACAATAATGCTATGATTTCCTGCTCTTTATTATTTATAAAAAAGCTGATAAATTGGATATAGTAGGGGGGGGGGGATTGAAAATTTTAGGAATTAATACAAAGGAAATGGCCTAAATTTTTTTTTTCTTATTTCCCTGAAAATCTAATTGTAGAGAAGGCACATACAGTGAAACCTCTCTGAGCGGCCACCCCTCCGTTCCGAGAAAAATTGGCCGCTCAGAGGGGGTGGCCGCTCTGAAGGGTTTTCATTACAATTACAAGATAATTTCTATAATTCATAATATAAACAAGTCTGACACAAATTTCTTATTTAAAATGAAGTTTGAGACTTATCTAAAGAGAAAATAGCACTTTATTTAATAATTTTTTACATTTTTTGAAAAAAGGATATAATCTGTGACCGTTTTAAGTTTTTACCCTTCTTAGAAAAAAACATTTTTTTCAAGTTCGTTTTTCAGTTTAAAAAGTAAATCTCTAACCGATGCGTTTGTCAAACGAGATGGGTGAACCCACCCGGCAGCCGTTCAGAGGGGTTGGGTGGCCGTTGCTAGGGGTTATTTTAACATTAGGCCTATGGGCCGAAAAATCTGTGCCACGAAAAATTGGCATTTAAGAGGGGTGGCCGTTCGAAGAGGTTTCACTGTGCATTCATTCTAGAATAGGAAAGGTATAGATAACATAAAATGGAGGATAGTGTTAGAGAAGAAATTTTTTGAAATATATTTAAAGATATTCAAATCCATCACTTTGTTTAAATACATAGCAATTAAAGTAATGCTGAAGATAAGAGCAAATAGAATTTTAAACAGTTATTTTCATTATTTATGAAATGTACATTTCTTAACCAAAAGCAATTGGACGAAATATAAAAATAATAAAATCCTGCAATAATACATTTAACATAAAACAGTTAAGGTAAGTTACATATAAATTTATAATTGGTATCACAGACAAAACTAATTATGCTGTATTAAAAATTAACCCACATGGTTTATGTATGTATAAGGGTCATTCGCCAGAAAATGTACCTTTTCCGTCACATTAATTTTACAGCAAAATCTTCAGACGATAATTGATAAAACTATGTTTTTCAATAGTGGTAAAAATATATCTACTTAAATCACTCACCAAATTTTTATGATGATCTTTAAATTATTATTTATTTAGTTCACAGTATGTGAATTCTCACCTCCGTGATATGTCGCACACCTGGTGTGACTGTTAATAATGTTCAATAACTTGTTTAATTAAAAAAAAATCTTTAAATATTTATTATTCCTGCCACAAGTGTCTCAAATATTAAATGCTGAAGCATATTTTAAATTTTTATATTGTGATTTAGTTTGTTTTAGAACAACAATGAATGGTGTCACGCAATAAATTCTCACCTCAGTTACCCGAACATAAAATGCCATTTTTTTACTCATAAATGGCAGTACAGCCATATTTTGTTTCCCATGATTCATGTCATCCACCTTGTTTATTACAGCTACAAAAAGTACATGAACTTTTGGTTTAGAGACAAGTAGACAGATTTTGTTCTTAAGAAACAAGTTTGGTTATTCAGAAATCTCACCTCCGTAACCTTGAAGATCATTTATATAAAATAATATAAAAATACAGTCTTACTTGTTTTAATATGCTTAACATGTGTAGATTGTAATACGAAAAAGTAATTTTTTTTCTCTGAAAAAAGCATCCATTAAGCCTATTTTTATAGAAGATTACTCACCTCCGTGACACCCTTTTCAGTTTCATTGTCAAGGAAGCTAGATGCATTGTTTTTAGCCAGCAATTTGAGACTATATCTATATTATACATATATTAAACACAAATTTTAAACTCATAAAGTGAATGACTAAAATTTAAGCTATATCTTAATCCTGATATTTAATTTTGATTATATTAAGATAATTAATTAATTAATAAGATAATTAATAATTTCATTTTCTAATTCTCTATATGAGCTGAATAAATGTTTATAATTTGTTTTAGTGTAGTAATTATTAATTTTCTTGTGTTTTATATTACCTCTGTGAAAAAGGTTATATACATGTTTTATTTATGAGTAAAATAATTTAAATTTAGTTGGGTCATTGCTCATGGCAACTTCTAGTAAGTAGAAGTTTCATATAAAAACGGGAGGAAAAAAAAGGAAATTTAAGGTTATGAAATCTGAAAATATTTTGGTGCAAATGGTACATTTTCTGGAGAATGACCCATAAATATAGAAAAACAAAATCAATAATAACTATTTTTGAGAGTAATAGTTACAAAAAAATTTCATTTAAATTATTTCAAAATTCCCATAGAGTAAGAATAAGTAATTACAATTCATTTTGCAATATGGCAACAATGAATGATTAAAACATACACCTAATTTAATAACAAATTTACCTGAACAATTGAATTATACTAAATTTAAAAAGCTACAAGCTTTTTAGTCTCATTTTCTTCTGAACAGTGGGCAATTGGCTAATGAACAGTATGGACTGCAAAAAAATAGGATAGTAAAAATTTTCATGAAAGATTTTTATGCTCACACAATGAACACTGCCAGGGGCAATAGTGAATTGGCCAGATGAACAGAAGAAAATATACATCAAAATGAAATCAAAAGTGTGAACTTTTATGCATTTATTAACATTCCTGTTATAATTTGTTGGTACATAGCAGATTTCTTTCTTTTTTAAAATTATTTTTCTTAACTTTTCATTTAAAAAAATGATAACACAAGGAATTTAAAAGAGTGTAAAAAATTGTGCTCACACTCTAGAAACTAAGCAAATTATATCTATTATTGTTAGTTGCATAAATAAACATAGTAAAAAATCACACAATTATTAATTTATTTAGTGGGTCGACAGAATTAATAAAATTTCCATTAAAATCCATGGTAAACTGATGATTGGTAATTAACAATTTGAGCAAAGAACATGATCTTTGAAGAGATTATGCTTATAAATGGATCACACACTGAATTTTAATAATTTTGTTTGAAGTTAAACAAAAATACACAAAACTTACAGACAAATTAACAGGCAAAAGTAACTGGTCATTTTTCGCACAATTATGAAAGTAAAGACTGTATAATCCAACTGCATTTTCATTCTTCATATTAACAATGAACTAAAAAAGAAAAATGTTGTCACATTAATTTTCATATTACTAATTCTCAAACTAAATTACTTACATAAAAATTACATTTATTTACTTTAAGATCTGTTATCTTTCTTCTTTGACCACTTATTTCACTCTTGAATGGTATTTTGAAGGAACCACAAGTATTTGGGGAGTTTACCACACTATTGGTTTCTTGCTTCTCTTTAACATAACTTTCATCTTTTGGAGGAGATTCTGTTACTTTGTTTTCGCTTTTATTCTCGGGGTTTGGTGGCTTTTTTTCTTGATTTTCTTGTTCTAAACATAAAATTACACAGATGCAATGAAATTCATTTTGATTACTGAAGAAAATGAGTTTCAGTAAAATATTCTATAATCTATCCTATTAAAATTTGAAGGTAAACAAACGTATGTATGTATGACCTTCTATCTTCTCACGAACCGCCGAACGCAGAAGCGTGCGGAAAGTACCAAAAGATGGGGAATAATTCAAGGAATACATTTCAGCCATTTAAATATCGAAATTTTAAGTAGTGAAAAAGATATTAATTAAAAACTAATTTACAACAATACTTTTCATTGTTTCGGATACTTTATAACAATACTTTTCATTGTTACAGCGCAATTCAAAATTTATTTTATTGTTGAAGTCGTTTATTTTAAAGAACATTGTTACAACAACAATAAAAAAGTGACACTGACAGAAATAAAAAAATGTATTGTTGAAAGTGTATAAATTCTTTTTTTTCCCCCGTGATATAACGTCCAACAAAATCATTTTAACGAAATTAAAAGGGGTGTTTTGTTACTGTAAAGTTATGTGCTGAAAGATATAGATTAGTTATGTTAGTGATTTTAATCATTATTCATTGATTTGATCAAGTTTAAATATTTGTGGAAGCTTCTATTTTAAGCTGATATTTGGAAGTTATTATTTTTGCTTTGTTCAATTCTCACTTTTTCCAATGCATAAAAGGAAAAGAGGAATTACAGGGGATGATGCCAGTAGATGGGAGGCAGTTAGAAAACGTGGAAAGGAGAGTTGTTGAAACTGAAGACGAAAGAAGCCGCCGATTGTCAACTATGGCACAACGTGGGCAGGAGAGAAGAGCCGAGGAAACAGAAGAACACAGAAATAGATGATTGGCAGTAATGGCACAACGTGGCCAGAGAAGAAGAGCCGAAGAAACAGACGAACAAAGAAATAGCCAATTGGCAGTAATGGGACAACGTGGCTGGGAGAGAAGAGCCGAAGAAACAGACGAACAAAGAAATAGCTGATTGTCAGCCATGCTACAACATGCACGAGAACGCCATCTAAATGTTATTGAAGGACAAAATCACCATCAGATACAAACTTTTTATGCAGCTAGAACTGTTCTTTACCCTACTGTTGAAGAACACAACTGTGGAGAAATGGACAATCTCTTTCTGAAATGCGGAGGGTTGTATTTCTGGGATGAAAAGAATACCAGCGGAATTTACACTCATTGTTATCATAATGGAAATATAATTGAGCAGGATTCAGTTTATCCAGTGGAAATGAAAAGAATTGATGGATGGCTCCGATGAATTATCAGTGCATTTCAAAAATAACATAAGGTCATACCAGTGCTTCAATGGGTGCATAGATTGTACCGTCTACAGGGAGAGGAGCGTATTGCTCCAGAATTCATGGCCAAATTTATCACATGACCTCTCATCTACAACCAGCTGAAGCAGGAGGTGAAAACAATAATACAACACACTTCAACAATATTATAACACACATTAGGCATGTTTCACGTGACCGCAGCTATTATTCGATTTAGCCCATGCAACGCCGGGCCATACAGCTATTATAACTAAATAGCATAATAAAATAGTTGCATACATTAATAATTTAACTAACAGCAAATCTTTAAATAGTTTTTTTTGCAAATATTTATCATTGTGAGTAGCTTATAAAGAATCAGATGCTTTACAATACTGCTGATATAAACTCAAGGGGTTTTTTTTGTATTCATAGGTAATAATACAAAAATTTCAAGTAAAGCTGAAGTGCAAACGATATATATATTGGTTGGTTTGGCATTAGGGATGAAAATCAGTGTTTTAGGCCTTACGGCATAACTGATTGCAAGAAAATGTCAAACTTTCATATTTAGCAATTCACAATAACTTCATTCCCTGAAGAAACGTTATTGTGCTTTTATTGCGTTTTTCATTTCACATTTTATACTCTTTCATTTTACAATTTATACTCTCTCTCTCTCTCTATATATATATATAAAAGAATCAATGACAGTCTAGTAAAAACATATCAATAAGCCCATACTTTATTTTATCAGTAATCATCAAATAGATTTAAGTGTTAAAATATTTATTATTATGGCTGGGTAAAAATTCAGATTTAGTCTTATCGAGAAGCTAAGATTCTGTATTAAGCAACTACATCATATTCAAGGCATGAAATTTAACAGTACCTCAGAAAATATTCCTCATTAAGGTAAATATACTTCTTCAATAATAAATTTTGCATCCTAGGAGGAACTATTGCATTGAATATTAAAGCAAATATCCATTAAT
Source organism: Araneus ventricosus (assembly GCA_013235015.1). NCBI lineage: Eukaryota > Metazoa > Arthropoda > Arachnida > Araneae > Araneidae > Araneus > Araneus ventricosus. The sequence continues at coordinate 222,166 of BGPR01000305.1, read as the reverse complement.
TATTTTTGAAATAGAAATGAAAAGTGTTAAGTTTATTAGAAGTATTATATACATAATAAAGAATATTATTTATACAAACAAACATGATTATTCACAATTTTTCTATCATGTTAACAACAGCCTATAACATATAAATGGACAATTTTAATCACCTCTAATTCTTTTTTCTATTTTCTTTAACAAGCTGTCTTTCTTTCACAGTGTGTTCAACTATAGAAAACATTATAAATTTTGTTCGAATCAACTCCTAAGGTATCTATAAAGTTTGAACTTGTGGGTTAACATTTTTTAATAATATTCAAGTTACAATGTTTTCCATTTATATTAACATATTGTTGACCCGTTTTTTTTCTGTGCAAATTGATGCATGTGGTTGGTGATTTTTCCTCCAAGTGAATAAGAACGAATTCATATATGATGGAATATAGGCAACTTGAACTTACGACGTCCTTCCACAGAGAGTTTCTTAATATACTTACCGTTAGATTTGTTGCAAAAAATGCATAAGTACACCATTTTGTAAATAATTGAAAATAGAAAAATAATTGAAAATATAATGAAAACAAATGATAACCACAATTAAAATGTATAATTCTCAGTCAATTAGGTTCAGTTATCAAAAGACATCATATGACATTCCCAATCAAGAACATATGGTTATCAAAAGACATCATATGACATTCCCAATCAACAACGTCTGGTTATCAAAAGATGTCATATGACGTCTCTAGTCAATAATGTGTTAACAAATTCAATGTGTGAGATACACTGTTTGCAGATTAAGTTATGCCTTAACAAGGAAAAAAGTTACAGAGGAGCAACCGCTGATTTACAATCAATTAAAACGGCATACACAAAAGAATTTAGAATCATCAATATACCTTTTATCGTGTCATTTTCACTAACAGAACGCTTTTGTTTAATCATATTGTGAACTTCACTTATTTGATGACTGATTTCTTTTGGGGTTTGTAGCTTTTCAGAATCAGTAAAGTTTGACTTTATTTCCAGAAAAGGTAGTAAAGCACTGCAGTTAACTAGAAGCCTAAAATGAAAAAGATAGTTTGAATACAATATTACATCAAGTTTACCAAAAAATAAATATGTCATTTATTCTTAAATAAAATGCAGAAAAATGAGTAAAAACAACTGTCAAATAAACAACAGAAATATTTACCTGATTAAAGTTATGTCATTAAAAAATTAGTTTTGCGATAATAAATTAAGAAAGTTACTTTAAAGTAGATAAAAAAAAAAAAAAATCAAATAAAACCATGCTATTAGTTCCCAATTCAGAACTATAATAATATTTTAAGTAAATATTTCAGATCCCTTTTCACTAACTATTAAATAGTATGCCAATTAATTTAACATGCCATTCACCACACATAGCATATACCCAGCAAACTATTGAAGATTGAGACACAGAAGATGTAGAATTTCAGTTTAGAAATAAAATAAATCCGATATTCAAGTATTTGACACAAGTTCCAAGTATAGAGCTCTAATTGCACACAACTATATACTATTCTATAATATTCACTATTACTGTTATTGATTAATTCAAGCTTGATAGCTTATAGAAAGAAAAAATAGGTGGAATTGCAAGGATTGCTAGGATCATTAAGAAGTTCTGAAAATCCTCAGGTTTTCTTTCCTACAAGTTACTGAATAATATCTAGTAATGAGTTCAAGAATTCACCTCATTCTTTGAAGCACCACACCATCAATCCATCTTTTCACCAGAACTTTAAACTCTCTTTTAAAAAGTTTAAAAGTATATTCACTGGGAACTGAACTGGTGTGGAGACAAAAAAAAAAGTTATCTAAGTGGTTTCTGATGAATCTACAAAAAGCAGATAACATACTTTTCAAGAGAGAAAACAAACACAAATGGTGCAATGCCTGGTGGATGCCTTATAATGCATACAATTTCTTTCACTTGAATTCATAAAAGATAATACAGAACAGTAAGTGCTGACATATCTGGAAACCAGCCTTATTTCCAAGTTTTCAATATGATTACTATATATTTTGTTTCAGCTTCTTCTGAATAAAGAGTGGACAAATTTTGATTTCAATTATCCCTTTAATAAATAATGCCAATATTAATCCAACAGATTTAAAACACAATTTCTAACACATAAATCTTGTTCACCTACAGACACCTACTACACAGAGGTAACACCAAGATAGTTTTTCCACTCCAATGTTATACACAATCTACTTTTGCAATAAATCTTTTAAAAAACAGTATCATTACATTTAATTTAAGGAGCATGTCATTAATAAAGACATTAATCACAAATTAAGTGCCATGTCAAGTCAGTTGAGATCAATACTTTTTATCCTTTATCAAAATTTCATGACTGATAGCTTCACAATAACTGAGGGAAATATATATGATAAGTTTTCAACAGAAATGGAAATATTGTTAGCAACTTGTTGTTGAATGAAATAACCTTTAGCAATAGAGTGATACTTTATGGGACAGTTACCAAGAAACATATGGACAAATATTTACATGCATTTTTACTTGTGTATAAACACAAAATAGCTTAAAGTTTAAAATTTTGGTGCTTACTCATTATTTTTCAGATCTAAAAGAAATGATACAATCTGAACATTTCCATCCGTTGTTAGAGCATCATCAGCAAGAAAACATTTGTTTTGTTGACTCTCCTGAAAATAGAAAAAGTGATAACAAGAATGAAAAAAAAAAAAAAAAACTCTCAGCAAATGAATAACAACAACTATAAGGTAGTAGGAAAAATACATAATGTTACTAAAATACAATTCAATTTTATATGGAAGATGTGTCATTTCAAAAATTTAGAGATACATACCATATATGGAGTTATGCTATCGCTGACCGTTTTTGTAAGTGTCAATCCAAGCTAAAACAAAGAAAATAGCCTAGAATAAAACATGGTTCTGAAATGCCTGAACAAATTTTCAAAATTATTTTACTATTTTTTTTTTTAACATCAGACTAGTCAAAATATGCACTAAAAGTGACACTTTTTCCAGTAGCAAGAGCTTTCAAATACACCAATTATATTAACCTTCCACTGTGCAATGTTGCAACTTATGAGCTAACGTTGCTAACTATAATTTGGTAATTGACTTGCTAATTGAAAAGTGATATTTTCATACAATATTTATGCTTGACTGTAACTGCTGTCAGGCTATTGGACAAAGTACCATTATTTTATATGTGATAATAAGGGGGGGGAGGAAACACATTACAAAGAATAGACATTTTGAAAAACAGTCAAAAAATTACCTTTGGATTATACTTTGGAGAAAATGTCAAGTATTGTAAATGCACTTCAAGCTTTCCACCAGCCAAGAAGCCAAAGGTAGAAATTCGAAAATAGCTCCTAACATCATTCTGAAATAACAAACAGAAGAATCTATATGATAAATCTTGACAAATGATACTTTTAATTGTTTGAGAGGATAGGGAAGATTTATAAGAATAATATGATTGTTTATATTTATTCAAAACTAAATTGTAAAATAAAGAAACAAATTCCATTGCCCTAACAACTTTTAAAGATTGTTTATTTGCTTTAATAATAATTACAAAACATCATATTAAAAACTATAGTGATTCAAGAAGTTCCTTCAATTAGTTTATGCCATACACGTAGATGATTAACAATCTTATCAAATATTTTCTTAACTACTCCAAAGAATTTAACAACAGTAACAACAATAATTTTTTCAATAATATTTTAAACTTATTTAACTATAAAATGTATCATTATGAAAAAATATGAATTCTTTTAAAAAATCTCCATTTTAATTCAAATTTCAGAAGATTTTTTCCCCCCTAAGATTTAGTATTATCACACTATTTCTCTAAGGCAGAATTAAAAAGCTGTTGTCATTTTTCTAATATAAGGACAATATGCTTATCTCATTAATTTAAAAAAACTAGTGTGTATAATCACTAGTAATGCTTAGCTATCACTACCGATTATACATAATAATAGGTTTATTACTTCACTATATTGTCAATAAAATTTATATTTATAGACTGAATTTTAATTTGTAATTCTTTTCATAGTCTTCCAAGAGCTATTTTAAACATTGCTTAAATGTTTAAATTAACAGTTTCATTCAATGTTAATAAAATCTGAATTGGGGAAGGAGAAGAGAAAAAATACCTCCCTTTCTTAAAGAAGTTCCAAACTGAATATATATGAACTTAAGTATGGTACACAATGAAATGAATCAACTCTAGCTAATCATATGATGCTTCAAAAAAAAAAAATTAATCAACAGTTTTTATTGAATTAAGGTATAGAATCAACAAAGCAATTTTCTCCAATATGTTCTGCAACAAATAACAAAATCTCAGGGAAACAATCAGATACCTTTGAAAATAAATTATCAATGTATTGAATTAGTTCCTTTTTAGGTTAAGTAAAGTTTATGGTGCATAGCCCTTTCTCTCCACTTTAGCTTGCCAATTCCTTGCCACCAAGCAGACGATGGATTGGCGACATCAGAACATTTGTTTTGGTTGAGCAGGAATGTTTTTATTTGTGTCTTGTTCGCGCAGGAATTGTTATATTTTTATTTCACGCTTCAACATTGCAATTTTATTGGTCAGGTATATGCTATCTACGATTTCATTGGTCGATTTCTTCGAATTTGAATAAAACTTCATTTGGAATTGAAATTATCGTTTTTGGAATTTTTTTTAAAAAACCTACATTCCTAACATTCAATGAAAAAGCGAAGCTATATTTTCTTTAAAAAAAAAAATGCCCGGATTATGTGTGGAAATTCTCGTTTTTGGAATTTAAAAAAAAAAAAAAACCCTAGATTCTTTACATTCAATTTAAAAGCAAAGCTACTATTTTCCCACTTCACTGAAAGTGAAGCTGCTGATGTATTTTTTTTTTTTTTTAAATTTGCCAGGAACCCACTTGAGAGGCCGCAGACATTGCATGCACAAGGCGACAATAAAATGCTCACTGCGCACCCAAAACAAATGTTCTCATATCGCCAAGCCATCTTGCTCTTGGCGACCCTAAGTGGGGAGGAACAGCTGTGCACAGTAAACTTTACTTTTACCCATTTTTAACATGTATAATGGGTTAAGAAGAATGGAATTTGTAGTTTCTAAACCATTAAAATGCCCATATATAGGGGTTCTACAATCCAAATTTTAATATCCAAAAACATTTGCTTCACAACAGCTCCTAAATTTGGGTGTTGTAAGTTCAGGTTTTGAAATTGAGATTTCTTACTCTCGTTTTCACAAAGTAATGGGATTCAACTCATGCTCATGTCATAAACACAAAATACACCATGCCCAATAGCGGCAAAAGTAAGTCTACTAACTAGGCAAGGCAACAATTATGGTACCCCAGTCTCCAAAGTATTTTTTTAAAAATTCTATAATGTCTGTATTCTAAGTGTCAACGAAGTTTTTATTTATAAATATGCATGTTTTATCTGCAAATATGACTATATGATATTATGGTGAGAATTTTTAAACTTCAGCTATATTTAAGATTATATAATAGTCTTATTGAAACTAAAATAATTTTAAAAATATCTGATTTTATTCCTCAAAGTTATTAAAACATTTTTTCTTCACACTCTCGCTTTGGTGCCATGGATAGTTGCCCGGGCCCCCTCTGATCACACCAATTCAATTTTGAAACCTGCTGAGCTCTTTTATTCGCTGCTTGTAACAGCACAATATATAAGATAATGTGCAGTTAGATGATAGGCACAGTTATTTTCATCATCTGACTGTCACCTCACTTAAATTAAAAGAAGTAAAATCAAACAATAACTTTATTTACAAAAGCATAACAAGAATAGGCATATTTTTTTAGTGTTTCGTAATTTTTTAACTGAGTTTTCTCCTTTACTCTCCATACAACAGAAGTTTCATTGTGACAACATCATAGCACTTTAACAAGAATACATTTATCATCAATTTTTCTTTCTTATAGAAAATTTTAATAAATATAAATGTCTTAGGAAACACATGTGCAATGGACATTTTTTGATCCGATGTTTCAGAACTTTCAATTTCTCATCCTATGTCAGAACTTTCAATTTCTCATCCTATGTCAATCTGCCAACCATAACAAATGTCTTCATAAACACAAAAGATATACTAATGTTTGCAACATTAGTACTCTTAAACATGACAACTTTTAATATACAGTTGATTCTCAACTATCCAGGCTAATGTGACAGAAGAGCAGGTTACGCTGGAATTCCACTAATGTTCACCTCCTACCCACACATACCACCTTTTTTAGATCAAAACCCAATCTTATTCATAATTTCAGATCTCTTAGTATAGGTCAGTATTTACAATACATTTTAAAAATGTTTAACAGATAAAGGAAGTCTAAGAATAAAAATATTGTATAATGTTTTAAGATAAATTTTATAATATCTAACTTAATAGCAAGTAACAGAAAATCCAGTACACTATACAGTATGAATACAAATATTACATATTATATTTGTATTATAATAATATTTATAATATAATAATCATATTATAAATATTTATTCTATAATACAACTTTTGCCCGTTTAAATTAGTTTTTATTTTTGTATTTTATATTAATTATAGCAGTTTCAGCCACGGTAACTCAGTAAAGATGAACAAAAAAACTGAATATTTTATTGTATTTGACAGATAGCAAAGTATTTAAAGACGTAAATTTTAAAATGCCAGCGATACAATTCTGTATGATGCATCACAGCTAACGAAACTTACAAACCGAATTTCAAATAACTTTCACTCAATTCGTCTATCAATCATCGGTAGAATGATTAAACTGAATATGGTCATGAAAGCAGAACATGCTGGAGGCTCGTGTGAACTAGTGGGTACAAAAAGTGAGGCTGCAAAAAATTCATAGACATCTAAAAGACCTCGGAATATAGGAGGTAGACAATAAAATTTAAAAATTAGTTAGTTTTCCCGAACACTATTGCCTTTTTGTAACTTCTAGTACTAAATTTGATGAGTTATCACTTGAGGAAATTCAAGTTTGACAGCAGTACTGTACTCTTAGGCCTAACCAAAATTTTAATAAAAAATTACCTATAATACAATATACAAAAATTTGTAAGCAATTTCATACCTCATAATTTTAAAATGATAGGATAGTACAAGATTAAATGCTTGAAGAAAGGGCGAAAATCATTTCAGTGTACCTCACAATAAAAACAAACAAACCTGAAATCAAGTATCTGTTGCCACGCTTTATAAAAATATTACTTTTAAGCAGGCGCGATAAAATATTTCAGAAATGCAATGAATAATAAAGTGAAAATTCTGCTTTGGAGTTAATTTCCCAAGAAAACAATTTACACTATCACAACCGTAACAATTGCAAATGCACGTGAATAAAAGATTTGCTGAAATAATGAGATAGTTTGAATTTTATTTACAACAATAAAAACATTGTTACAATGCATATTTTAAAACATTAATTAAAATTGAACAAAATGTCACATGGAAATAAGATCGGTGTCATTGAAAAGCTAATTTTTTTTATCTTTAAGAAGATGTAAAAATGCTGTTTTCACGATAATAGGATCCCAAGCTATTAAGGAAAAATTTTAAAATTTAAAGTAATTTTTAACTAATTTAAATTTTAATTAATATTTCAAAAAATCTTTTCTCAGTGAGCACCTACTCCCCAAGAAAAAACTGCTTGCCAAATTTTAAGTTTCTTCTCCCAGTGATTTGGGAGATTTCATGATGAGTGAGTGAGTCATGGTATTTGCCTTTTATATATAAAGATTATAAAATAAACAAAACATTAATTAAAAATATCAGCTTAATTCTTACAAAAAATATTTAAACTTATTTTACTGTTCAATGATAAACGATTGCGCAAAAAGATAGATCTAAGATGAAGAGTCGAAATTAAGAATTTCTCCTCCATGTTTATCAACCATTTTCTAATCTTTTATATATATATAAAACCTAACAATGATACACACTGAACAACAATTTATTAACTTAACCAGGGACAGTAGTAAACATTTACCATATTTGTTGTATGCATATTCACAACTGATAAGTAGCAGGCAGGAAAAATCTACACTTCGAACTTTTGGCATGTCTTAATATCAGACTCCTACTTGTAACACTTTAGAAAAGCAAATTATTCCTCATTTATTACGTATAATTATTTATTAGCCTTAGAAATAATTACCTCGGGTAGGACTGAGCCCCAGTGTAAAGTTCTGGCATACAGATCCCCTTTGCAAATTATGACAGGCATCACTAATCAGTCTTTCTTCTGACTGTTTGGCCACAGCACATATTATTGCGATAAACCGACTTCTAACCACCTAGCACAACTTCATTAATATAACAAGAGTGTGCGAATTTTATATTAAGATAATATAAATGTAAAAATATAGTGCAACTCAAGCCAGGCCCCATTTGTCATGGATAAAAATATATACTTTTGAAAATAATGAAAAAAATATTTTTCCTTATCCCTGGCCAGCAGGCCCACACCGAGACCGGGCCCTAGAGATTTTGCCCTTCTGCCCCTCTCTCTCGACAGGCCTGTAACTAGGGAAAGTAGAGGAGAGACGACTGTAAACAATATTTAAATTATGTTAGTACTATTTTATGTCATTAATTATTAAACAGAGTATCCCGAGTTTTTAGATTATCATAGCTAAAGCTAAAATACTAGGAAGTTATGATCTTGCGTAACATATTTTCCAAATAATACAATTATTAATACAAACATATAGGTTATGAAAAGCTGAATTGCCATTTTGTAGTAGTTTGTTTTCTTTCCATATCAAGATATTTATCTTTTGTTGGAGTGTCGAAATTACATTTTTGGACAAAATGCTTCACAAGAATTTTTGCATTTACTTTTTATTACTTTCAATCATAAAAAACTTTATAATTAAAATATCATTTAATACATAAAATATAAATACTAATGCATAAAAACATACATTTTAGTTTTAATTTAAGTATTCAGCAACTTATATTCTTTAATTAATATTCTATCACCAGTTCCTTTTTTTATTATACTATATAAAAAATTCAGTTAAACAAAAATTTTCAAAGATAACTCAATCACTAAAGAATATAATATATATATTTTTAAAACTCAAGTAATCTTAAAACTGTGAACAACATCAGCCAAGAGCCAATATATTAAAAGATAAAAAAAAATATCCCCCAAATTATCTGACTATTGTTAATATGCAATTTGTTTCCTTTAGCAACACATTAAGGCTAAATTTCTGAAAAAATATTGAAAACGTTTAACATGCAAATACAAAAATTTTGTTTTTATAAATTTCAGAAATAAACAAATTGTGCAAATATACAGCTATTTTATTTTTAATTCATGGGATGCACATAAATTCACATTGAATTAAATAGATCACATGAGGATTAATTGTGGAGTTCTTCAGAGATAATATGTATGTGATCTTGTCAAATAAAACAAAAGCAAATTTGTGGTTCTCAGTTTAAATGTACATGAAATATCAAATTAGTGGATGCATTTCAAATTTCGTTCCACCTGTTTAAAATACTGACTACAACAGATTGTCATTTTTCATTTATCAGTATCATCTTCGAGTAACGATGGAAAGGGAAATTTGACGAAAATAAACTGAGCGGCTCTTGTTTGGAAATTTAAGCTTTCACTTAATGCGATCTATCAAAGTTACCAACTCAAAGTCTAGCTGTGCTGAATCATACTACAAGTGATGGTATATTTCTGATATAAAACTATTAATAATTACAATTGTTTAAATTTTATTTTCAAAATTATTAACTTACATTCAATACTAAACGATGACTCCTGGAAATTACAGTTAAAATCTGAAGAAATATCAATAAAAGTATGTATACAAATCTTATAAATCTCATTTCCTTCATTTGTTACAACGTAAACAAACACAAATAGCAATTTTTCTAATATTCTATTGATAAAGCAAGAAATTTTTTAATTCACTTCATTGCTAATTCACAAAAATACAAGCAGAGCATTTAAGTTGAGAGATAATAATGCTGATCGTCAGATTTTTTAAAGGCCATTTTTACTTGAACTTTTATGTGAGTTATATTTTATTTAAATACAAATATAAATTAATACAATAATTATTTGACTATTAACAGGCAAAAAAATGATATTGAATAAATATGAATTTAATTTAATTATTTACTACACATCCTCCAGAAGGAGCAATTTCTAAAGACAATTTCTAACTATACGCTGATTGGTCAAAAGAACAAGTGAAATCACGCCTTAACGAATCGCATTTTCCTTAGCTGGAGCAAGGACGGCATCTGATTGGTTGTTTTGCAGTCACGCTCATGTTTCCTCCTCCTCACTTGAGAATCAAACTTTCTGGTCCAGACTATTCTGAATTGCTCTACCAGTTTCTAGAATCTTCGTGTATGATCGATTAGTTTTATAAATATGGATTTCCGTCGCATTCCCTTTCAGTTTTCTACAACAGATCCGTTGAAGCGCCAAGAGGAACTTCAAAGGAGATTTGGTTTACCTACGAATAAAGGCATGTACGTTGATTTTGCAAATCCTGGTGCAATGGTAAGTTAATTTCCGTATTTATTGATAATTATTAAGTTGTAACGTGTAACTCGGCGCGTGGATGCACGTTGTATTCTTAGCTGATGTATTAACGAATTTTGTTTGCATTTGTAGTTTACAAATAGTTTTAAATGTCTTAAATATTATATATATATATAGGCAATTTATATTTATTTTTTTATACTTGAATGCTTGATGGTTCTTAAAGATACCGGCGACTCCCTAAAAATCCAACTGGCGCAGTGAAATAGTTCGCATATTTTCTCTTGGAAATATCGAAATTCTGTGATGTTTAAAGAATGTCATGAGTGTCTGTTTTGACGTAAAATTCTTATTTAAAAATGACAAGTTTCAGTGGGTATAGTGCTTTTAAAATAAGCTTGGTATGTATTCCATTGTAAAAAGAATTAAATAGTCACAAGTTTTATTAAATTTGTTTACCCGGAGCATAATGTCTTCAAAATATTCAAATCGGGTTTTTGAATTTAAGGTGTTTAAAAATAATAAGCCTTTGAGGTTCTGTACATTTTTGAAGAGCTAAAATTGTTATAGGGCAGATGTCCAGTTTTGGCCACCTTAAGAGAAAATTTGAAATTTCACAGTGGATGACTGTTTAAAGCATTTTAAATCATACTTATACTACTCTTTAGCAAATTTTATTGACTTTCTGCTAGTTATAAAATTTTTTTGAATATTTTAGATTTAGTTATGAATTTGTAAATAAATTAACCCAATTTGCACCAGTTTTGGCCACACTAATATATTTTTAACAAACACTTTAATGAATTTTAAGTAAAAATAAATAATTTTTATGTAATATATATTTTAGTACATTTTCTGTTATTTTAAATGTATTTTTTTATGAATTTATAAAGATATGTAATAAAATTTACTCAAGCTGATTCTAGCTACAGATTTCAGTTTTAATAAAAAGAAACAGGAATGCAGAAAACAATTTAATTTGTTCGATAAAATACAAACTATATATGCTCCCATTAATTTTTTGATAAAATATGAAACAAAAAAATAGGGGGAGGAATAAACTTAGATTATAAAAGCATAGATTTTTTTTTAAATCTTGCCAATCAAGAATTTACATTATTATACTCACTAACAATATCCACAAATATGTATTTTTTTAATTTCAACATTATTCAAATTCATCAGAATCGTTTTTAAAATTGGAGCAATCCATGCATATAAAAGAATATTCCTCATCATTCGAGTCGGGTTCCTCAAGTTGAAATTTTCTAACATAAATGTGAGGTAAACAAAATGGAGATGTCTTTGACTTTCCGTTTTGAATGGCTTTAACTACATTTCCAAGTTTAGATGGCGAGTAGCAATTTTTTTTATGGAAATGTTACCTGCTTTCTTGTTTTTAATTGGATGCTTTTATTTTCGAAACAAAACTAAATTAGTTGATTTTATTTCATCCAGATATTCTGAAATGTATGTAATGGTTAAAAACACAATGAAGTTATGTGACCAAAACTAGAACATGTAGTCTTCTACTTTTGGCCATCTGCATGGCTAAAACTAGCACATATAATAAATTTAAAGGACCAGTTTTGGCCACCACCCATTTAATCTTAAAAATAATTAATTTTGATATGAAAGCAGAATAAAAAAAGTTTATCCCCATAAACCCGAAAGGTAATCAGTTTTAGATTAATCATTTAATTCTGAGAGCTTAATGATAAACTGCAAATACTTGTTCCTTAACAGTTGTGAGTATACAATACATGATCATGTATTTGATTTTTTTACAAGTCGCATGTTGGTGGATAATGAACCAATCGGATTTTAAATAGTAAAATAAGGATTATTTCGAGTATTGAAATGCTTCTTATTAGTTAATTTGAAATTACTGGTCAATTATTGGAAAAACGGATCCAATGTAGTCAAAACTAGAGCATCTGCCTTATATATGTATGTTTCGGAATATTATCTATATTATATAAAACGCTTATGCGTGGCGCAAAAAAATGACCTTTATTTCTTTCTCCCCGTTGGCAACGATCAGTTTGTTTACCAATCTCAACCCTGACGCCAAGAATTTCGCTAACCGAGCTAATCGCTTACGGATTACAGGAGAAGTCGTTACTCTTTTTTGAATTTATTTATTTAAAATTAACTCTTTGCGAAGTTTTGAATAAAATTTGCGTAGAAGAGAGCAGCGTGCAAGGGAATCCCTGGATGAAAGATTTCAGCAAAGATCGGCGAGAAAGCCGCCGATAGGTTTAGGGAGCCAGAGTCTTTTTTTTTGTGATACTAATTGTGTGCACTATTTACTATGTGTAAAAATAAAAATTACAGAATAAAGACCAGAGAACTAATTATACATCAGAAAAGTTCTCTTGCACACTGCTCACGGAGAATGATTAAAGTTGCATACTGTTTGCAACGTATATATAGAGAGAGATTAGATTTTTTTGCCACCGTGTTTGTGCGGACTGTTTTAGTTCATATATATTTTCACTGGAAGAGAATTACCACATGCTGCTAATGGTGAATGATAATGTTGCATACTTTTTGCTTTTCTGTGTAATATTTCATAAAAAAAGAGTGCATATTTAAAATTTTGCTTAAAAAAGCAAGGATTTTTGAAATTTTTGAGAAAAAAGCTATCTTATCAATTATAAAAGGCTAAAAGTAAGTAATTATTATGGGTTTTAAATTTGAATAGTTAATATGAACATGTTTCAAGCCACTATTTTCTTTAAACTGTCCTTTTTTAGCTAAAAGGTTCCAAGATGGTTTACATCTTTCTACGACAAGATACAATCAAGAATTTTCTGAGATTTAAAACACATTGAGGAAAGCACTATTTCTTTCTTGGCTAGATAATTGTTGAAATAAGCATCTATACAGGTGGAAAAGCTTTTCTGTGTAATATTTTATAAAAAAGAGTGCATATTTAAAATTTTGCTTAAAAAACAAGGATTTTTGAAATTTTTGAGAAAAAAGCTATCTTATCAATTATAAAAGGCTAAAAGTAAATAATTATTATTAGTTTTAAATTTGAATAGTTAATATGAACATGTTTCAAGCCACTATTTTCTTTAAACTGTCCTTTTTTAGCTAAAAGGTTCCAAGATGGTTTACATCTTTCTACGACAAGATACGATCAAGAATTTTCTGAGATTTAAAACACAAATGACTGCACTGAGAAACACACTATATTTTTCTTGACTAAATAATTGTTGAAATAAGCATGTATACAATTGGGGAAGCTTTTCTGTGTAATATTTTATAAAAAAGAGTGCATATTTAAAATTTTGCTTAAAAAAGCAAGGATTTTTGAAATTTTTGAGAAAAAAGCTGTCTTATCAATTATAAAAGGCTAAAAGTAAATAATTATTATTAGTTTTAAATTTGAATAGTTAATATGATCATGTTTCAAGCCACTATTTTCTTTAAACTGCCCTTTTTTAGCTAAAAGGATGCAAGATGGGTTACATCATTCTACGACAATAAAAATTTTCTGAGATTTAAAACACAAATGACTACACTGAGAAACACACTATATTTTTCTTGACTAAATAATTGTTGAAATAAGCATGTATACATGTGGAAAAGCGTTTCTGAATTACACTCCATTGCAAAGAGGGCATATTTGAAATTTTGGTGGAAAAAGCAATTTTTAAAAATTTATTTTGAAGATTTGGAAAAAGCTATCTTAGTGGAATGAAGTTATGTTGAAATAAACTTTCGAATAAATACTCAAAAGTGTATGCCAAGAAGTTTTAAATTTCTGATTGATGAAAATAATTCTGATTTTTAATCATCTTTGGATTATAAATATTACCTTTCAAATTTCTTTCTAACATTTACATATATATCTGTGCTACCAGAAGATTTTAATTGTAGAAACTGATGAAAAATTAAGAGTTCGTGCAATTTCAAATAATTTAAATTTACCTTTTATTAATTAATGTACTTATAATTTCCTAATACTAGCAGAAACGGATAACTACGACAAGCGTGTGAAGCGAGATGTTTTCACATAATGATCCCGAAAGAATCGCGTGATTCTTAAGGTGTCGGTGAGCGGAGCGAGCAGGGGGTGTTATATATATATATATAAAGATTTTATAACAACTGTGCTAGGACACCCAGTGTCTTCATGTAGCGAGCGAAGCGAGCAGGGTTTGCGTAGCAAGCCCCGGAGGATTGCAGCGCAATCCTCCTGGGGGTTGGCGAGCTTTAGCGAGCAGGGGGCAGAGCCCCCTAGTTCAATATATTAAAATGTTAAGGTTTGACTTTTTTTTTTTCTTTAAGAATCTTGTGTGTAAATCTTTAAAGCTGTAAGCATAGTGTTAATCTGCTTAATTTTACGAGATAATCTTAGTCTTTTTTTTTTTTCCCATATCAAGATCCTATTTTTTTGACTACTAATTAACATTGTGAACTTCTGTAGTATTTTTGTTTCATTGAAAAATACATGTTAATTAATAGTTTATCACTTGACTTATCAATAGTTTATTACTTTGAGTTAATGAATGTATAGTGAAGTTTATTTTTTTATTTTTACAGGGCTCCAGGTCTGATAATAGCTCGGCATCAAATAGTCCAAGACTACAACATCGAGTACCTATCTTTGTTGAGGGCCAATCTGAACCTACCAAACCATCTGTAGATGCACAAAATGTTGATTCTGGTCGAAAACCTCATGTTCGTGTGATTCCTATTGAAATAGAAGGGGAAGATAATACTAGCAAAAGGCATCGTTGGCCCTCTGGTTTGTCTGAACCTATAAAAGAGCGAGTTAATAGTACATCTATACCTGTGGAAACTATCGGACATCCTGTTCAAGATCCATCACCTCAGTCTCCAAAAGCTCCACGAGTCTGCAACATTCCAATTAAAATCGAAGGTAGTGACCATGTAATTCGACCCAAGTCTCCTGTTAAGACTCAGAAAGTTAAGACACCAGAGTCTCCCAAACATACAGGAATAAAACTGAATGGTTGCAGTGCTTCAAAAGTTGCTAAAGTGAATGAGAAAAGGGAATCTCCTAAAGCAAGTGAGAAAAAGGAATCTCCAGAAGAGGTGACATTGAAGAAGATACAGAACATTGAAGAAAAGCTAAAAGGTTACCATGCTGATGTCGAAAAATTTTCTGGAACCAATAAAGAAAAACAGTATAGGTACTTGGATGAAATGTTGACAAGATGCATGTTGGAATTGGATGAAATCGATACTATGGGATTAGATGCCATTAGACTTGCTCGTAAAGCAGCAGTGAAAAAGGTCCAAGCAAGTATAGACTTGTTAGAGTCGAAGATCAGCAAAGAAGAAAATAAGCAGGACCAGGTCTCAAAGGAACCAATGGAAGTTGAATCTTCAGCTGTCCAACCATCGGAAAATGCCAGAGATGATGATACGAAGATTGAAGAAGCAGAAACTGAAGAGACTAAAAAATCTGAAGCTGTTCCTGCCGAAACAAGTATGGACAATCAGCTTAGTATGGGTGCAGGAAGTGCCAGTGTTGAAGTGACTGGTATGTTGCACGAACAGATAAGTGAAAAAGTCGAAAATATTTCAATCATGGAAACGGAAGAAGGCGTGTTAAAACCTGATGAAAAAGAACCAGTTCTTGATAATTCGGCAAATGAAACTAGTGTAACTAATGAAAAAATGAATATTGATGTAATAGAACCAGTGCAGATTACAGAGGTAGAGGCAGGAGTAGATATTGTAACCTCGGAGATAGAACCTGTTGTCGAAGAACCTTTATCCGACTCAAAAGATGAAAATGCAGTTGACATGGAGCTAGATAATTGTGAAAGTGACATAAAGTTGGATGAACCTTCCTCTGTTCAAATATGTGAAGTAGAAAATGATGCTGTCTCTAATCCTAATAAGTTGGAAGCAAGGACCAGTGGGCAGTCTGACCCAAACCTTGAAATGGAGGTTACAGAAACAGCTGGTGCTGATGAATCTTTGACTGCTGAACAATCTGCAACTTCCGTTGACTCGAACAATGACTCTGCTAATATAAGCAATTCTAATATTCCAGCTAATTCATAAGTGCTTTGTATTTTATAAGTCACGAGTTTGATTCAATCTCATTTTCTTGTAAATAATAGTATTTGTAAATTTTTCTTTTTGTAAATAGCTTTTGTAGTTACGATTGTACATAATAAATTATTAATTTAAAATTAACTTTATGTTCACTTAATTTGTTTTGTTATGTTCCTACTGTTTTCAGACTTGTGTGCCTTGCTGACAATTTTTAAAGTAATTCTGAGTGAAATAAGAATGTTAATATACACATATTAAACAATTACTTGCTTAATTATCAGAAAAGGTAACATTATTACAAAATTATAACATTTAAATCTTAAGTTTACAAACATAATGCATGTTTGATGTACAGGTATATCTGTTACTTGGTTGAAATGCAGAATTTTGAATCTAAGGTAAGGTTTGATCTAGTGAACCATTAGATGTTTCATTATAAAGTAAAAGAGAAAATAGTGATACTTTGTTTATATATAGACTTTAAATAGATTTGTATAAATATGATTCAGGAATGATGTTTAAAAATCCATCTAGTTTAAAGAAAGGAAATTTGAATTAAAATTATGTTGTGTCACTGACCTTTAATTATAGCTTGAAATAAGTTTTCTGTATTTCAAAGCTTATTTAATTTTTCTCTTTAAACTTTCATTATTTAAATGGTTTATAATTTCTTAAGGTAGTAGTCGGTTTTGATCTATAATTTTTAAAGCTATAGAGTTAAAATTGATACAAGTTGTAAAACATAAAACTTGAAAAAAAAAAAAAAAGATTTTTAAACAGCAACATTCAATGTAAATTGTTGTCTTTTAGGTAAAACTAGTAGCTGTTACTGATATTGTATATGAAAGTTGATAGGCCTTCAGAAGGTTAGATATTCTTTAAAATAGCCTGGAAGTCAAATATAAGTTCCATGCTAGAATACACCAGATTTCTTGTTTTGTGTAGGAAATATTGGATTATATTTAATTGTTCTAAATATCCTGCCTAAATTAGTCTTTTCCTACCTTTCTCATATGTCTTGAATTTCTCTTTTGTCAAAAATTTTATTACCTAATTCGTATATCATATCGGAAGATGAGTATAAAAAGAGTCTTGGGGAAAAAATGTCATTTTTTAAATTGCCATGTACTTTCTTAAATTTGAGAAGAATTTTATTTATAAAGTGCTTTTTTAAAGAAATGGAAAGCTAAAATTTTTACTTAAGAGTATTTAGATATGAAATGTACACACAGCGATTAAGAAACTTCTATAATGTGTGAATTATACATTTCAAATAATATTTAAAAACTATCATGCAATGCCTGGATATTATTTATGGTTATTATAAGAAATTCTGAGGTTTGTAGCATTTTAGATTAACATAAATCTAGAAATTGATGCTGACAAGGTTAATGAGTAATTAAAACTGTGATTTTTTTTCTGATTTGTTAATTGTATCTCTATTAACAAATAAGGGTTACAATTAGGGGGTTGTTCCTTAATTGTAATTGAATGGATTAAACTAGCAGTTAATGGGACACTTGTTTTTGGATTCCTTGCAATTTTTGTTTAGAATTATAACATTTAAATCTTAAGTTTACAAACATAATGCATGTTTGATGTACAGGTATATCTGTTACTTGGTTGAAATGTAGAATTTTGCCAGCTTCAAAAGAAATTTAAAACTTTTGAAAATATATATATATCCACGAGATATATAAATAAAAAATATATATTTTACGAGAGTCAAATTCTTCCATTTTGCTTCAAATGTTTAGCTTGGTTAAATTTAAAAGGTAAGCAAAGCAAAAGTATTTGCTTTCATATTCCAAAGCTCAAAAATAAATGTCCTGAAAATATAATTCTAAATAGCAAATCATTTGTTTGGAGTTTATTGGCTCATGAGAATTTTTTTTTTAACCACATTATGCCAGACTCAAGTTGAACAAGCATTTATATAAAATAAGTAAAAAGGAAGTCAACAAGATTTGAAATAATTAAAAAAAAAGATTTGTTAATCTGATAATGTAATGAAGGCTTCTGTAGTAGGTATTGTAAATTGGGAAAGGATTAATTTAAACTGAGGAATTAAATCCTATGGATATTGACTTTGGAAAAAGCTCAATATATGCAAACCTGCCAACTCTCCCGCTTTTCGCGGGAGTCTCCAGCTTTTTAACAATTTCTACTGCCTCTCGATTCTCACCGATTTCCTCCCGCTTTTTTGTATTTTTGTGGAATCGGGGCAAATAAACAATAAAAAAAGCAGTAAAAGAGCGACAAAAGAAAAATCCAGGGCTTGCCACGACTACATTTTCCTCAAATTTCGAATTCGTGACGTCATTCCCAAACGGATTCTTCATTAGCTGTTTGCCGCTGTATCGTGTCCAAGATTGTTGACTAGTGACTATCGTCATTGGTTTTCGGCGCATGTGCTGCTTTGACTGTTTAGTGCGCTAGGGATAATTTGTTTATCTCTTCTGCCTATTTTGTCGTGTTAGGGGTATCGCTAAAATATTCTTTTATGTTTTTTTTTGTGTGTGCATTTCTTTTCCAACTAGTGCTGATCTGATGTCATTGAAAGAATCTAAAGAGAAATACCAAACTGTATTTACCAAGACCTATTCCCAGGAATATTCGTTTATTATCGCTTCGAAAAAAGATAAATTGTATGCATTTTGTACCATTTGCACTTTTGAGTTTTCAATTGCTTCCAGCAAAATTTGCAACTACTTCTTTAAAGGAGTAAAAGTGCATTATCATGTAATTTGTAAATAGGACTTATTTGTAAGTAGAATTCAACTGTAAATATAGAAAAAACTATAATCAAGAAATATATATATGAAGAAATGTAATTGCATAAATTAAAGCTCTGAAGTACAAATATATATATATATATAGGCAAGTCAATTTATATTGGTAAGACTTTCTAGATATAAAATATTTATGGAAGAGTGAAGACTAAAAAAAGTGTCTCTTAAAAAACTGATCCTATTATTTTAAAATCCAGCTAAGCAATTTTTAAAAATCAATGCATTGTATTTATTTTGCAAAAAAAATTAAAATTTTGAGAAAAATATAGCCAAAATAAAAGATTGTCTCATTAGGCCCCTCCCTAATTTGTACATGAGTTAAATAAAGTAATTGTTGGCCCTGCTGCGCATTTGTGATCGTGTTTGTATAATTGAAAATGTTTCCTTTTTTCAAATCTGGAGGTTGGCAGGTCTGTATATTACCAATCGATACAGAGTACATTTATATTTGTTTAATTGTAGTGTAGAAAGTGGAAAATTAAAAATGGGCTTTACATCAAAACGTGATTAACAGATGAGCCATAACCACAGTGTAGACAAATAGCTTGGTTGATTGTGGTTTTTGATACAAGAGTCATATTTGGCTAAACTTTGTGCCACACTTGGGTGTAGGCAAATAGGAGCCTGTTCACTTGGAGATAACGTTGGGGTGGGTGGGCCTCTGGCGTCACAATCATCAACTCCTGATGTTTTTTTAATTAAGTTGGTCCTGGTTACAACTTGATATGAACCTGAATATTTTAATTACCTGGGGGGATTTTATTAGACACTTTCACTTTGGGTGCTTCATTCATATAACTACTCTGCATTCACTCATACTTCCACCCATACATCATTCACACTGTGATATTAATAATTGAAAGGGGGTGGGGGTAATTTTACCTTATTTTTATACCGTCTCGGATTATCCTGTTCTCTTGGAATGAATTTTTTCACATTATATTCAGTACAAAGGCATGTTACAACAGAGTAGCTTTTTCTAATTATTCAAGGATATCCCTTGATAAGTTTCAGATCACATATAGTGATGGATCTTGATTTAACTCAAAAGGTAGCCATAACAGAGATTAAAAAAAAATTGTTACCATCATGAAGACAACTTTTCAGTGGGATTTTCCTGGAAGCAAACAATGTGCTAAAATTCAATTCTTAAATGCAAGATGAGTAAGAACTTGTACTATTGCAGTACAAGATTCTTTGGAATTTTTTACATCTTAAGTGTTTTGTACAGTAGTTTGCATGGTTTATAAATTTCTGTTCCTAAGGATAAATGGTAGCTTATTTTCATAAACCTATGTAAAGAAACGGGAATAAGGCTCATCTGCCCAAGTAGAAAATCATTCGCAGATTTTGAATACAAGAGCAAATTCACTGTAGATTATATTTGAATACTCTTAAAAGTAGCAGTATGTATATTCTTTTCTAAATGTAAAATGTACAACATTGATTTTTTTATTCCCTTCCAGAATGACCTGAATAGTTAATTAAGTTGATGAATATGGCATTACATTGAAATTAATACTACATAATCCCACCTCTTTCTTATTGAATATACTATCAGGAACTCCATTTTGATTTGGTTTCCTCTATGCCTATGGGTTCATTTTAAATGATAATCCAATTTTACAAAAAAATTTATTGAATGAATATTGCTATATGATGGTGGCAAATTCACAAAAAAATAAGGTAAGGAAACAGACTGAAGCAATTTTAAAAATCTTAAGATATAGTAAGCACATTAAATTTGTTGTTAGATGCTAACATTAAACTTCCAGTAAACTTTCCCTTTAGAGAGATTGGTTCATTGAGATTAATAGTTTCAAGCTTAAAAACAGAATTAATTAAAGTACAGATTAGAATGAGTAGGCGTTTCTTTAAATTTAGTTTTATACTGCGTTTCAAACAAAGAATTATCTTTAGAAATATCACAAATATGAGAGAAAAATCTTTTTTTTTTACCTTCTGCAGAATTATTTTAATGTTTTGAGTCTGCTTTGATTTTCTTACTAGTTTTGATTATAAAAGTGGGCTTTCTTGGTTCAGACATCACTATCATCCCCTTTAGAATACTGAATAAGCAAGTAGGCATTGCATTTAATCTTTTTCCTAGGGAATCATGAGGCATGAATTCCTTTTATGCTCAGAGTAAAAATGAATCTTTTACTCCTTCTTTACTGTGGTCATGGGTGGATTTCGAAAGATAACTTTTAGAGATATAGTAAAAATATAAAAAAGTCAATATTAAAGAATTTTAAAAATTAGAAATTCTGGACTCTTTCAACTGAGAAAACATAATGTATTATATGTATATTTAGTTAAATTTTTGGCTATTTTATGCCTGTATTGTAACATTTAAAACAATACTTATAAAGACTTCATGTACTTCTGATAATTTCCCAGATACGAGCAGTTTATGTTTTTAGATTTTACAACTTTATTTGAATATTAAGAAATTTTTTTTGTTTTTTCTGCAATAACATCAGAAAATATTATTGCACAAAAATGATTTTTTCATCTGAGAGCTATATTTAAAAATTATATTCTCCACGATCCTATACTAAGATTATGTTGTTTATTTAAGTGTTATAAGTAGCTTAAATATGTACTTTATTATTGACTAAGCACAATGCAATTATTTTAATTTAAATTATAAAATCATTCCAAAATAAAAATAATGATCTTCAATCAATTTTGTATTTCTTAAAGAATCATTCTGCCTAATACTTTAACAACTGAATATAAGAGTCCAAATTATTAATTTCATAAGATGCAAAACAATCAGTGCATTTCAGTGGTGAATCCGGGAGGGGGGGGGGCTATCGGGCTGCAGCCCCCAGAGCTAAACCAGAATTTTTGACTTAAAATCACTACAACTCTTTGTTCTTGATTTCCCATTTTTAAAAAAATAATAAAAATGTGACAACATTGCTTTCTGGCTTGACAGGCTCGAAAATTTTCCTACTTTTCTAGTCATTCCACTTGTAGTGTTAATGTGGTCGAAAACATTTTTTGCCTAGTTATTTCATTGCATTTTTTCTTAAATTATCGAAAATACTTTAGTGTTTTTTATGATTCTTATTGTCAGGTGAGTAGAGTTAAAAGTGTTTTGGTTTACATAAGCCATGAGGTTTGACATTCATCACGATACAAATTTATGACCTCAGCCCCCCAACCCGAATTCTGGATTCGCCACTGGTGCATTTTCATCCTATTTAATGCGAATACATTTCATATGGTGTTTCTTGTTCTTGGTTCTGTGTAGTTAATGCTTTCAGTTTATCAAAAATTAAATAAGTTGCAAAGCTAAATTAATACTATTAAAAGGTTCGTTAACATAGCTAAATTAATACCATTAATGTGATAGGTGAACAAGTTGGTAGCCGATGGCAGCTATTATACATGGTGTCCAAGAATTACGAGACATTTCAAACATTAATAATGAAAAAAACCTAATAATGTTACAAATACGTTTTTTTTTATAAACAAGAGAGCAAATAAAGTTTTTTTTTTTTTTTTTTCAGATAGGTAACATGGCGTTATGGCATTCTCAATTTGCTACAGCAAGAGATTTCCACATGCAATGGCTATCGATCGGCAGAAGCCGATGAGTCTTTTCTGGTTTCCTTTTTTAGTTCGTCTTGAATATCTCAAAAAATATTCAGTTTTCACACTACATGTGAATTAAGAAATTAAAGAGCACAAAGTTCCCTGCAAATACATGCTTTTCTTTTTCTTCTAGCTTTAATACTTTCGCAGATAATGGCTCTCAAAAATGGGAGATTTTAAATAATTTATGGCCACCTAGAACACCGTAACAGTGCGTTTCCTATCCAAAATAAACTTTTTGAAATGCGCTCTCATTTAAAAAACATAGTTGTAACATTAGGTTTTTAAAAATTAATTTTTGGAATGTGTCCCACAATTCTCAGACACCCTGTATATATATAAAAAGATAAGCAGATAGTCATGTTTTTATGGAATTCATTATACCAGGTTTATTTTAAATCCTACATATATCTGTTTTGTATAACTCATTTCAGAATTATTTTACTTTACTGTAATACAGTTGAAATTTCTAAATTTCATTGCATCTATGATTATAAACTAGAAATGACACTGAAGTCATTATTGATTTAATTTCTTTCTCCCCACATCCCGAGGAGCATAGACAGACAGAATCTATTTTCCAATAATAAAAAAGAAAAAAATGACCGACAAACACTCTTTACATACGACTCGGTGCTAACAATCCAAATACAAATATGAATAAATACAAATCACACTTTTTTCAGAGCTTTATTAAAGACAACAATTACAGAAAAGTGCCTTTGTAAACATTGTGCATTGCTGCCATCACCACGTTTTAACCACTGCTGTAGTTTGCAAAGAACACCAAAAGTTTATAGTCACTTCTCATTGCAGCTCTGTATATAAACTTTATCTTCACTGAATAGGTTATTACAACTATGACACACTGCATTGTAAGCATCATTGTTAGGATGTACACAAACTTTATTTTATAGTATATTTAGGCCTCTGCAGGTATCTATATTTAAAACATCAAAGTGGTATTTAAAGATATGAAGGTTAAACCACACACAGTAAGTCAAAAATAGCTTCCTTTGTAGATGTTGATGAAACATTTTTTTTTTCCAATTTAGACAAATAGTTATGTATTGTTGTAACTTAATTTGACACTTTGAAAGCTTTTTAAAAAGTATTTCATTTTTTTTAAACCAGCAACTGAGCATCTCTCATTTATATAGTTTATGTACATAAGTAAAAATATTTGACTGGAAAGAAGAATCACTAAATGCATAAGTTTGACAACCACAATCTACAAAACTATGCAATATTTCACACACATACACACACTAAACTGTACAATCTACTAACTGCTAATCAAGAGTTCATTAGTACTTCAACAGTAAGATATATTAGTATCTTAAGATAATGATCACAGGTCCATTTTATAAAAAGAATTTTTTAAAATTAATATAATACACAATGATTTTAAAACAAGAATGTGCAAAGTCAGAGAGATATAAAAAATCTACAAATTTTAATACTTCCTCACTTAATTAAGTAATAAAGTTCTCATAAGAAACTTATTCTCTTCCAATAACTGAGATTACTAAATTCAAGAAACTGTCATGAAATTTTTTTTCCAATAATATACATGATTATACAATATATATAACCAGAAACATGAAAACATATAAATTAAACAAATAAAAATCTTATTCCTCAAAATATGCAAGAGTATAACAAATAATTTATGACTATTCTTTGACAGAAATCACACTTAAGAAACATCAGTGATATGTACACCAACTCAATTTTCCCCCCTTCACAAAGTATTTTACAGTTCAGGGGCTTAGCCACCCTTGATCAGAATCGATTCGAAGACTTTTGATAAGGCCAATTTTTTCCTGTGCAGAATTACATTAAAAAAATTTTCATAGAGATGTTGCATTAAGTTGTAAATATAAAAATCTAGGATATTCGATTATTTTTTTGAGCAATAGTGATAAAATATTTTACAACTCATTATCAGAACAAACTCCTGAATCATTGTTTAAAATGCACACTAGAATTGTATTTTTTTTTTTTTTTTTTCAGTTCTAAGATACAATAAGGCAGCAATTTGTTCCAGATTGTTTAGCATATTCCATGTCCAAGATTAAAACCTACCAATTTTCTATTGAATCATTAATATTTCCTATTACTATGGAACTTAAGATAATAGCTTGAATATATCTTTTTTAATTACCAAATAATAGTATAAATTTGCAACAAATTTCATTCATATATGCATTTTGAATTTTAATACATTATCAATACAGCACCTCCCATAAAGTTAAAGTTATGCAGAAAAGGTAGTACTTGAGTTAGTGGAAATGTTTTATACTTCATAAAAATTGCACCATGACCTAATTTATTGGTTTAAATTAAGACTGAAAACCTACATGTGATTCAGATGAAGACGAAATTGCGTACAATTTAAATCTGCTTTCTCACAATTAAAAAAAAAAAACATGCTTGAACATTTTACTGCAACATGGACAATTTTAATGTGCGCTTCCAAATTCAAAATTATATGTCAAAAATCATCATCTAAATCAAGATTAATTCAATTATATTTTTCCTGATACTGTGGAGCTCCTACTGCATTGAGCAACATTTTAGCATAGGACAAGTGTAATATAAATACATTAGAAATCTAAAAAATAAAAACTACAAAACACTCACCGGAAACATAAAGAAAAATCTTATAATGGTTATCCAGAAAAATCAATAACCCTCTTTACGACTTAACAACATTGTTCAAATCATTAAATGCAAAGTTACAGTAAACATCAAAGAACTGACAAGACAATATGCTGAAAAATTATATTTACAATAACATACTTTCATTACTTTGGCAAACAACCATTTCCAGCATAGTAAGAAAAAAAAATCACAAAATAAAATAGTAAAGCAATTAAGAAATAACATATAATTATAAATTACAAGCTATATGAAAAATAAGTTGTTTCATGCCCTCAAAGTAGAATTTCTTCTAGTGAGAAATCAGCAGGTTTCAACCACCCATACGAGAAATGGGCAAAGACATGAGAATGTATCTTGCACTTTTGCTTGCATCACAACAAAATAAACCAATAAAAAAATTAGAGAGAATGAGGGGACAATGGAAAAACAGGAAATAACTTGGATTCGTACTTTTCAAGACAGATGAGGGCAAATTAATCTCAATACACATATTTTGAAGATGCACCACAGACACAAAAAGCGAAGATTAAAAAAACTCTTAGAAAGTATTAGCTTAATCTATTAATACCGAAATGACTAGAATAAAATGTGCTTTAAGTGTGACTTAAAGACAACTGACTAGGGGAGGAGAGGACCTCCAATGGGCTGAGAGGAACAATTGTCATGAAATGAAAGGGTGAAAATTATATACTAAGTGAGCAAGTGTGTAATTTTCCATATTTTGCATTCTGTAATGATTGTCCTGTAACAGTAAAAATCCTACAGTTTTTAATAAAAGTAATGAACAGTTTATTATATAGTCTTGAAAAAAATTGATGTTAAAAAAGTTGAGACTTGTTACAAATGCAATGTCTGCAGAACATTTTAAATATTTAATATCCTGATATAGAAAGCTCTAGGTACGATCTGTTATTGAACAATTCTCTATATTGAGTGCTGAACCATTAAATTATCAATTTTTATTGTATAAAATTATTAATTTTTGTTACTACGTGAAAAATGTAAACATGCATTCCATAAAGGAAATATCTGAGCAGTTTTATCAATTCCAATGAATAATGACTTCAAGGGGAAAAAAGCAACCAAAATATAAATTTATATTAAATTTTTTTTATGCAACAGATTACTGATATCTAGTTTGCTTTTTTTAAGAATGATATGTAAGTACAATGCCTATTTTCATTCCAATATGTTAAAAGGATAGAATTTACTAAATGCATTACCTGTGCCTGCCAAACATTTGAAGAATGACAAGTCACAAAGCAGGCAGCTTCACCACACTGGAGTAAGGGAATGTTATCTTACAGAATTTAAAACATCAAAATACAAGCTCACCATGCATTATTTGAGACTAGTTCATCAATTAAGTAAATTAAATTTACATAATCAAGATTTTCCCGCTGATTCCACAAGGATGATTTGGTCTGAGAATTGTCAACCAAAAGAGGGCAACACATTTTTAGGAACTTTAATCAGCAATTGAATTTTACAAACATATTGTTCCATCTCTCACACTAGCTACTTTATCGCAGGGGGGGAAAGAGTGGGAGGGAGGAAGTGATTCATGGAAATGACCTCCCTTTCAGCATTTTTCCTTCATTCAGGTACATACCAGTGAAGCAACTGTGCCACAACTCGAAAAATTCATTTAGCACATAACATTAAAAGCAAGTATACAATGACAACAGGTAAGTGAGCCTAAAAACGACTTCAACACTTGATTTGTAAGGTCAGATCATACTTTTAAAATTAAAACAAGTTGCAAATCAGTGGCAATTCTGCAATAAGAAGTGTGGATAAAGTACACTTCAGTGTGGTTTAGTAAGTCCAAAGTTTTTTTAAAATAGACTTGAAAATTTCTTTCAAGATTTTATGATAGCCAGTGTTATCTGATTTTATGTACAAAAAAATCTATAATCAGTTTCAACTTATTCAGCAGTGCACAAATTTCAATGCAATGGCAACATGAATATATATCCAAAACATCAAGCTCTTTATCATTAGTGCATCATTATACTAGATCAAAAAACACACTAGATTCTACAAACACTCCAATAAATTTTACAACTGAAAACTTGTCTTTAAGAAAACAATTAATATAGAACAATCACCACACACTACCACATCACAATAAAAATGACCAATTATTGCAGGTCTTAATACGACACATGTATAATGTGTGGATTGTGTCCATGCACAGAAAGGTTTGAAAAAAGGAACACAGCATTTTTTTTTATTCTGCACTATTTTACACACAAGTACAGAACTAGCACCATTCAGTAATGCGACTGATTCAGTTGCAAGTGATGCACACTTTTAGAGCAAGTAAAAATATTACCACAGGCCAGGCAAACCAAGTTTCCTACCAGACTGGACAGCCAAATGCCAAGAAACTTACCTCCATTTACGAATAAGATGCATTTTAAACATTCTGGGGAAATCAGTCTATTAAAAACCATCATTTCAATGTAGTCATTAAAACACTTTTATGAATTAAAAGTAAAACTTGCATAAAATAATTTCCAAGCTGATATGAAAATATATTTTAAAAAAAAGCACTCACTTAAAAACAGGCAATTAGCATCATAAATATAATTTTAAAAGATAATTATTTCTTCTATGATATGCAAGAAATATAATATGAAGTAAAAGATGAAAACTAAGACTGCCCAGCTAATCATACAAACCACTTTAAAATGCATGCATAAATATTTGGAATTCTCAGCATTACAGAAATAAAGCTCTCAGTAAAAATCAATATTACAATGAACATTTAAACAAAGAGCAAGAATATGTGGCAAGGTAAACAAAATATGGTGCTATGAAACATTTTCTTTTTTTGAAAACTGATGGATATACAACTATTTTGAATTCCATTAATTTGATGACCTCTTATATTTAAGCAGAAAAAGCATTGCCAAGTCGCAAGCATGTACAATTTTTGTTATCGCACAAATACAAGACATCACTCAAAACTTCTCAGTATTACATATACCATAATGGAATGAGTTCAGATCTTAAAAGACAACTTTTACATCTGCCATTTTTACATTCAAAGTTAATATTTGGTATGCATGACACAAATCCCTTTCACTAAAATTGCAAAATATTGGAATATTTCATTTGGAGGGGGAAAAAAATGTGAGCTCTCAGGAGAAATAGGCTACCTGTATTTCATACCTAAGGCACAAACTGTACCTATCTCCTAACCAAAAAAAGATAAAAATTGACAAAAGACAAAACAAACAAAAAAGGGATGTTTAGTTAAAGCTCAAGACGACCATAATCATTTCAACATATGAAACATATATAATAAATTATTTTTCTGAGAATATAACAGTATTCACGCCCTGTAAGAAGTGTTACGTTTCAGAAATGTAGGCAATCCCAAGATAAAAATAGAAAATTTTTAGCAATTATATAGTTGAATTAGAAAGAAAGTAAATAATGTAAAATTTTATGACACAAGTATTTTGCCATATAAAGCCACAGGAATGCTATTAATAAAAATAAAAAAATCTCAAACATTCATGATTTCTGTGGCAAATTTTCCATTTTGGTAAATTTTGAGAATTGTCTTATATATATAAAAGAAAACATTAAACAAAACATCTGAATGAAAATAAAACTAAAATAAATCATTGTAAAAGTTTACATTTAAGAACAAAGGAAACTTAAATATTTTTAAAAAATGCACTGAAAAATTAAATGATAAAAATGTATGTAAACCCCATCTTGGGCTTTCAGTTGATCATGTTAAAATGATACTTTTATCTCAAGAAATATTTCCATGGAAAACATTTACACCAACAGAGATGAACAGTAAATTAAGAGTATTATAAAACTATTACTTGTTTTTGCCACACTTATTTTTGATCATTCAACAAGGCAAATGAAATACAGATTCATCCAATATCTTTGTCACTAATATTTACAAAACACAACAGAAAAGCACTCAACAAAAAGTATAATATTTTCACTTTAAGACAACAATTTAACATAATTTATACTTAAATCCACAGAAAACAGATAATACTACAAAGGTACTCATGTCTGACAAAGATTAGGACAACAATAAAAAAGTGCTTTTGCACACCAGGAAAGAATAACAAAATACAGTATCACCAAGGGAAAGAAAAAACTACAGATTATATAATCAGATTTAACTTCACAAGTTTTTGCAGTGCACCATAACACAGGCTCAAACATTAACAGGCATAACTCAATATATCTAGTTTAAATGCACACTACAAGATGCATGTCTGCAAATAAAACATTGACTGTGCTCAATGAGGTTCTCTCATATTTGGCATTTTGTAAAGGTAACTATGAAATTATATTTACATGTCCTACAATTATATATATCTCTATATTTTATACATACACACAGATATCCTGGCACCAAAAAATACTAGACAAATGTATGCAAGACACTACACCGATATTTATCTAATATGACATCATCAACTGAGCATTTTGAGGAGCAGTAAATATCGGTTGGGAAGGCTGAACCAAGTCTAAAAGTAAAACCGTAATGAGTTTATCACATAATGGAAAACTTTGCGTTCATGAACGGACTACACTTCAAGTTTTTAATATCTTTTTTTATAAGTAGAATATTTTAAAACATTAAGCTATATATATCCAATATCACACAATTTTTCTCCCCTTCCTCACTTTTTTTACAATCCAGTCATTGTTTCATCGATGCAGTCTTCTAATTCCGCAATGGTCGGAAAAATACTGTAAAAGAAAATAACCCCCCATTTGTAAAAGCAGCAAAGTTTTTGTTTAAATTCTTTTCTTTGAGACTAAATAGAAGAGACTCATCAAATAGGGCACATGACCGTGATGATCTACATCAAATCACTCACCCTGTGATGGATCACAAAATTCGATGGACAGATCACATATATCAGATTGATTCACCACCTCCCAAGAGGTCACCGGGTAGGAAAGAGTTGAGAGGCGAGGGAATACATTGGTCATGATCATTGTTGGATGACTGCATGGCCCATAGACTGTTGCCAGAGCCAGAGTAGGACCAGAGATTTGAACTTTGCAGATTCAGACTTGCGCTGTTCCAGTTGTTGGTAGTGAGCTTGCTTGAGCTACTGCCATTACTAGCAGTGTTAGTGCTTCCACTGATTGGAAAGGTGCTCCCTGAGCTGAAGCTGGAATCGCCATTTCCATTGCCAGATGGCCAAGACACATTTGAACCCATCTGGCCGCTAGCTAGTTGAAGGTACTGCTTAACTTCCATTTCAGTTGGAATGTCGACCAGAATGGTCGTGTTGCTCAAGACACAATTATTCAAAGCAGAACGAGCCTTTTCTGTTTCTTCGCGAGTGGAATAACGTACAAGTGCAATGCCATGATTAAGGAGTAAGTGGAACAATTGAAGTGGACCATGTTGCAAACATAAAGTCTTTAAAGTAGATCCATCAATCTAAGAAGTAAAAGCAATGCATGAAATTAACTAAATATGTTTTACTTAATAGAAATATGTCACTTTTTCTTTTATATTATTAAAAAAATACTTCATTAAATTTTAGAATTAATTCCCAATGAAAGAATAAAAATTAATTTCAAATTTATTCATTTACTTATCTGCAAGTTTTCTCCTTATCTGTATAAATATATCTGTAAATATCTGCATACAGTATAAAAGTATGTTTAACAAGGACAATTAAAGTAAATGTCAATGAATTTTCAAATAAAAAAAAAGGCAAAATCAAGTCTATAAAAAACAATTAGGATATCACAATAGGCACAGCTAAAAGCTCATAGCACCTTTAAGCAAAAACATTTGCTTTAACCAATAAATTCTGTAAAAGCTGTATTTCTAAAAAAACATGATTTAACACACTAAAAAAAGTTACAGATAGTTAATGTTTAAATTGTCAGTTTAGTTTACCTGAGGAGTGAGGTTTTTCAAAACTAAGAAATTAGAACCAGACTGTTTTTCCCAACCTAAGAAATAAAAAAGTGTTTATGAGGTGAAAGAGTACTAATATGAGATCTAAGTTAACTTCTTTTATTAAGCTGCAAAGAACAATTAATTATATATAAAGAATAAAGTAAACAAAATAAGTAAACATAGATATTTTAAATTTTGAGAAAAAGAAAGACTAACTGTTTAATCCAGTAGAAGGAATGAGATCAACAGCTAATGATGACAGCATGAAAAAAAGAAAGAAAGCAGTTAACCAATTATTAAATAATTATGGACAAAATTTAATTGTTTTGTTAACTACAACTAGGTTAACATTATTTTGCATTAACATAACAGCTGAAATGGAAGGGTGCAAGAATTATTAAATTAATAATATTCAGAAGGACCGCTTTTTAATTAATAGATCCATTGCATAACAAATGTTTTTACGATACAATATTTTTGAAAATTGAAATTTTAAAGTCTTATTTAAAGAGAATAAAAGGCAACATTTCTCAGTTAATGTGACCTATACATGACCGCTTAGACTCAAGAAATTGTTTTGAATATACATATATATGCACATTATTTCTTAATTATAACATATAAAAAGAGATCAACTCACATATATTTATACTTCTAAATAAAGAAATCAGATGAGAAATAGAAATATTTACATGTTATTTTGAAGAAATCAAATAAATACACTAAATGTTTTAATAATAACATATGATGCTTTAAAACACAAATGCATTTCTACAGGGGAAAAAAATAATAGAAAATTTCTTTTAGCAGATACTTAAAAAGTCAAAACATTTAAGCATACCTGAATTTGCAGACCATCCCTGTGGACCACTTTCACTCCCAATCCAGTTTGAGGTAATAGGTTTGTTTTGACCACTCAATCCAGGAGGTGGGCGAGAAGTCTTTGGCATGGATGAAGGGCCCTTCCATGACAAGCGATCTTGTTCAGCAGGCCGATTATTCCAAGATCTTGAATTTGCAGATCTTCCAGATGAGCTATCACTAAGTGATCATAAAAATAATTTAAAAATAATTTTCACATTCAAATCAGACAATGTTACAAACAGAGAAACAGTTCTTGTTCAATGAATCTTTCAAATATTGTCACTTTAATCCTACCCCACAACTGTGAAGGACATATATGTGCCCATGGAAGACTTTACAAAATACCTTCCTCAGTAATCTGTAACTAGTTGTATACATCAGATACCAGACATGCCATATCTTAACATGGAGGGGGGGGGGGGGGACGATTAAGGCAGTACTGGGAAGTGAATTGAATAAGCCAGCAGGGGTTAACAGGACTGTCACCAATAAAATCCTTATATTTGATTTTTGTCTTGCTTTCCCTTTTAATTATAGTAATTTTACTGAAATTTGAAGTGAGACTAAATGCTGATTTAATCCAACCAAATTTTGGCAAACCTCCCCAGAGGAGTTATTTACTTGCTATGTATCAAATGCAGCAAAAATCTCAAATGAATTAAAAGATTTAAATTAGAACAACAATAATAAATTTCAATGCAAAGTAATAGCAAGACTATAATAAAATAGTTTTAAATACAATTGAAAATTTTTATATCGATTAAGTAAACAAATTACAAATGTGAATTGAAAAGCAAGTTTAATGATGTTTAAATATTTTTTTTCATTTTTATACAAAACCCAAATCCCTTTCTTAAAGTTATGGCTTTTCATCAAAATAAATAAATAACATTTTTTAATTAGTATGAAGGCACATCATATTTTGAAATGAAAGCAATCATGCATAGTTCATATCAGTATGGGACAAAATTTAAATAACGTGCCTACCTATTTTGAGAAGATGGAGGTGGTGAGAAAGTCCATGTACTTGAGGTCAATGAAGATGAAGTTGAGAGATTGGGCACATTCTGCTTAGTGTTCCAAGTGAAGAGATCAGAATCCTTAATACTGTTAAGTGACAAAGGAGATTTGGCAATGCTTCCAGGAGTGACATGGGGATCATCTTCAAAGTTCTTAATGCGGGATGTTCCTTTCCATGGTTTTCCTGGTTCGAATTCAGGCACAAGGTCATTCAAATTGTAGGACTGGGAAGAGCTGGAAGTGGAGGGATTGGAGGAAGTGGCAGGAGAGTCTTTGTTTTCTGAGGCACTGTTGTGTTTGTTGCTGTTAGCATCGGTATTCGAATCATTCGAGTTTCCGATGTTGTCATTGCTCCCTTGGACAGAGTTGTTGGAATCATTTGGGTCAGACCAAGTGTCATTTTGTGACCTAGGCATATCAGGCCAAGTGTTCTCACTTAAGGGTTGCAAATTCGAAGCAGAATGAGTAGCAGTTGTGGAGGCCAAGCTGTTTGCTGACGATGATTTAGTGATTGAACCAGGAGCTCGACTAAACTCATTTGATACATCATTGTTATTTCGGCTACACCCATTGCTCTCACTGGAAGTAGGATTATCATCTTTTTCAAATGAAGGCAACTTCCACTGTGTGAGTCTCGAGTGACCTTGAGAGGTTGAATCCTTTACAGATAGATCCCTGAATTCCGAGTGCAAGCCATTTATAGAATCCAAATTGGATTTGACAACATCAAAAGTGGACGGTTGAGGATTTTGGAGGGATGGATGCTGCACTGGCAACTGTACTTGCTGTTGTAAGAAAAGATAAATCAATTTTTGCAGAGTGAAAAAATTATCAGATGCTCAAACAACTTTAAATACACCAATTAACCAAAACTTTAAGGAAATAAAATAGCATTTTAAGGATGTCAGAAAAAACTCAATAGAAAATTTCAAATTTGATAATGAAATCACCAAAAGCGAGTTACTTAATACTAAAATTAACAGAAGACTCAATTTACATATGTAGGGGTAAAAAAAACCCCACCCAACTTAACTATATATCTAGAAACTTAGTTTAAAGCAATCTACACTGAAGATGAGCATGATAAACTTCACTAGGATTGGGAGCTTATAGTGCATAAGGCCACCATACTACACTAATCATGTTTCCTTTTCACTAGGATCAAATAGTACTAATTCAACAACAATAAAGTAAAAGAATGTGAATAATTAAAAGAAGATCAAAACGATCTGATTTAAATTAATCACTGACAAAGTGATAATAAAAGTAAAAGCTCAATGATGAAATCTGAATATGATATTTACATAAGAGAATAAAATTCCATGTGTCGGTCTGTACCAAACAACAAGGATAATGTAACTTATCTGAAAACAAATACTAGTGTTGGGCTTAAAATATGACCATTCAGTCAGAATATGAAAAACTTATGATGCAATTACAATGTTTACACATTATAAATGTTACATTTTTATCAGACGATTCAATAAAAACATAAAATATTCCATGTAAAAACACTGCAATGCAGTTTCATTAATAAGTGTATGGGTATCACAAAATTACAATTTAATGAATCACAAGCAGTTTCTTGCAATATTCCGTAACAAAACTTTAAATTTCCTAAGTCCTTCTCCCTGAAGAATACTATTTTTCAATGAAATAAATTTACAAACACAGAAAGCTCATTTCCTTAAATACTAGAAAATAACTACATGAAAACTATCTTTAAAGAATTGAAAGAGTTGATAGAATTTTGATTTTTAAAAGTAATAGTTTCTTGTTATATTTCAGGAAAAAAATGTTAAAAAAATATTTTATTTTAAACTAGAAACAAAAAATTTTTCTTCAACAGCATTAGTATGACTCAACAGTCAACTAGAAAGTATAATTAAATTCTATCCCATAATCTTTCTAAACTATTGTCAGATCTGAGAAAGCCATACTATAAATTAGATACAAAAAGTAAAATGAATGCCCTTTTACCTGCTTCAAAAATATAGCTTGTTGAGCAGCAATTTGGTTCTGGAGATTTACAATGTGCTGTTTTGCTTGAGTAATCTGAACACTGAGCTGCAAGGGTGGACTGCCAGGTTTACTTCCATGTTGAGTAAAGTACATTTGCTGCTGCTGAAGTTGATGCAGGAATCTTATTTGTTGCAACAGTTGATAAAGTAGCTGTAATGTTTGAGGAGCAAGTGGCTGATTTAAAATCTAAAAAAAAAGTTTCAAGTTACCATTACATGAATATATATATAACAGCTAAAAATAATCAAACACTGCTTTAACATTTCTTGATAGGAAATACTATAACATACTGTAGGATTTAAATGGCCTGCTTGAACTGCCATTTGTATTTGCTGTACAAGGTGGCGCAATTGAGCAGTAGAAGGAAAGTTCTGCTGGGTCATACGTCCAGTATTCTGAGGAATGCAGGCCTGCGAACAAACAAAATTTACAGTATAATAAAAGACTAAACCCAATTATAAAAAAAAAGAATTCAATTAATCAAAAAATTATTAAAACCTACAGGATTGAAAGCTTGGGTTTGTTGGAGTATTTTTCGCATCATTGCAGGACTCAAGTTATTAATACTATTGTTAATATTGAAATTCGGCACTTGATTGTTTGTTCCAGTGTTCCCAAGGACATTTGGTGCAATACTGTTCCCAACAGAATTCTGTAATAAAATTTATATTAAGTTAAAAAGACAGAGAAAGGTTTATGTAATATAAAAGATAAAGTCAAATTAATAGTAATTGTAGCATACCTGATTTTTACAATTTTGAGCAATATTAAAACCGGTG
Source organism: Araneus ventricosus (assembly GCA_013235015.1). Classification (NCBI taxonomy): domain Eukaryota; kingdom Metazoa; phylum Arthropoda; class Arachnida; order Araneae; family Araneidae; genus Araneus; species Araneus ventricosus. The sequence continues at coordinate 185,859 of BGPR01000305.1, read as the reverse complement.
GAGAACATGTTCATCCCTGGAAAGCTACTATTACCATATAAGCTTCCTGGTGGCAGTGTGTTATCAATGGAGTGGTCAGTAAAGTTCATTTCATCAGCAACATTACCAAGATGAACTCGTGGCTGGTTTAAGTTCATGGCAGTTAAACCATCAATGTCAAGCATTGAGTTCTCTTTATTGTTCATGGCATGAAGTTCCACTGCAAGAGAAAAAAATTTCCAATTAGCAAAAAAAAGTAAAAATGTTTCTGCATTCTTCAGAATTTACTGACAAAAGAAAAAAATAAGTAACGATTAATCTGTTCAACCTGTTAATATATTTTCAATTAAAACCTGAAGCAGTAAAATCCAAAATAAAAACACAATTAACAAAACTTTGAAATGAAGGCAACTTATTTTAAACAAATAAATAAAAAGATTCAGAGTTATTTAATGTACTTACTTAAAGCTTCCTCAAGATTCATGTTGCTACGTCTTAAAGCATTTTCAATGTCATCTTTCTATAAAATGAAAAACTGGGGTTAGTCTTAGGAAAATAAATCTGGTATAGTAAAATATAAAAAAAAAATCAATGGTCTAATTTGAAACAAAACAAAACAAAAGTTAGTTCAATGATAAAGAGTGCGAAGGTTAAGGAATAGAGACATAAGCAAGATTAACAGTGTCAACAACTATAAAAAAAAAAAAACCCTATAAAATTGTTAACAAAAACAAGATAAATTAACATGACAAAAACAGATTTTCTTACTTTGTTGCTATAAAAAAATTTGGTAATATTTTTCTCATTATATATAAGCTATAATTACCTTGAAATTCATTTCCATCAGAAGACGAAACTGCTTGCTAGCCCAAATCAGATCTTTACTTAATGGTTTACCACCCTGCAAGGAAGTACGAATTAGATTAATATTACATTAAGTAGATAGATAATTTACATTATAATAGCCCAAATCTTTCAGTAACACTCCCATGATTCGGCAACATGCCAGAGATTCAGACCAGACAGCCTGTCTACAAATTAGCATACACACCAGATACTGTTTTGATTCTTTTGTGATGATTTAATATCAAATAAGAGTTATGACAGGTTTTTTTTAGCAGTTTCTTTTCTTCTTTTTATTTTATGTTGATTCATTGATGCAGATTTAATATCAAATAAGAGTTATACCAGAATTAATTTATTTTCCTAATATAATCTCTTAGCAATTTTTTGTTTGCTTTTTTTCTCTGTGTGTTTGGAAAATAAGAGTCATTTTGCTAAATTATAAAACCTTTAACTTATCCAGGAGCAGATGTAATTGCTATTTGACTGTTTTTTTTTTTTGGATGAGTTGAGCAGTTTCTTTTCTTTATTTTCTGTTGCTTCATCAATGCCATAAAGATATCAAATAGGAGTCATTTATTTTCTAAAATCTTCCAGCATCTTTTTTGTTTATTTTGTGTAATTTTTTCGTCTTTTTGCTAAATTGCTCCATTGATCTGCATCATTATCAAATGGAAGAAATGAGATTTCTGTTATGGCATAAAAAAAAAACTAAGACAGCTTTTTTTTTTAATGCATAAATATGCTGACTTCATCGGTTTCCTTGTTTTTATTATAATTTTTCACTTCAGAAGCACTCCGCCAATGCGCATGAAATTTTCTACTACAACTTTTGTTAGTAAATCTCTGATATTGTGGTGGGCACAAATCTTCTAGTGTTAAATAAAAGATCAAAAGTGAATGAAGGTAGCAATAATAAAAATTAAATTAATCAATAGTGTTTATAAATCTTAAAGGAGATAATTGTCTTGTATAATAGGGTGAGTCATTTTGACTTTTTTCTAATTTTTCAAGGGGCACAATGATAAAAAGGTGCCAAATACTCTCAAACTAAGACATGTGAAATATCATTGTATTCTGTTAATTCTAACTGCCTCCGGTGTGGCAACAGCGAGCATTGCACCTTTTGCGTTTGCACCGAAACGACTCCAACTACATATATACAAGAAGCAAGGACAGAAGTCTCTCTCTCTCACTCTGCACCTGTCAACGAGCTGTTGACCAGCTTTGCTACCTAAAGTTAATTCTATTTTTAATCGTTTTATTTAAATAATGTTTGACAAAATCAGGGATGAGATTGGCAAAAAAGCAAAAAGACTGAAATCATACGAGAGCAAAACATTTGTACCATAATTTATACGAAAAAGATGTTTTAAGAAGTAAAACATCAGAACACGCAATATGATGAAAATATTACACTATAATAATTAATAACTTAATTATTTATAATTCAGTATGTATAAATAAGAAAAAGAATATTAAATTATTATTAAATCATTCACATTAAAAGTTAACAAACAAGTTTAACACATCATCAGGTGCATCAGAAAATACAAAATTAGACATTAAAACATATTTACCACCTGTACATCACTGAGATGCAACATACACCCAACGGAAGTCCGAGAAGAATTATATTTAATTACCTTTTGATAAAAGTTAGCTCAAAAAATATATAAAAATAAGGACAAATAATTTCTTTTGCTTCATGCACTTGTGTAAAGTGTATTAGTTCTTTATAAATTATAATAATGTACCACATACTGATTTCTGTTTTATTTCTTTTATTTTTATAAATGTTTGCAAAAGTAACAGCACAGCAATAAAGCAAGAGGGGGTCGAGATATTGTACAGTTACAATGACAGATTCATTTAGCATTATTGTTATTTGAAACCCTATGAAACATTTCCTTAATTGCTACAGAAATGGTTTTCTTTCGGGTTTATTTTTTTTATTTGTGTGGCTTTTGTTGGTAACAGATCTCCATTAACACACTTCACCCCTTGTTTTGGAGGGCTCCTATCTTCGACAGATTTTTCTTCAATAAAGGATGTGTTTGCATCCTCTGCAAGTTTATTTTCAGTAGAGGCTAAAATTTTTGCACAGTCTTCATTAGTATCTCTCTGTTTAATTACTGGCATAGTTGTCGGGACTACACTATCTCTAGAATGCCTAGGTAAATCATGTTTTATTTTTTTATTTATGTCTTATTCTCTGCTTTTTTGTTGCATTTGCACACAGCTTTTTAGCCGCCTCTTTTGACAGGAGTTTCTTTTTTTTATACAGTTTATTTATTTGTTTTTGTTCCATTTTTTTAAAATTTCTTCATCTTGGTATGCCCTACAAGATGACCTTAAGTTTCCAACTAATTTTTTTTCAACATGTTCATGCAATTTTTTTTTTTTTTTTTTTGCAAAATATGCCACAGAGGTTTTGTTTTCTGCAAAAAGGTGGTATTTAATAATTTAAGCTGCACAGACGAGCATATTTTCCCAGAATTTTCATTCGAAAACGGAAGATAGGGAGGTTTCTTTTCTTTGTGTGAAAGCGGAATTTTCGGAAGAAAAAGCAAATTTTTGCGGTAAAAAAAAATAACTAAATAAAAAATTTTAAAAAACGGAATTTTGAGAGAAAAAAGACAAAAAAGAGGAATTTCTTCAAAATAACAAAAAAGCGGAAGAATCTCATCCCTGCAAAATAAAGTTGTTTTCTTAATTTAAATGTTAACTTTCTTCGTATTCATCGTGTCTAGTTTAAACAAATTTAATAATGCTCACAAGCAAATAATAGTGAGGGTAGTTAGATATTTAGATGCACCATGGCGAGTGCTTGAATCTTTTACTCGCCTCATTGGAACTTAATGGCACTTGTTATATTAGTGACCACCCTCGCTATACCGGTTTGATATCAAAGTTTCGATGAATGTTAGTAAATATGGAGGTGTCATAAGTATGCTTGAAAAAAGATTAGATCAGTCATTACAGTGGATTATCTGTCTATTACATGTGAATAAATTATCCTTCCGACACTTGTTTCAACATATTGATGGCAGCAAATCGGGACCCAACACATTTTCAGGGAGAATTGGAAAATATCTGGAAATGTGTGAAAAAAGGCCTGTTGTTAGTTTACATTGTATTTTAACAGAGAGTAACCCGAGTTTTCTTTTCAAGGTATAAGCACAGACTAAACATATTTGTTTAGAATAGTCTCAGTGATTTCAACAGGTATATTACCTAAGGATTTAATAAACAAATCTCCAGGCAAAATGAATCATGCCCGATGGCTAACTCGTGTTAATTGAATTCTACGTCTGTATGTTTCGATGGAATCTCCTGAAAATTTAGTAATTCTTGCCTCGTATGTCGTCAAGGTGTATGCTCCAACCTGTTTTGCTATCAAAATTCACCCGTACTGTAAAGATGGAGCACGGCACTTATTCAAACTCATTGCCGCAACTGGATATTTGTCTACAGAACTGAAAGCCAAAATAGATCTCCTTATTCGAAGATACAGCTACTTTGCCCACCCTGAAAATTCATTGATTGCAATGCTGACCGACTCAGAACCGCACATCCGAGAACAGGCAGTCAGTCCATCGCATTTTGAAAGCCAGTATCATTCAGGAAAATGGACTGCGACTGTTTCAACTTCCTACTGTAAAATTTGATACATTATCTTACACCGATCTCATTGACTGCAGGAGAATATAACTGATCCATCAACATTAAAATTCATACCTGATGAAGACACCCGACTGTTTGCTGCCCAAAAAACATACTTAGAACTGTCTTTATTACATCTGCCATGTCACACACAAGCGATTGAAAGGGCAGTTAAGACAGTGACAGAAGCTTCAGCCTCACTGTGCAAAAAAACTGAGAGAGAAGGCTTCATAAGAAACCAAATAGAATCAAGAAAAGCCATGCCAAAATTCAATAGTAAGAAGAACTTTCACGCTATTTGAAATCTTATTATATTAATGTAAATGCCATTTTTGTAAACTTTCTCTTCTAATAAATATATACTATCCATGCAATTTCTGTTTGTTTTATTGACACCCAATTTAACACTTTTTTACGCTTTGTTGTAACAACTCATCAAAAAGAATTTTTTTTTTAAATTTGTATTTTTTAAAGCCACTCTGGAGGCAGAAGATGACATCCCATTATAATCAGATTTCATATGTGAGCCTTAATCATCATTTGGCACCCTTTTCTTCCTGTGCCCTGTAGAAATCAGAATTTTTTTTCTCCATAGAGCAGTGACCCACCCTATTGTATAATTCAAGACTTGACAGGTATGCTGAAAGCCACAATGGAACACTTAACCTGTAGATGATGTTGCTCATGTTTCTACATAGCTTAAGGTAACTCTGCCAACAACCAGAGGTAATTTTTGTAACTTTGTATCTTTAGCTCATTTCATCCATTGATATATTTGTTATAACAGCACAGATACAATACTGACAGGTTAAACTCACTTTTATAAGTCAAGCTTTCTTAAAAGAACAAAAAATAGCAATAAGATGCAACTTACTTGCTTCATAGGACCACCCCAAGAACTTGTATCAACTTGTCCATCTGCCCAGCTGCAACTGGCATTCTTTGATTTTGCACCCCAGTATGGGCCCATAGGATGCCCGGGCTCACCCCAATTTCCAAAGGCACTATTTGGCGTGTTAGGAGTTCCTGGAACACTTTTGTCTGGAAGAGGATTATCATCCCAGATCCTACGTCCCGAGGGGTCTCTGTGAGATGAAACTTCATTCCAGTTGAGGTTACGATTCATTGATTGATTTTTCATCCAAACATTGTCATTTTTGTTCATATTTGATCCCGTTTGTGGCAATCGAATCATGCCAGGTCCACCATGAGGGGCACATGGATTGCCACCTTGGCACAAGTTGCCTGGAGGCATAACACAATTAGGCATTTGTTTGGCAGATGGCATGTCTTTCCAGTGAGAAACTTTACCTTGGTGAACAGGATTACCCCACACAGCTGTTCCATCATCATAGTTAGGTCCAGACTGGCAAGTGACTGGTGGCTGGGGTGTAGATTCTTCCCATCCAGAAGGTGTCATTTTCTTGTTGCTTCCAGTTACAGGAGACCAATTGCCGAAAGAACGATTTTGCTTATGGGATGGATCTGCCCACGGTGGACCATTGTCTGGACCAGAATCTTCAACTGAAAAAGAATGGAATAGGATTTATTCTAAATAAATTTGACATTCCAATATGCAGTAAAAAAAATCCTTCAAATCTGGAAAAAGACATAATAGATTGAAAAGAAAAAGTTTAAATGTTTGTTAAAAAGTAATACAAAATAAATAAAATAAAAAAAAGTTAAACTTAAACAAGTTTACACTTTGTCAAAATGTATTTTAGGGATCTCAATCAGTTCATAGAAATTACAAAAACATAAAATACAATTTTTAATTTTTCTTTTCTTTCTTAATGAATACAATATACTTTCATTAAAACATACATGTTTATAGAATGAAAGTGATCGAGATCATAAAATTTATCAATAATTACTTAAGATAAACAGAAATCAAAATAATAAAAGGAATGATCATGAGCCACCGATAAAATTTCATTTTTACAAATTCATGGGGGAAAAAAGCAAACATTTTAAGTAAAAAGTATATATTTGAATGTGCTTATAATTTCTGATATTATGGAAATTGAAATAATCTCAAGAAGAGCTTTTCAGTTGCATCATTTATCAGTTTTGCTATATATCAAGCATAAAAGGAAATTCAAGTAATTTATTTTTCAATTAAATGACATCTTCTATAAAACCATCAGAAAAGTTTAAGTAAAATGCAAAACACATTACATTGTATGCATATTTTTAATGCCTCTTGGAAAATATCAAAATTATCATAATTGAAACTAGATTGATAATGCAAAAACCATTGCCGCAAACTTAATTTTTCTTCCATGTTTTACTTCATACTCTCATCAATCGTATTTCTTTTCTAGACTTTTCAAACTCCTGTTTTTTATGCTGTTCTTTGAACAGGCAGATGTTTTTGTAACAGAAAACCAATATCCTTTAGCAAATATGAAGCAATTCAATTTAAAATGTCAATGATAACATTTTATCTTTAAATTTATTCTCCAGTAAATAATATTGATAAGTTATGCTATAAAATAAATATGTTAATCAATTACACAACAATATTTCCTTTTAACAATTCAAGTTTAATAAATATTGCTGGATCAAGATAATGAATAAAAGCTTTTACACTCATTTAAATACACAAGTTTACTAACTGAAACCTGTAATAGCAATTACGTTAACAGTTTTAGAACTTGAGGAGGGAGAGAGACGATTTACAATTTTTATACCCAAGAATATATAAATCACATTGTTTGGTTTAAAAACAAGACAGAAGGCAAAGTCCCTTTTGTCCGAAGATATAAGGAATAGAACATTTTGCCCTCTATTTTCCATAAAGGATTAGAGCTGCAATAATGAAAGAGGGTGGAAGAGACTGCAAATGACGGAAGATTTCCAAAAAGGGGCAACATGCATAGGTTGAAATGCAGTTTAAGTTAGGGTGGAAGGGGGGGGGGGGATCCCTTTTCAGTTTATAACTTCTAAGCAATTGCAGCTATCAAAAAACTTTCAATAAAAAAAAAAAAAGTTATGATAAGGCAAAAATTCGCCTAATATAAATTTTCTTCCTATCTTCAATTGTAAAGGAATTATGGAGAAATGAAAAGCCCCCACAATTTCCACCCCCTTTGGGCTGGACAGCCCATCTATGAACTCGGCAGAGATTTTCAATATCCATACAACATATCCCATGTCGGTTAAAATCAAATCAAAATTACTCTAGTTATCGTGTTCACAAGAACGTCTTTCGCTTAGTCGTGGAAGAACATTTTAAGTGTATGTTTCTTTCTGCATCAACATATAGTGTTAGATTAAATACATATGCAAAGTAATGAAATGGCAAAATTGTATCACTATAAAACTATATCTTTTCATCACAAGCTGAACAAAAAAATTAAGCAAATTGGATGTTGAAATAGCACACACGATCAAAAAGTAATATATCGCACACACACGATTAAAAAGTAATCTATAATTTTTGAAAACAATAAAAATAAACCTCAAAACCATTGAAGAGTGTAAATATTTTGCTTTTTCTTTTTGAATCAATTATTCATAATATAAAATTTTATTATTTTTTAAGAAAAGGAAGATTTTGTTCTAAGTTTTTAATCTTTTTTTGCAATTTACTTTGCTTCAGTATTAGTTGTCAATAACAGGCATAATAATGATAGCAGAATTGTATAAATATAAAACTATATATATTTTCAACACAAGCTGATCAAGAAAAATTAAGCAAATTGGATGTTGGAGCAGCATTGAAATATCTCAAATAATATATAAGTTAAAGGACAAATAAAAATGAAGATCAAACCATTGAAGAGTGTTAATGTTTTGCTTTTGCATTAATGATTCATATAAAAATTTATATTCGTTGTCAATAAGAGGAAGCTGTTGTTCTATGTTTTCACTCTTTTCTGCTGTCAACTTCGCTTTGGTGTCGGTTGTCCGAACACTGCTTCAGCTGTTTGGTTATCATATTTTTACAGTTTTATATAACTTGACTTGTTTGTGAAAATGGAGTTTTAATATTCAATTTTCATTTAATTACTAATGTGTTTTGAAATTTTGCACAATTGTGTGTTCTTGATGACAAAAAACTTTAATATTTTCAGAACTTAATTATCAATTGATCGCTTAACGTAATTAAATTTTTGTTCCATAATTTGAGTCAAGATTTCATAATGTAGTACATTTTAAATAAAAGACTAAACAGTAGAAAATCATTTAAATAAGAAAATCTACTTTTTAGTGCTGTAATGAGACCATAGTTTTTTTAAAAAACTTATTTAATATTATTATCTCTTAACTTGATTTACTTTCATAAAAATATTTCGTGTTTTATGAAGTTCCCTGTTCAATACTTTTTTACATTGAAGAGTCTAGTGATATCCTTAAACCTTTCTTCAAAGCTTTCTTATCAATGTCTCGGGACCATAGAAATGAATGTTATATAGATACTTAAAAGTTTTAACAAAAAAAGCTCTTTTTAATATTGCTATTAACATACATGAAACAAGTCAAGTTAATTAAAAATTTGTAGAAACAAAAGGCAAAAACCCAATTAGTATAGTAGCTAAAGAAACTAATTTAAAGTGATCAGTAAAAAACTTCTAAAATAAAAAAAGTAGTTGATCTCCTGGTTCAATTTCATCAGAATCAATTACATCAGCAATGCTGAAGTGAATCATTATTGAAAATAAAAAAAATTTAAGAGTTTCAAAAATTCTTCTACTTAACTTTAATTTTCTCTTTTCTTTGTCACGCAATGCCAATTTAATTTAACCAATTTTTTTTAAGATCAGATGGAAAAGTTGTAAAGAATAAATGTGGAAATTTCTTTTAAAAGCAAATGATTTCTATTTTCGAATAGCATTGTCGATATTTTCGTCTGCGTTAATACGATTTCCCGTGCTGAAAACCATTCAGCTTCAATGGAAGTAGATGTAATTTTATTCAAGTTTAACAGGTTTCTCATGGAAGAAGATGTTAAGTGCCCTTAACATATTCTTCCACGACGAAACTGCAAGAGACTCTGCACTTAACATGTTCATCCACTGAAAACTTCATTATTTTTTTACTTTAGAGATTTAATGAACTTACTATATTTAAACTAGACTTCAAGTTCTTTTGCCCAATTATCTCAATTTTTTTAAAAATGTCATTTAACATGTTCATCCACTCAGCTCTTCAATTAATGTCTTGTTAGGAGATTTCAAGTTATGAAAATTTTATCAACAAGAATGAACCAATAGTTGTCATCAATTCAGCCTCCCTTGTAATAAACATATTTAAAAATAATTAATTTCTTGTTTATCACTGCAATTGTTATAAAGTTGCTGCATTTTTTATATAACTACTTGCATGTCTATAAAGAGGAAATTTTGTAATCAATTTTTCACTCACTTCCAGATATGGATTCTAAAAATTTGTTCAGTTGTGTATTCCCAATGACAAGACAGTATTTTAATGCTTTCAGAACATAATTTAAATTCCATATTTGAACTGTCATGAGGTAGTGAAGTGAGGAAAAATTAATTACAAGATTGCACAGTAATTATAATGATTTTCAAAATATATTAAAGACTAATAAGTAGAAAATAATTATTAATTAGATTTAAATTTTTCAGTCATACACTTTTGTAAATGCACTAAAAAGTAGAAATACATTTTTTAGAAAAATCTAGAGATCAAAATAATTATAAAAGCATGGTCTGCCAAAAATAATATGATAAGGAAATTAAGCAGTAATGAATATCACATCAGAAAAAAATTCTAAACATTCATTAAATATTAAAATATAAAGCAAATGGGATTAAAATGTCAATTTACTTGGAGTATTTCTTTAAGTGCCCAACTCTTCCAAGATTTTTGTTTTGATCTCCAGAATTTAGATAGAAAAAATTAATCACTAATCTTTACTTCACTGATAGAAGAATATTAATTATTATTATTTTTTCAATTCATACTTAACACTAAATTTATGGGACACACCTTTTTGATGCATTTCAAATTTTTCAAGAAAAAATACAGATATATATCCCTAACATTTTACTTTTACCACCTATGGTGACGACTTTTATCCATTTGATGACATGAATATTTTTTTAAAAAATTCATTCTCGCCTACGTCTTCTAATCTTTAAATTATCTATGTCATATTCCTAACTCTACAGTTGCACTTTAATTTGATGTGGTCATTAAGAAGTATAAATACTTAAAAATCTAAAATCTGCAGATTTTTATGGGGTTATTGTTATCATACTTATTTATGCCAGAATAAATGCCATTCATTTACCTAACAACTCTGCGTACTGTACCCCTCAGTTTGAATCTGATTACAAATGTGGAAAGAAGTGCAAGATAGCATATACAAACAGCAGGACTTCATCAGAAATACCTTATACTGAAAAGCGAGAATAAAATACCAAAACCCTTTTAATGTAGACATTTTTTATAACAATAACAATATTTCTGCTAAAATAAAAGTTGTTTTATTTACAAAATGTTTGTTTTTTAAGTATATGCATCAAACTGAAAGTTCAAAAAGAAAAAAAAAATAGTTAAGACCCCCTCCCCAAAGAAAACAATGAAACATAATTTTTTTTATATATAATACTTTTAAAAAAACAGCTGAAATAAAATATTTTAACATATTTAAAAATAATAAGAATGAAATTGTACCTGTAATTTCATTCAAATTGTTAAAATTATTTTGACTTTTTTTGCTGAATGAAGTTCAAAAAGGCAATTTTTGAATAGATAAAATCGATAGTCAGCCATTTATTGGCAAGAATAAAGAATATATTTGAATAGAGGAAAATGCGAAGAATTTAATAATGTCCATTTGGTATCAGAGGCAGGTTTAGATGCCAAAGAAAAAAAATTAATGAAAATGATGATTCCAAATGGCACCACTGGGACTGAAAAAATTAAGCATACTTTACAAATAAAATGGAAGCATAATTAATTTTTCTCTTTGCTTGAAAAGCAGCAATTGTTTGGAAGAAGTGTAATTCCTTTTTTTAGTTCAGAAGCTCCCATTTGAAATGAATATTGCCCAACAATAATGCAATTTAATATCATGCTAATAATATCACAATCATTCTACCTTCTTTTTGAAGTTAAGTTCAAAGGTGAGGCACAAACTACTTCAAATACTACACAATAATAATAACTAGGAAAATTGCCCTTGCCTGTGAATATATACGAGAGAGAGAGAGTTAAAAATGATTGTAATTAACCCTCTACATTTACTGCAAATACATGACTCCCATATACTTATGTAATAATATAAAAATTCTAAAAATTCTGCTCACCTATATTTTTATTTTTATTTGGCGGAGATGCTATCTGAGATAAACCTATCTGCAAGGCAGCTGTAACAAACATAAATTTTATACATGGTTAGTAGTTAAACTGTAGGAAGACATTGAATTAATTGTTAGTTCAAATGCGTTTGGAAGATTGTCATTTCTGATGGAACCAGTATTTTCTTAGGTACAGTTAGTGAAATTTGGCTATATAAATTAATCAGTTTGTGAAAAAACAATGCAAATATAAAGCCATCTTTTTTTTTTAAAAAAAGTCAAATCTTGTTATTTAAGATAATTGTTACCAAAAGCTAAAATCAAAATTTCATGACAATATATTCAAATGCATTGAAATTTCTGATACTACTGGAATGACATTGTGTAATTAAAATAAACAATGCAAATTCAACCTACCTATATTTTTATTTTCATTGGCAAGAGGCATGTGAGGCAAACCTATCTGTAAAGCAGCTGCAGGAGGAAAAAAAATTCTTTTTTAGAAAGCTAATACAAATTTCAAAATAACTAATATGAGAAGCTAGATTTTTGCTGATAGTTATAGAAATCTTATTTATTACAAGCAAAAATCTTCTTTTCCATAAAAAAGTAGGAAATCATATACTGCATAACTAGAAACTCAAATGGATACCTCAAAAGGTAATAGCTATCATAATAAGGGAATGCTTATATATTTCTGAAGTTACTAGAAAATAATATTGCAGCTCAGTTGGAATTTAAATACCTAGCTCTCAAATTTAATGCTAGTTGGGTAAAAACAGAGCATGCTTCTTTTAATCACCTCTTATATATAATGCAACAGTATGTTAAGCATCTTTGGTCAAAGAAACATTTCAATTACAGCATAAGATATTACCACTGTACTGGAAGTTTGAAAAGGTTTACTATTCAAGTTGAAAGCACAGTAAAATCATACAAAAGTAAGTAAGGGTCATATTTACAAGAATCTGATTAACATTGCTACTGGCAAAATATAAAGCACAAGAAGCTTATATATTATATAAAGCTAATTTTACAATTTATTAATTACCAACCTTATGTTTACCCTGGTTTTGGAGCTTCTGCCTATCTCACAATGCATATGTAAATAAGTATTTATTTGCATTTGGTTGGCTGTACACAATTGTTGTTGATTTTGACAAGAAATATTTACTCTATTTGATTCATAAATATTGAGCAGATAGCAGAAAATGAACACAGAATGTCTTAAAAACCTGTAAATTAAATCCATTACTTAAATAAAAATCAAAAAGTTAATCTTCACAAAACCCTTCTAAAAATTGTTGATGAGAAAGAGAGTAAAATGAATTAGTTATTTTAATTATGTTTTACATACGTGGTTCACTTCCCCAGCTAGGATTCATATTTGGATTGATAGCATTATTTTGACTGCCCCAGTTTTTGCCTCCTTCGGCAGGGTTGGCACTCCATACAGAAGTGTTGCTTTCTCCTCCCCAGGTGGCACCACTGGCTTGTGGCACTCCAGTCCACAAGTTAGTGGTATCTTCCTCCTCACCCCAAGTACCACCAATATGGGTAGAAGGGGTATGCCCCCATGGTTCTCGCATCTGAGTGGGCGCTTTATTATTGGAGCTTTTAACATGGTGACGGACATTGTGCTCCCAGATTTCAGTACCAGTACTTGTGGAAGTCCAGGTACTTCCTTCTTTTGGACTTAAATGAGGGGAAGAAGGCACTTCCCAAGCTGTGTCTTGATTGATTCCCTGTAGGAAAAAAAAAAAAAAAGCTGTTGTAAATCAATAATCATGATAGTTCTAGTTTTAATCAGCAAAAATGTAATCTGAATTATACAGAAAAACATTATGTTGATAAAACGTTCAGGGTGTTTGCAAAGTTGCAATAAAAAAAAAAAAAAATTTAAGCTCTTAATTATTTTTTATTTGTTACAAATTATCTCTTAATTATTATTATATTTAAAGCTAAATGATTTTGGAACCATCAGTACTATTTCAAAACATATGAAATTTCTATAGAAGTAAACGAAAAGGATATGCTGTTTAATGCCAGATACTGGATGAAAATCAATAATATACATGACATATCCCCAATACATTTAAATAAAGTTACCAAATGTTTTCACCATGCTAAATATACTTATAAAAACTCCTTATTTGCCGTCATCAACAGAAAAATCTCTACAATAGAAAATTCAAAGTTGTAGAAGCTAATTTCTCTATTCATTAATTTTAATAAAGAGTTGCAATAGACAATTAGACAGACAATTTCAGGCTCCAGCAATTATTTTGCCCAGAAAGCTGGAATTTTTTAAAAACTTAACTCTGAATTTTTGGAAATTTTCTGTCAATGAATAATTTGATTGAAATTCATGACTGGAATGATATTCTTCATTTTTTTCATGACATGAAACACTCAGATGTTTTAAAATTTTTGAAAAGGAAAAATCAACCTACCCGCTGTCCCCAGCCTTCGCTATAGGCTGCAGCAATTTGTGACTCATTTACATTTTCCTCCATTCTCACCACTTTCGTTGAGGAGCTACCAGCATTATCCTGATGATCATTTTCCATTTCAGAGTTACTAGAACTAGTAGGTCCATTTCCAACACTATTCAAACCTTTTCCTGCAGCTTGAGCCCATGTATTATGCTGTTTGACAAGTGGCATACCTGAAACAAACAATTTCATTAGTAAAACATATAATTGCAGATTAATATACAAAAAATATTTTAAAGTTTTATTTATACACACATTTTTATTGAAAAAGTTCTGATAAACTATCTTCGATTTCATGAGTACAGTATTTTAAGAGCAAACTGCACTTAGCATAATGCAATAAATTTGCATATATTACTGGTGGATGGATACAAACTTACAATCACAAGAGATTTGCATGGCTAATGCCGAAAGTCATTGCTTTTATTAAATTAGTTCACAAATTATGCCACATTTGCAGTAATTATCATTAACCTTTCTACAATTCTAATTTCATGTCTATGAAAACTTTAAAACAACTCAAAGTTCCTCAACAATTCTATTTTTAATGATTTTATACTTTAGCAACTTTATCTGTCATAAGAAACAACAATGATATATAGATGTGAGATAAAAAAATTGGTTGAAGGTGTAGACACACTTCAAAGGAATTGTAGTTGAAAATCTAAAAACCTTCTATTAGAAGTCTTTACATATTTCCTTAAATGAATGAAAGATCATTTTTGAATCTTCAGATCACATTTTAATATATAAAACACCATGACCATTGTTCAGATATTGTGCATAAAGGTGGTGCATGTTACTACGCAGTATCAAAAAGTAGAAAAGGGAAGTTGGAAATACATTCACAGGTTTCATATGTTTGGAACAGGAGAACTGCCATATTTTTATTAATTCAGCAACCTCTTGGAGTTCTTAAAAAGTGAAGATCTGCATGACTGATTAAGTTAAAGTAGAAGTAGTTTT
Organism: Araneus ventricosus; assembly: GCA_013235015.1. Taxonomy (NCBI): domain Eukaryota; kingdom Metazoa; phylum Arthropoda; class Arachnida; order Araneae; family Araneidae; genus Araneus; species Araneus ventricosus. The sequence continues at coordinate 170,636 of BGPR01000305.1, read as the reverse complement.
ATTTTTAAAAATTAAGAAGCATTAAAAAAATTAATTTTTAAAGGTGCAGATATATTGAATTTATCACATATATAAATAGGATTTTTCAACACAATTATCACTTATATAAGCTATATATGTTTCTTTGTTTTTTAATTTAACCTATAACTGTTTTTCATTTTAACCCTTTGGGTACCAATTCATTATTCCATTTCAAAACAACACAGTTTTTGAACAAAATTTACCTCACCATCTCGGATTTTCACGAAATTTGACAGAGATGTACTATTGATATAGACTTGGGGAAAATACCAAATTTCATTGAGATATGTGTCTCTTTTTACTTTCTCGTATACGAAGTATACAAAGAGAAAGTATTGTAATCGTCAAAAAATTCGAACTCGAGATTTTGATGAATTTCCACGTTTTAGACCTCCCCGAGTCCGAAAAACACAATTTTGGAATTATGTCTGTATGTGTGTGTGTCTGTCTGTGATCACGATAACTCGAAAACTATTAGAGCTACGGGGATCAAATTTGGTATGTGGTCTTTAAACATAATTTGTAGGTTTCTATCAAATTTTGGACAAAATCCGTCAACGGGAAGTCTGTCTATTTGTATGTCCGCGGTCATGTGAACGCTATAACTCAAAAACTTGAATAGCTAAATGGATAAAATTTGGTACACAGTTTTATCGTTATGAATATAGAACCATATAAAAGTTTGGGCCAAATCCGTCAAAAAGAGGCATTCAAATTGCATATTCAATTTCTTTTAATCCGATTCTCATGCGCATGCGTATTGGTAGCAATTTGTTATTGTTGTAAATTTTATTTACAACAATAAATAATGTTTTCAAGCATCAATTGTTAACAATTTTTTTATTGTTGTAAATCAAACCCATCTCATTATTTCAGCAAATCTTTTATTCACGCGCTTTTGCAATTGTTACGGTTGCGGTAGTATAAATTGTTTTCTTGGGAATTCAATTCCAAAGCAGAATTTTCGCTTTAGTATTCATTGCCTTGCCTATTTTATCGCACCTACTTCAAAGTAATATTTTTTTGAAACGTGGCAACAGATATTTGATTTCAGGTTTGTTTTTTTGTTTTACTTTCTCGTATACGAAGTATACAAAGAGAAAGTATCTCCACTACGAATCTCCACTTAGAAAGTATACCAGAAAGTTTAGGGGAGACCACTCCCGCTGGTTTTGAATTACAGCAATGTAAATTTTCAAAAATTTGCCCAAAAACCACAAACAGAAAATTTTTGAATTACTCTAGGAGCTCTCCTAATTGAGCTGGGACAGGTGTCATTTTACAGCATCTTTCATGCTCTTTCCAGTGGTATATAACATACTATAGGTTAGTATACATTTTTTTTTGTCAAAATTTAAATTAAAATTTTTCAAAAAGAACATTTTAAAATTTTCAAATTAATTCCATGTATAGTTTGTATGTCACCTGGCAAACTATAAATTTGGGATGATAATGTGTTAATTGTTAAAAAAATTTTAAACTGAAGCTTGTTTTTCATAAATTCCCTGTATTGAGATGAATAATACAAAAAAAATAATATTTACACTTCCGTGAAAATAAATAAGAATGCTAGCCTGAAGAAAGAACACAGTAATTAAGTCTAAAATAATTAAATCGTACATATTTGTACTTTGGCACAATATTTATTAGCTTATACTTTAAGAACTTACTTTAAAGAAGCTTACAAACATTTCAAAGACAAGTTTCCTAGCATAAAAATAGGTTTCTCAAAATTTGCTGAGTTAAGACCGAAACATTGTGTTTTAGCTGGTCAGAGTGACACACACTTTGCTTGTGTATGCCTAACTCGCCAAAATGTCAAATTGATGATAGTCAATGCTAAAATGAATTATGTAACAAATGGCAACAACAACAAAAAAAAATACAAGAAATACCTAGCAAAAGTACTTTGTAACCCATCAACAATCGATTGCAACATATGGGGAACTTTGTTTACTGTCCAAGTGAATCTTAGATAGGTACAATTTTGCAAGAATCCTTTGCTGAAAATTTGAACAAGTTCAATTCTACAAGTGGATTTCAGTTGGCCAGAGACAAGATCAGTTCTTCCTAGAGATCTTAGAGAAATCTTCAGAAGAATTTAATGATTTATTCTACAGCAAATTGTCTTCTTTGGTTCAGAATGACTTCATTGCCAATCAACAGGGAACATTCTTTAACTACAGAAAAGAAAATCTCAAAGAATCGAAGTTTCCAGTCACCTGTGTTTTTCTGAAAATTGTAGCATAACAAGATGAAGCACAGAGGAATCACTGGACAAGCCAACAGATTACAATCCATCTTTTTGTAATATATTTCAAAACAGGAAAACAAAGTTGAACATATTAGTTATGTAGTTGTTTCTGACTTCCAAAAGCACAACACAGTTACTGTTTACACCTTTAAAAAAAAAACCCGCATCCTTTCTGACATCAAAATTTCAAAAACTTCCAAACAAGATTTTTTTTTTTTATTTTTCAGCTGGGTCTGCCACCCAATACAAAAATAAGAAAAACTTTTTAAACTTCTGCTTTCATGAGGAAGATTTTAAAGTGAAAAGATAGTGTTACTTTTTGGTCACTGCACATGGAAAAGGGCCTTGCAAAGGAATAAGGGATTCAATAGAGAGACTGGCAGCTCGTGCTAGTTTACAAAGACCATATGAAAATCCAATTTAAACCCCACAACTTTTTGAGTGCGCAGTAGAAAAAATTACCAGGGTAGACTTTACCTACTCAACCCAAGAGGAATATGCGGAATGAGAATTGCTCTTGAAAAGTCACTTTGATCAAGCATTGGCTATCCAAGGAACAAATCAAGACCATGCATTCATTCCCAAAATTACACCAACATTATTGGTGAAATACTTTTCATATGATTTGCAGAGTTGGGAAAAAGAAGTGTCAAAATCTCCAAAAAAATTTAAATTAGAAGACATATCAGGCTACATGACTACTGTCTATGAAGGAAACTGGTGGCTCGGCTATGTTTTGCAGAAAAATGAAAAACTTGATTTTAAGTAAAAATAACTTTTCTTCCTAAAAAGGTAATAAGTATTGTGCCAAAGTACAAATATGTACAATTGAATTATTTGAGACTAATTATTGTGTTCTTCCTTCAGGTTAGCATTCATATTTATTTTCACGGAAGTGTAAATATTAGCTTTCTTGTATTATTCAGCTCAATACAGGGAATTAATTTAAAAAAAGCTTCAGTTTTAAATTTTTTTAAACAATTAACCCATCATTATTCCAAATTCATATTTTGCTAGGTGATTTACAATAATACAAATTATTCATGGAATTAATTTGAAAATTTTAAAATATGCACTTTATGAAAAATTTAAATTAAATTTTGTATACTAACGTATAGTATGTTGCATACCACTGGAAAGAGCATGAGAATTGCTGTAAAATGACACCAGTCCCAGCCCTCCACCTCAATTACGTGAGCTTCAAGAGCAATTCAAAACTTTTACGTTTGAGGTTTTTGGGCAAATTTTTGAAAATTTACATTGCTGTAATTCAAAAAAGAGTCCACATATCTCAATGAAATTTGCTATTTTTCCAAGTCTATATCAATAGTACACCTGTGCCAAATTTCATGAAAATCTGACATGGTGAGGCTTATAGAGTGCATTGATTTGACATGGAATGACCTTGATCTATTTGAAAAAAAAAAAAAAAAAAAAAAAATGTAACAGATTTAATTGTTAGTGCTTGGAGAAAAGTTATCTCAAAAAAAGTAGACAGTGTCTCATCTTTACTTATAAAAGACAATGTTTATGTGTGTGTGCAATGTTCAGACGAATATATCGCACTTACAGCCTTGAAATTTGGCACACAGGTAGTCTTAATGCACCTCAAACCCGGAATTTTAAAATTTAATCTAAAAAAATTTTTATTTAATATTTTATGTTGTTTTTGATAATTTTTTGACACTAATTTCTCAATAGCATGGTTTCGGATAATTGTACGAAGAAAATAAATACACCCTTGGAAACAGCACACAATTTCCGTTCTAATGAAGTTTGTTTTAAATTTCTACTGTAATTTACTGAATTTTGAGAAATTAAATAATAGTCACTTTTCATTTATATTTTTAACTTTCAATTTTTTTTTCAGGTATAAACTGAAATATTTATCCCTGTATTAAAACAAGAATGGTTAAAATATTTTTTTTCTCCGATTTCCTATGAATTTTTTTTATTGATCAGTTCAAAACATTTTCTCTCGCATATCCAAATTGACGACGCTTTTGTCTGACCCAAGGTTACTCTCAATTCCCAGAATGCATTTCTACTTATCCGATTGGCTGGCGGTACCATGTCATACTCTCGATCATTTTATTGCATCAGCTAATTTTAATTATTTCATTTTACTGATCCAAGAATCATTTGCTTTATTTGCACATATATTCTGATATCATTAGTTAAAAGAACACATTATTCATCTCTCTCAAGTTCCTGCATGTACTTTCACTAAAAATCGAGGGCGAAATCAACAATATATATATATTTTGATTTCGTTTTCGAAACTTTAGGCTTTCTTCTTTTATTACCACGTTTTTATTAACTCGGTTTCTTGTCTGTCTGTCTGTTCGGTACAAATTTTGCAATCAATTTTAAACTAACTTCCCAATGAGCTGGAGACTTGAAACTTTAAACATAGCTCAGAACTAGATGACAATGCAATATTAATTCGCTTTCATGTCTGTCTGTTTATTTGTTAATTTTTTATTTCATATTTTGTGTTTTACCGACCCAGAGCTTCGATAGATGGCGCTGTCCAGGTGTCACTTGTGAATAACGAGAAGGGGGAATCTTGAGTTATTTGTAGAAGTGAATTCCACGAAATTTCGCGGCGAATAGTGGGGGAACTTCGAAAAGTGGATTGAAGTTCGGAGGGGAGAGTTTGCTATACCAGAGTGACAATAATTTGTTTGCCATGATATTCTAGAGGGGGGAAAAAAGTAAAATGCTGCGCAGTTGCTAGTTCTTCTCACGAAGGTCTCTGCGTCACATAACTTGATTTTTCAGGAAAATAACAATTTTCTATTTATGGTCAGGTGAAGAGAAACTGAAATAAACCTGAATTTTGCCACATGTCTCTGTCATAATCTCATCAAGATGTTTAAAATCGATTGCAAAATTTCATACACACAAGATTAAAAAGCAGAAAATAATTATTTAAATAAAATAAAAATTTTAATATACAACGTTTTTAAAACGGACTAAAAAGTATAAAATAATTTCTTCTAGCCTCATACAGATTTATAACCCCATACAGATTTAAAACGAAAAACGTGGGGTGCATGCAATAGATAATAGTAAGGAGTAGCTGTCGTTGAGAAAACTGGCATAACAGTTCATATCATTTCCATTGCAATAAAATTGTTAGTGACTTAAATAAACTATTTATGCATCAATTATCTATTACATGCACCCCATGTTTTTCATTTTAAATCTGTGTGGGGTTATAAATCTGTATGAGGCTAGAAGAAATTATTTTATACTTTTTAGTCCGTTTTAAAAATGTGGTATATTAAAATTTTTATTTTATTTAATTTTGTTGAAGTCATTATGCCACGGGCAACAGCGTGCACATACTGCTAGTAGAAGATATCTTTCTCTCGAATTGTCTGTTGAATTAGACTTATAATATTGCACTAACACATATAAAGTATTAGCTATCAAATGCAACCAAGGGGCTATACAACATAAATTTACTCCTTAATACTGATTCTCAGATTGAAGTTTGTGTTTGCAAACGAATTATTAATTTCCTGTATATGAAGCTTTTTTTTTCTTAAGAAATATTTCCACTTTCTACTATATTTTAGAATAATATTCTCTGTAACTTCTTGAAATCTTTTCATGCTTAGTACAAAATTTTTCATTTATTGATCTCTGAATGCTCACTACTTTATTGAAGAATAATTATGCAAGAAATCAAACTGTATTAACCCTTTTGCTACCAGGGACTCCCGGGAAACACGTCCACCACAGCCCAAGATGTTTTTTGACATCAATTGAAATAGATTTTACGTCTATCACATATATGTGATGTAAGGTTCTAGCAAGAAACGGCTGTCACGTATATGTGATAGTTGGTAGTGAACGAGATAAGGAGTCATTTTTGATGCTACATATAATTTTATCTAATCAACTAGAAAAAAATCAAGTGCTAAATTGAATTTAATATGGTAGACAATTAAAATTCATACACAATCATTAAAATTATACATCTAAAAAAATTCAAAAAATCACAAGAAGTCAGTGAAAATTAATTTCAAGATTAGATTTAGACGTACATATTGCTCTGTAAAACGTGAGAATTTGGTTGTTTGCAATGCATCAGACTGTAACCAGCAAGAGGCTAATTAAAATAGATAAAGACATATTTACTTACAAAAAAGTGATTTAATTGAATGCAGACTTTCAAAAAAAAATTAAAAAGACATATGCAGCAAAATAACAATCACATTCTAAATAGAAACATAGTTGCAACCAAGCTAAGTGATTCAATAAGTTGGTTTGTTATCTTAATACTGCAAACCAAGATATTTTAACCCTTCTTTTAACAATCTCTTAATTTTGCCAGACTCAGAGATAATATGGAGCTAATAACATTAAACAGTATACTATCAATGTGTTCTAAATTTAGCCTAATTCTGTGGCTGATGAATCGCCACAAAGATTATGCTTCATGCCATACAAAATATTGCAACAAAAATTAAATAAATAAAATATTAACCAAGCAGATGTTTACTATTACAAAGATTTGTGTTAGAAGTTTGGGTACATTTGGATAATTCTTTTGTGGCTTAACATCAGGTGTAAAAAAAAAAAATAGAATTTAAATTTTCAACTAAAAGAATATTTAATCTAAAATTAAAGTATTCTTCAAAAGTTAGAAAAACAAAGCAGTACAGTTGGGAGCATATTCAAATTACAAAATGTCAATATTATATATTATAGGAATTAACAATATTTGTTTCTGTATACCTACAGTATTCAAATTTTCAATTTTAAGCATTAGTATTAACTTAAACTTGAATTATTAACAAGGAAATTATGGCAAAATTTAGAGAAAAGGGTACATATTTTACAGCACGGACACCAACATAATTTATTTTTAAATAATGACAAGCTATGTTATTAGAATATTCTTCTACTTCACAAATCTTTATTTTATACCTGAACTTTATTATTCAACTAAAATTTTAAATCATTCTACTGAATCAAGATTATACCTTTTTTTAAAAGTGAAACACAGCAATTTTTTTAATGTTATTTTTTCAAAGTATTTTATGCCATGTACAGTACATTTACAAATCCTTTAAAAAGTTATGAAACAGGAGTTAAAAATTTTAATTATATGCAACATTAAGGGGCTTCATTAACCTAAATTTTTTATTTAGGTTAATGAAGCCCCTTCTCTGTAAATGATGTTACAGTTCAAGACAACTCAAGAATGTTATACAGTGGAAGCTGTAGATAGTATTCTTCTCCTGCTGAGTGATATAGTCCTGCAATTATCCTAATGTATTTTAAAAGTAATTGACATGTTTGAACAGGATTTTGCTTTAAATAACAATAACAGATATTCTCTATAATAAAAATCTATTTTAAAAAGCATGTTATTTAATTTCTTAAATCTTTTTTTCCCGCCTTGTGTCTGAAATTATGTGGAACCAAAATGACATTGGAGCATTTGGGGGGAAAGCTGCCTCTCCGAAGTTCACATTTGGCGAGTAATCTCTCTTGGTGCTGGGGTGATTATAATTAGTCAGAAAACGTAACAGAATTTATTTCTGTTAATTTCTTTCTTTTCTTTTTATCATTTTTACATGGTAGCAACTTCTAAAATATCGCTGCTTTTGAAATTATTTATTGATCTGATCTTTTTTTTCCATATTTGTATCATTTTCTGTACATATATATAACAATATATATCCAAATAAAATTCCAATATATAAGTGAAATATGAAGGCGATGCAAAAAACTCAAAGAAATCAAATGAAAATAAATTACATCATAATAAAAAGAGCACAAATAAGACAAAATATTGACAAAAGAGGAAAAGTAAAGCAAAAGGCTGTGTAATTGGCATTTCTCCAAAATTAAATAGTTTTCCCCACATTAATAAAATGCTGAAACAAATTTCCTTTAACCATCATAGCTCATTAATCCAGCCAAAATTGTGTCGAATAATCAGTTCCAAAACATAGGAATTTATTTCGCCTATGATTCAGTTACTTTTAGGATGCAAGATTGGGATGTATTTCTGTACGTACATATAATATATTTACATTATCTTTTAATGTATTGGTTTTAATACTAATTTTTGTATGTAGTACAATTTTTATTGTGTATGTAAATTAAGCACATAACACAACATATTTTTTGCATTTTATATGTTTGGATTAATCTGTTTTTAATATAAAACCTGTATGGTAAACTCTAGATTTAACGGATTCATTTAGGCGAAAGTGTGTCCGAAAAATATTTGTGTGCAATGAAAAATAGTACAAGTGTGCTAAGAAAAATATTTAAATAGAATATGAAGCTTTTGGTTGTGCTATATAATATAAAACATTCAATGTAAATACCTTAACTTCTCAAAACTCTGCATTAGAAAAGTGAAAAAAAAAAGTTTTATTGAATCTATCCTATTAAAATTCGAAGGTAAACAAACGTATGTATGTATGTATGTCCGGCTATCTTCTCACAAACCACTGAACGGAGAAGCACGCGGAAAGTACCAAAAGATGGGGAATAATCCAAGGAATCCATTTCAGCCATTTAAATTCCGAAATTACAATTAGTTAAAAAGATATTAATTAAAAACGTCGAAATGAATGAATTGACGTGCTGCCATCTATTGGCAGAATGGTGAATTCATTCACGGCGGATTCTTTTTTTTCCTATTATTAGTTTTCGCATCCAGTGTTGCATTTTTTTTATTTATTTAACGAAAGTTGGTATTTCCTTTTGAGCGATCTTCTGTGTTTGGATTTATTAACAATTGAAAAAAAAAAATTGTTTTCCTGCATTTTTCTTTCTTTTTTTTTGTCGTTCGGTGTTTCGCAGCATTTACGTTTGTTGGGGAAAATAATTATTCATTTTTATCAGTTTTTTTTTTCATTATTATTTGTTTTATTTTTTCTTTTGCAAAACAAATATGCTAATTTGTTTTAATTTATAAGCGTAAGAATTCTCGCGTTTTCATTCAAACCAAACTGCTTTAAGGTAGTAAAAAGGCTAGAACTGAAAGTTTTAATCCAACAAAAGAGGATTCAAAACAGATTTACGTTTGTTGGGGAAGCTTAGTGACAATATTTGCAGGGAAAAAAACAGAGGCGGGCATATGGAAAAATGTGGATTCCGAGAAATGCTGGGTTATTAACTATAAGGTAATTAAATGGTTGGATTTAAAAATTTTAATTGAACAATATAGGATTCAAAGGATTTTTTACGTTTTGGGGGAAACGTAACGTTTACGTTAGCGACAATATGTGTAAAAAAAATAAACCGGAGGCGGGCATATGAAAATTAGTAATAAAACGACTAGATTTGAAAGAATATTTACATTTGTTGGGGAAACTAAGTGACAATATTTGTTGAAAAAAAATGGAGCCGGGCATATGAAAATATGGATCCCAAGGCCTCACGTGATCTCACTTCTCTCCGCCCGGGAATATCCCATTATTCAAGATTGCCCGTGCAACGTCGGGCCATGCAGCTAGTATATAATTTAAAATTTGAGTTGCAATTCAATTATTATTCGAGCATAAACAATGTAATAAAAAAAAGAGAGAGAGAGAGAATCGATCTACACACGTTTCTCTTTTTGCTTTGAGTGCAAAACGTTTGAAGCACACATAGTAAAAAAAAAAAAAAATACTTCTGGTTATTGGCAAATTCTAATAGAAAGTAAACCCAAGACACGTAGAAACACGAGCTACATCATTCATCGGTGCAACACCGGAAGTATAGCATATTCTCTGTTAGCTTCTTAACCTGTCTGACTATAAATACTAAAACCCTAGAAAAGCATAACAGTAATTTTCTACTTCAATACCTAATTCCTCCATATGAAATTACTTAAGTATAAAACAGAAATAATTTGTAAGTGGAAGTTGCATTGTGTGCGTAGTAATACACCGAACTTAGGTGAGGGAGGAGGGGAAGGAAGTAACCGCCAAAGAACATTTAAATGAGGGTCTAACTTTGCAAATAAAAACTATGCATATTTTAATTAATTCAAGGCAAGGACTAAGGTCTTCACACACCTCCATGAATACACAGTCACTGCTCGGTTAATTGATTCTGGAAAAACAGTAGTCATAAGACAAATTAACCACACTCCATCTTATACCTTTCCAAATGACCAGACTGCAGTTCCCACTGAAAGTTGCTTTTAAAATGACAGGGAAACATTTCAAACAGATGAAATATATTTGCCAAATATTGTATTTCACTCTAGACAACTCTATATAGTAGGGATGTAACGAATAGTGATTTGGCTAAATAACTGAATATTCGGAGGTCGAATATCAACTTTTCAAAATTTTTTTCACTTTTAATTGGAAATAAAATATTTCTCAAATTTTAAATAAAAAACTTAAAGATCAATAAAATTGATTTATTATTTGTACATTTAAAAAAATGTTAATATCTTGATGCATTTTTATAATATTTTAAACTATTTTAATTCCAATAATATGAAATGAGAAAAACTTTTCATTTTGGGATTGCTTCAGAAAAATAAAAGTGATCATTGTAGAACATAACGACAAACACAGAAGAAAATTAAAATCATAAATTAAAATTAATAGAAGTCAATTGTTATTTTGATAAAGAATGTCTAATAGCTGGGATAGAGTGTCCACTTAATTGATGGGAAAATATCAAGGTTTGCAAATTAAGCATGAAAATATCTTTCAGCTCCTGTAAGCACAATATATAGTGAACATTTCAAGGGGTGTTTGGAAAAAGGGAATGATTACACTGGAATGTTATCTTTTTTCCAATCACTTATTTTCTGAATCTGGTAATATACAAGAAACCAAATGAAACATACTTTTTCCTAAAAATGCTTATAATTTATTGTTCCTGTATCATAATTTCAGGCTTTACAATGATAAATGAAATGCAACATATTTAAATACATAAATTTTTTTGATAATAAATGTACTAAAATGTAATATTGCAAAATATTCTTTGTTAAATATATAGAAAAGCATATTTAAAAAAAATATTATCCAGGAATTATTCGACCGAATATTTGGCAAAAGGGCAGAATATTCGTTACATCCCTACTATGCAGCTTTTTCAAGAGTCACTCACAATATCTCTGCAACAATTACCAAAAACATTTTTTTTTTTACTTGCACGGTTTACTGGTAGTACATATTACAATAAAAGAGAGAAAACATAGTCATTTCAATGTCATTGGCTTCATTAAATCTATCTAACTTGTAATACTCAATAACTTTTTATTCCTGCACAAAATTTCTTGATAGCATGCTAACAGATTTTTTATGCTGTCTTAAAGCTAAAATATATTCCTCGCAGTCTACTTCAACAAAATTTGTAACCATTTTTCAACCGAGCCAAAACTTTGTCAAACTTGCACTTGCCATTTTCATGTCTAGTAGATCTGGGTGACTTCTACAGTTGCGGTTTACTCATGCATCTCTATAAGCTCCTTTATTTGTCAGCTCTTTGAAATGCAAGCCATCAACTCTGTTGACATAGCTATCAACTTCCATAGCTGGCTGACAATATTATTGTTAACTTTCCTATCTATTTGCCTGGTAGACTTGAAATCTTCGATTACATGAACAACAAGTGTGTGTGTCTTGAATATTTGTTGTTATTTCTGAATTTTGCATTTGCAACATATTCTTAATAGAAAATATTCAAAACAGGAGACGAAAATAAGAAATCTGCATACCACACTACTATAGTATACATGTTACGATCAATGTGGTAAATCAGTTACTAAGCATAATCACCAGATCTTTAAGTGGTTATTATGCATAATAACCAGATTTTTTTATGTAGATATTATACATAATGAGCGATTCCAACATTGACTGTAACATATACTTGGAAAGAAATTTAGCAACCTTCTCAATTCCCTAACAAAGGAGATTTAAAAATAAGTCCCTGTTGAGATTTTTTATAATACATATAAGATGCTTTTGTTCCTTTCTTTTCTTTTATGCCATTCCCCCAATTTTTGCATCTTTTCTCATGTGGAAAATGACATTTTTAAATCTCTACTGTGGCTGCAGAAACTAAGGACTCATCCTAAATCACAGGATAATTCAAAAAGAAGCATTCACTCCCCACATTTCCCTTTGTCTACTTTGGTTTTATTTAATCATCTTGTTTGCATGTTTGCACAGAGAAAATTCTTGCTGTATAATACTTATTTAATTTTTCTCCATTTTTCTACTTATAAATCAATATTTAAATAAAGATACTTATTTTACTAAGAGAGAAAAAGGAAAAATTGAGGACGTTTTCATTCCTAGAATCCTGATCATCCCTTCAGATTTCCCATTCCAATTTAAACGCCTTCAGTTCCCTGTTCGTTTAAGTTTTGCAATGAGTATCAACACAGCACAAGGACAATCTTTAAAAATTGTAGGACTCAATCTTCTCAAGCCCTGTTTCTCTTATGGTCAACTGTATGTGGGTTCTTTAAGAGTTGGAAAATCCAATAGTCTGTACATTCTAGCTCCAAACAGAAGAACAGCGAATATTGTGTATCCTGAAGCTCTGTAACGAAACATTTCAAGCAAGAAAAGATAACACCTGTACTGCGAATTCTTAAAAAAATAATTTTATCTTTCAATGTTTTCAGGATCCGTCTCTTTCAATGTATTCAGCAGGAAGGAATGAGGCAACATGCCCAAGTCATGTCGGGTGGTGGTGGGACTCATTCTTAACACTTATGTTTCCTTTTTAATGTTTTCAGGTTCCGAGAACAGACATAATTATAACCATGTCACGGGCAATGCCATGCGGGTACTGCTAGTACACTGTAAGAGCAGGATCTTTAATTCTACTTATTTAGCACAGACAAAATCCATAAATTTCTATATCTGATGCTGAATAAAAAATTTTGGTTTACTAGAAGTTAAAATGCCAATTTTTTAAAAAATCTTTTGCAAGACTTCTCCTTACTGAGTTGACAAGCTGCCACTGATTACATGCATTTCTTTTCCATGTAAGTTGTTTGCAGTATCAGAATTTTAACAGGGTGGCCATCATTTTTGTTGTTTCAGTTTCCCTGACTTTTCCAGGTTTTATAAAAAATTTCCCTGACTTTTTTCGGAGGTAGGAGGGGAAAAAAAAAAAAAAAAAAAACGAAAAAGAAAAAAAACTGAAAAAAAGGGGGATAAAATCCAAGATGACAGCAAATTTTTAAATCCATTATCTCGGAAGCTATTAAAGCTAAAACAAAAATAAAAGCATGTGTTTGTAGGGAATTTTACGCTCTTTAATTTGCTGATTACATGTAATTTGAAAATTGACTAGATTTTGAGATATTCAAAAGAAACTAAAAAAAAGGAGATGAAATCAAAGATGGCAGCAACCTTTGAGATCCATTATCTGGGAAACTATTAAAGCTGGAAGAAAAATAAAAGTATGGTTTGTAGGGAATTTTATGCTCTTTAATTTGTTTAATCACTTGTGATTTGAAAACTCAATAGTTTTCGAGATATCCTGGAAAAACTAAAAAAAAGGGGGATGAAATCCAAGATGGCGCCATGAGCTTACCCCCCAGGACCAGGGACTTTCAGTATGTTTATCAGAAGCTCCTAACGAACATGTGTACCAATTTTCAAAACTATATGATTTAATGTTTTTTTAGAAACCCTTCGTTGACTGGACTACTAGCCGAAATTTCGGTCCCTCGGAAATTTAAATGTAAACACCTCGCACACGAATTTCATTCGTTTTTGACTGTCAGTAAATGAGTGATTTTCATTGGTTGCCAACGGTGTTTCATTCTATTTATAAAAAAAGATCAGCGAATTGTCGCCTGCAATAAGAATTATCAAAATAAAAAAATTCCAGGTTCAGAATAAATTTCCCTGACTTTTCCCGGTCTTCCGAAATTCCCTGACTATTCCCGGTTTTCCAGGTTTCCCGGTCGGGTGGCCACCCTGTTTAACAATTCAGTATCCATAAATTTTATTTCTTTATCAGTATTTTTTTAAAGTGCTCTTTTTTTGTATCTTTCATATCCAACTTATCCTTCATCCTAGGAATTTAATCTTTTAACTTGTAAAACTACAAAAAACTCATGAAGTTTTCTAAGTATATACAAGACAGAAACAGTTACTAGGATAAAAAGTCCAGTAGAAAAGAAAAAATTAATAAATAAAAGACCACTTACATAATTTTATGTCTTCTGATACTCAAATGTTGGGATATTATGCGATTACTTCTGGTTGGTTGTTTTGTGTTTATTGGCACAAAAGCCAGTTTTAACCATACTGCACCGTGATTACTTCTGATCTCGGAATAAAATCACTCACCACAAGCATCAGTTTCTACAAAAATCTGCTGGTTAACAATGTGTTATTTTTCTCCCCAACTTAACACCCAGCTAAATCTAAGGCTGCTACTATGTCCAATCATTAAAACTCCTGATAGAAGCTGAACTAATAAGAGCTATTTATACAGTAAAATAGAAGGTGCTGCAACCAATCTATCTGGTCAAGAAACAATTTTGACAAATAGCAACTTGACACAATTCAGCAATAAAACAATGAATTGCATAATTAAAATTGTGGAAAATTATTATTTATAAACGAATTTCATCCCTTTAATGTATGTACAAATATGCAATATTCAGCAAGAATGATCCACATTTAACAGTTATTCCCAATACATTCATAATCTCTGGATTGTTTTTTGTTAGTTAAATATGCCCATTTCTTGTCTTCACAATGACTGTAAATGACTAATTTTAAAGCCCTTAAATCCTTATGCCTAATTAAGCCTCGAGACTTTGCTGGTGTACAAAGTATTCAATAAAAAAAGTAATAAACATTTTCTGACTTTTAAAAAAGTTTGCACGCATTAAATATGAACTGTACTGTTCATTTTGAAGTTTTATCATACAATTGTTACATTCAAAGTGCTGTATAGTGTTTATTAAAATTAATTATGCATTGATATATCTTTAAAAATTTTAAGTTAAAATTATTCTTACTTTAGTTATTAAAATTATTATTTGTATATCACACACACAATAATGTATTATTTATTTAAACTGTCAAATTAAATGAACTGTAAAAAAAAAAAAAAAATCTTTACTGCCACTTTTTGTCAAATTTTCTCATGGCACACTGATTATTAGATCCAGTTATCTTAATTTCAATTTTTGGATAAATTGATATTTTTATTGTGATCCAATCAGCTTTGAATTAGTCAAGCACTACTGTATACAAACTCTCACTCTTTTTTAAATCCCATACAAAAATATTTCTCAGAGGTTTATAAATAAAGTTTTCAGGGCAGCTCCTTTTTAACCCCCCATCAGGTGAAACCAGCCTGACAGGCACAGCTCGTATTTTTCTTCCTTGCTTTACTTCAAAGAAGGGTAGAAGTCTGTCCCTCCTAGTAATCTCCTTTCTTTACTCAAAGTTTGGAGTCCACCTATTCAATAGGATTTGCCTGCTACACGGAGAGTCTGGAGATGTTGATTGCGAAACAGTGGATGTTTGGATTCAAAACCAATTGCCAGATCTGATAAAAGGATGTGAACAAAAAGACATTTTCAATGCAGATAAAACAGGTTTGTTTTATAATCTTCGGCCATCTAAAACTCTTGCTATCAAATCGGATACGTGTCATGGTGGAAAAAAAGAGTAAAGTGCGATTGACAGTGTTATTGTGTGCCAATGCAGATGGATCTGAAAAATTACCTCCTTTGATTATTGGCAAATCAAAAAAAGCCCCACTGCTTCAAAAATGTGAAAACATTACCAACAAAGTACCTAAGCAATAAAAAATCATGGATGACCATGTCTTTCTTTACCGACTGGTTAAAAGGATTAGATGATAAAATGCGAAAACAGAAAAGGCGAATCATTTTATTCATTGATCAGTGTCCAGCTTATCCACCTAATACAGACTTTCTAAAAAACATAACTGTCAAGTTCTTCCCTGCAAATTGCAGCCACTGGATTTAGGAGTAATAAATTCCCTAAAACAACATTATCGAAAACAGCCATCGCCAGTTTAGACCAAGGAGACTCCAAAAATATGAAAATTGATGTCTTGCAAGCTATGAATTTCATAATGATGGCTTGGCAAAATGTTTTACAGAAAACGATAAAAAACTGCTTTGCCCTTGGCAGATTTTTAACTCCAGTGGATGTCAATCCTATTGAAAACGCCAAATCTGATCATTTTGTTCCACCAGAAAACTGGTCAAATTTAAGTGATGTTACTGCATTTGAAGAATTTGTCCAATGTGATTCAGAATTGCAACATGTTCTCTTCTAGCAATCGATGGAATGATCGCAAATGAGGAAACTTGCAGTGAAGAAGAGGGTAATTGCACTGAAAAGCTTCTGCCAAGTTTTGGCGGGTTTTAACACCATGCAAGAATACCTCATTAGCAGTGATTTAAATGATAAAAGCTAAGATGGCACTTTTAACTGTGCACAATGAACTTTCTTCGGTGCATTCCAAAAAAGCCCTACAACCTAAAATAACAAAATACATTTTGTAAAAGCTGAATGAATACGAATAGTAGTACTAGTTGTACATTAAATACGGAATAAAACGTTTTGTATTACATACCTCTTGTATTTCATTTTCATGTAATATTTTAATTTACCTCTGACCTTTTATTGTTGGTTACTACGAAATTGTTCGTACTTTTGTGAATTTCATTTATACATTTTTTCCTCAGTCCCTTGAAAAACGTGTAAACAGCGTTTTACTGTAAATGGAATTTCACAAGTTATAATGTTATTTTATTTACTTACTTGTGTTGCATTTGTTTTCAATAGTGAACCTAAAATCCCAAAAATTGTTGGTTACCGACTGCATAACTGCCTTAATTCTTCTTTCATATAGTCTTGTTCTTTTTAGTCGGCCTTTTTTTTTTTATCAATTACTTCTTTCAGTTTTATTTGCTATTTTGATACCATTCTTATATAACTTCAAATTAACACCACCAAGTATTGTCAGCATCAAGTTAGAAGTAGCAGATGAAATCTTATCTTTAGATTCAAGAGCGCCTCCTTAATATTTTTTATTGGAATTTTCACAGCTCATGAAAGTTTTGAAGTGAAATATAAATCTTTGTGAAATAATTCCAGTGAAATAAAAATTTAAACATTTTATAGTTTACACATAAAATATATAACTAATTAATTACAGTAGCCTCTCGAATATCAGGACACATATTAACCGGGAAGTGGATTATCTGGGAAACCAACTTCACAAAGGTTTTAAAAATAAAAAATCCCCCATTTTTAATTTAGTAATTTATCACCAACACCTGCTGATTTAGTTTGTAGAAGAGGGTTGTAGCTTGCATTTAGGAAGAATTTGACAGTGCTGGACACTATTTATGACACTGCTTCAACTTGGAAATCAATAATATTATCAACTTTAAAAAACTCTTGGCAGAAAATATTACTGGAAAGTGCTGAGAAATTTCTTAATTTTGAAGACATTGCTTGTAAAACAATGTATGCAGTCTTGAATACTTCACAAGGCATACATGGATGTCTAAATGTTGATGAGAGAGCAATGGCGACTGGTTAAACCAAGACAATAATTAACCCTTTGAGGATGACTGCATGTGTAACACTATGAGAAGTCGGCCTCAAAGGGTTAATAAGCTGGGCAAAAAATATTGAACAGCAACAAAAATTTTCAATACACTAAACAGGACTGTGCAAAATGAACCAACACTTTCAGAAGAAGAGGAAAATCTCATACTAGAATGAAATGCAGTTATGAGGGAACATACGTTGAAGCTCTTCTTGATTACTTAGAACAAGAATACAGAAACTCAACTGAAAAATTACTTCCAAGAAATCTAAGGAGCACTTACTCCGTTTAAGGCTACTGAAAGGCGAAGCAGATGAAATTACTGTCTTCTTTCAAGCAGTAATAAATTAAGTAAGTTCTAACTTTGTAAGCACTGTACCCTCTTTCAATTTCATATGTATAATGGTTTAAGGGGAATTTCCCATTTATTCTAGATAATCAAAGAGTCTGTTGTTGTTTCATGTCCCCCTGGTCCAAATACTAGACCAGATCCATGTCGCTCTAACAGTACCACAAGTCCACTTTCCCCCTCGCTCCACAGCAGCCTCGCAGAGGTGCAATACAGTCAATGACATGAGCAGGAGAAGCAGGACAGGAACAAAGGCAAGAGGAATAAGTCTTTTCTTTGTCGACGAATTTCAAGCTTTTGATATGGCCACTACGAAGTCTGGCCAATGCAGTCTGTGCAGATCTTGTACCTTCGGACTGTAGAGACAGACCAGGACGTTTTCCGGCATACCATTCGTGTGCGGGAGGGACTTTCCAAGTAGTTACCTCAAAGAGTCTACTATATATGATCATCGATAATAAAACTTAACCCAACAGAACATTACTGTAATCGCAAAATTAGCAAGATTTGTTAGATAAATGATTGATTTATTATATTCAACACCCCCTTTTGTAGCTGCATGAAGATTATTTTGAGACAGGACTTGTCATTTTGAGCTAGATAAAAATGGCGCATAAGTTTGCACCCCACCACCAATGTGATTTTGATGACAGTTTAAATAAGTACAAGATCTGACACATAAACAGATCTTTAGTTGAACCATGTACTGAACCCTTGATCCTTTGAATACCAAAGCCAGTTCTGTTACCCAATCAAAAAGCAATTAAATTTGCACTACCTACAACTTAAATCTCCATTGGACACAAAACTTTTTGAATAGTCAGTGGGTGTTAAAGAAACTGGCAATCAAAATAATTTTATGAATTCCTAGAAATTTAGAATTTTGCAAAGTTACAATTATTTTAATTGAAACAGCGAAAAATTGAGACAAAATAGAGGAGGAAATAAAGCATTTTTTGAATCTATTAATTTGTAACATCTTTTTGCTACAAAATTCTTAGGATTATCTTCTCTTCTACAAATCTTCAATACCAATATGAATATATTTATAATATATTCATATTGGTAATAATAATAATATAATATATTATAATGGCAAGCGTTTTGTGTTTGCATACTACGAGGATTTTTATAAAACATGAAAATATTTATTAAATATTTAAGTAATTAAATAATAAAACATATTTTAATTAGGATAATTTCAAATAATAAAAAAATGTCAAATAGAACTTTGATTTATTTAGTGACTTTATATTTCTCCGATTGCATAATTGAGCGATTTTTTCTTTGCCTTATAATAAAAATCGTTTACAAGGAATTTTTGAAGTTGTTTCGTCATATTTTGGAATTCATCATTTGGAATGCTGTCTTCACCTGCGTGATGATTTCCTTGATGCGCCGCATTGTTTATTTTTCCTTTTGATATATTTATAACGTTTCCTCCCAAGTGCAAATATTAGAACTGAACAAGTCTATTAATTTTTTACTATTCCTTGTTCTGCTGCTTCATTAGAGTAATTAAAAGAAGCTAATTCCATACATTCACTGAGCTAGCAAAGCTACTAGGTTCCCGCTTTGCTGAAAGTGAAGCCGCGGATACTTTTTAAGTTAAAAGAATTTGCCTGGTGCCCACTTCATATGCCGCAGGCATCACAACCACAATTTCTCCTGCTTCATTAGAGTAATTAAAAGAAACAGATTCCTTACATTCAAATGAGCTAGAGAAGCTACTAGTTCTGGCTCCCGCAGCTTGCTAACCCGAAGGATGTTTTTTAAGTTTAAAAAAATCTGCCCGGTGCCACTGCCGAAATTCTACATTTGAAACGGGAGATAGTGCAACGACAAATCACAAACGCAATGAGTTCAAAAAAAGAACTTGACATAATTAACCTTTAACTGTGACCGATGCACATTTGTTTACCATTAGCAGCCATCTTGCTTTGGCGACTTGGCGCCATTTTAATAAGAGTGTTCCAACTTATAGATTTTAACCAAATTCTCTTTGTAGGCTATACTTATGTTCTTTATTCAAGTTAAAATTACATTTTTAAGTTGAGCATTCACCTCTCCTCTAGAAATAGTGAAGCATGCTCTTGTGTTCGCGATTATTCTCATGCAGTATGTATTTTTTGGATTTACAATTTCAGAGGCATTTTGGATAATACAGGTTTTGCTTAATCAGGGTTTTACTATAGCAACTATGAGTAGGTATCCAACAGCAGTAAATATTTTTAAGTAATGAGTAAATCGATTTCAAGAGCATAAAAAATTTATTAAAAAGAATATTCTTCTGGACAATTTACACTAATTAAATTTTAAAAATACAACGCAAAACAAAGTAAAAACTATGTATATATCCTTATTTATGAACTTTTTTAATATTTCTTTTGTACGCACACACACACAAAAAAAAATCAATGTACTTATTAACACTTTCATTTAACAATAGCTGCTGTAATGCAACTAAAATGACCAAAAATTAAAAAATTATCACTAAACTGAAGGTTTTGAATAATAACTGGAATTTTTAAATAATTTAAGTAAAATAATATTTTTAAAATGTAAAATTTTAGAAGATTGATAAAAAAAAAATATTAGCAACTTTCTAACACTTAACTATATTATTTGGTTTCTTAAATGATAAAATTAACCATGAAAAATTAGTAATATAACCATTCAAATGATTTTGCAATTGGTTCAAATAAATTTAGCACACATAGTAACAAGCAATTTAGTTCCGTAAATACTTACAGAAGAGCACCAATTTTATTATTAACATTAAATCTAAGGCTGTAAAGCAGTTACTGATAAACAATATTTAATAATTTTGCTCTTGAAAGAATGCAAAAGGCACTTTATTTAATCACTTTAGAAACTCAATTTCAGAGTTGAAAGTTAATGCATCAAAGTAATTAGCTGCTTGTCGGGTTAAATTTCTCTTTACTATACATACCTAGTATTAACACATACACTTTTTAAATATTTAAAATGCTAACAAAATTATCATTTCCCACAATAATATTCATAACAAATTTAGATATTAAAAAATTATTCATCTAAGTGGAAATTGCTTGTTGGTTATAATATATAAAATGTATTAGAAATACAGAACAAGCTATGCATAAATATTAGTAGGTATAATTCTAAAAGAATTTGAAATTTCAATGATCAAAAAATAACCATAAATATTTAAATTAAAAGCAGAGTATTTCGCAAAAGCAAAAATAATAATAACTAACCAAAATAATTTATGTCGTGTTCTTAAGTCTTACCACAAAATTTTCCCAATTTTTGAAATAATCAACAAAATATTCATGAGCATTATTTATATAATAAGTAATTTAGTTTTCTTCCTAATTTTCTTTACCTTTTCAGCAATTTATGAAAATGTTTCACAAAATTTCAGCATGAATTTGAAAAAAAATGACATATTTTACAAGACAAATAAAAAAGCATATAAACAAATAAAAATTACTAATTATTTATTAAAATGTAACTTTCTAATTAATACATTTTATCATTTTGAATTGATCTATATATGCATAACAAATTGCGAAAATCCATCATTTTTAGTATAAATTAATTAAAAAAAATATTGATTTGAAATAATTTACGTAATTCAGGACAAAATTCTAAAATTACATATACATGAAGTCATTTCTTTCAAACATTTAACAAAATCTCACATCGATTCACAAGTTTCAAATGAATCGTTCAACTTGTAAACAAGACAAGATGACTTGCAAGCGAAACCCCTTTAAAAACTACCATGGCGACTGCAGACGAGCTAGATATATCAGAAACATTTCTCGAAAATTACCACCTTTAACTTCAGGATAATCAAAAATGATTTTTCAATAACATAATAAATAAAATCACTATAAACAACATAGTAACTCACAAAAATTATTCTATCAATCCGAGAAGCCAGACACCAACACAGTATCAGTTCGATTTAAATGGCTACTCACCATCCACATCTGTTTACTTACTTTATCTGCCAGTGTACACGTAGGTTGGTCGATACATTTGTCCTCAGAAAGATTCTCCAAAGTTCAGAAATGTTTCTACTAAGCTGATACTAATTACTCACAAAATTATGGAAAATGCGTTAGTTAAGATATGTAACTTGACTGTTAGACAGTATCATTTACGGAAAATCAGAGCACGACACGAACCTTTCCCATCTAGTTTTGGAAAGGGTGGGAGAAGTAAACGCATAACACATTCAATATCAGTATCATACCCTACCTATAGCAACAATGGACAAATCCTGCGACCCCGCCGGATAATCGTTCTTAAATTATTTATTATTTTACTTTATTTTCTTAAAATTATTGAATAAGAAATGTTCATTGTTTGTCAAAGAATAAATGAAAACTAAAACTACAGAAATCGTTCACAAATATAAAAGTATGTTGTCACATATTTTTCTGATGTTGTGGCAGAAAAAATTATGGCTGAAAAAGTATCCGAAATGTTGTCTATTTTTGTAAATCCTGAGCTTATATATAATTCATTTCCTTCGAAATAGTGTTTGTAAACGATTAAATTTCTAAAACATATATGAGAAAGAATATTACATGGAACAAAAAATAAAGTTTAATAGAGTTAATAATTCACGTTCGTATAGTGTTGAAGTAAATAGACGTGAATACGAAACAAAAACTTTTATTATCAAAGTGGTCGTTTTATCTTTCTTATTGTTAACTTTTTTTCATTTTACTCTAAATAGTCATGATATAATACTGAACCTGACTTATTTGGTGATATATGTCACATTAATCAGATTATACACGTTTCTTTGTAATGACAAAATAGAGCATTAATGAACATTCTGTGAGGATGTCTCATCAGTTTAAATGTGTATGTTCCTATTAGAAAGAAATATATATTTTCAATAATCCAAATAAAATCAATTATTTTATCATACCGGTAACATTGCGGTGTTAAAACAATTCAACTCGGTACACATCACAACTTGAAGATAATAAAAAAATTAAATAATAAAAACAAAAGATTTCGTCTGTGTCTACTCGGACGTAAGGGGAGAAAATATAAATAAAATAACCAACATCTTGATCTGGTATTTGAGCATCAAAGTAACACAGAAGTAATTGTTTTTATTTTTTTATTAATTTTATGACCTAAAATCGACAATTTAAATTTTATCTTCAATCTGAAATGTTATTACAATTGTTAAAAGTAAACGTGCAGTATTCTTGCATAACAATTATAAAAGCTGAGTTTACGAATTGTGCCGTAATTTCTGCCACTGTAGTAATTTAAATTATTACAGGAGATGAAGCCATCCCATCAGGAAGAATGTATTTTGTGCTGTCGAGAAATAAAAATATATGCTACAGGGGCATGTGACCATCCTGTTTGTTATGAATGTTCTACTCGAATGAGGGTTTTATGCGAAACAAATGAATGTCCTGTTTGTAGAAGTGATATGCCAGTTGTGAGTAAAATTTAGATCATTAACTAATACTATTTATTTTGTAATACTTGTTAAATTGGAACAAATGAAGATCATAAAATCATGAACTTGGAAGCAGTTGTAAAATGTATTTTAAAATAAAATTTTCATATTTTTTTTCTAATATATGATATTATCTTTTGGACAATTTAATTTGTACAAGTAAGTCGGTTAATAATTGATTATATTTTGTAAAATTTTTGCTGTATCATATTATTTCCTTTTGTGTGTGATTTCGTGATGCTTATATTTTTTTGAAATATCTTCATTGATTGTTGTAGTTTAAGGAATTGAAATGTAATTTAGGAAAGTCTAAAAATTTCCATGGAATTAGCCTATTTTATTCTGCAGGTGTATTTTAATATCAAAATTTGAAATTTACAATTAGTCTGAAAAATTTGCACTGCTTAATTTTGGTCCAGATTTTTTCTTTCTTTTCATTGTTGCTTTCTAATGTATGAAGAAAACTAATGAAAAGGAGTGTACTTTATTATGATAATGCCTTAAATCAAGAAGTTCTTTTCATTTCTATTTTTTGAAAAATTAGTAGCATAAATAAAAGAATTGAACTGTATACTGAAGACGTACCACAGTTTTATAATTCTTACTTTATGCAAACAAAAATGTTTGTTCATACTAGTATAAATTGTGGGGAATATTTGCTTAGACATGTATTTCATTATTAATTTTTAAAAAAAATTTCCTGTGATTTTAAATAATTTGTTTATAATATAAACTGCTGACTGTATCACGCAATTTTGTTACTTCAAGCTTACATTCTTTTTGCTACTATCTGTGGGGGCAAAAATGTTATAACTTGAATTCATCAATTTGTTCATTTTTGGTTACTGTAATATTATTTAACTATATTGCAAGAACAAACTTTCATGTTCATGCTTTTTAATTCATTAATGCCCAAATTAATTTAAAGCACAGATTTCAATAAATTTCTATATAAAATTATGTTTAAAATGCCAAAATTAAGTTAAAGGTGTCGTAAAATTAAATGCAGGGGAAAAAATGCGGGGGAGGGGGTCTTTTTTAAAATTTTGTTAGAAAAAACAGTAAAAAATCATTTTTTAAAACTTTTTTACGTAAATATTAGATTTTTAAAATGTAGTAAAATATCAAAAAACATAAATCACTTTCTATTCCTTGCATCTCAAAAATAAATGAAAGCAAAAATCAAAAAATTTCAAAGTGATAACATTTTGACTTCAAAATCTGGCTAACTGATGGTATATGCATGTTGAAAATTTTTAAGGAATTTGGTAATACCTATTGACATCATAAAGAAAGCAAAAAAGAAATGATGGAATGCGTTCAGTTTTGCCACGGAAGTGAAATGTAACTGTCCTATAAATCAGACACTGGACGCTAACAGGTTAAATAGCACGATCTTTTAGACAAATCAGATATTCTGCAAGTTGTTTAAACTCAAGAGAATTTCCATAAAAACTCTGAATGTTTTACCTTAAATAAAAAAATTTCATTTTTCAAAGGAAAATAACTTTTTTTTCTAATGAGCATTTTTAAATTATATTATTATTTTTAACAAATAGTATATACCAATAAGGTATTTATAAAAATCTGAATCAGCTGTGGCATGTTATGCTGCTATATTTCCCCCATTTTCTCCTGAAGAATACATAATAGTAAAAATATCTATTTCTAGGTTTACGAAAAAAAAGTCTTTAAAAAAAATAACAATGTATGTGATTGAAAATAGATTCAGACATAGAATTGTAACTAGAAAAGAGATAGCATTCTTATAAAAAAAAAAAAAAAGTGCATAGTAAGAATATGATTTACAAATGATTGAAAATTTGGATTGTAACAAGAAGAATATTAACAATTTTTCCAACCATAAAAATAAATGAAAATTCTAAGATTATCAAAAATTATGTTTCTACAAAACTGTATATTCTAAGCATACTTGGTGTAGATATTTCATAAGCCAAACAATAGAATTCATTAGTGCATTTCCTTTAAAATGCACAACTTTCAGAATCTTGATTTGGAATTCTCGAAGTGGATTATTTTGCTTGTGTAAAAATATAATTTAGAGAGTAAATTTTCTTTTTCCAGGTTATATTTACAAAGGAACGCCAAATATTTACTGATGTCTCCCAAAAGTTTAATCTGTGTATTAAAAAGTACCAAATAGTTTTTGAAGATGAAAGTGTTGCTGATGCTTTTGATGCACTGCTTGAAAATAGGTGTAAACACTGTGACCAAGTGTTTCCAACATTTGAAAAGTTGAAAGAGCATGTTCGTAGGAAGCATGAGCTTCATTATTGTGAATTATGTACAGATAATTTAAAGGTTAGTATCTGTTGAATTTTAATATTCACAGTTTCAATAATTGGACTTTTTCTTTTAAAAGTTTGCTTTAGGAAAATTTGATATGATGAACAATTAAAAGTGAAATTGTGTTATTATTAAGAATAGTTATTATTGTTATTTATTAATGAATTCAATTTAAATGTTCTTTTATACTGAGTTAGAAATTCATTAGTTAATCCAATGAAAACTCAGAGAATTTGACTGAGATTTTTATTGCCTTCTTAAAGAAGTCTTCAATTATTAAAAGGCAGGAGAAAAGACTCAGTTTTTTTTAACACCAAAACTGTACTTTTGACATTTAATTGTGATTTTTGTAAGTGAATTTTTGTGATTTCTAAATCATGTTGAGAAATTGAAAAATTCTTATTAATTTTCCATTTGATTATATTTACAGGGGTGATTGTGTTTCAGAATTATCTGGAGTTCTGTATTTTTTAATTTCTCAAATCCATAATTTACTAATTTTTCAAAGATTCTCTATCTATCTTAAATTTTGTTTCAGGACGAATATATCATTGAGATATTGTAAAAATTAAAAACTTTTAGATTTTATTAAATTTATTGGAGTTTGTCAAACTTCTTGTCTGAGTAAATTAATGAAATTCCAGTCATTTTGTGAAAATAGGAATGCATTAGGGATGTAACGAATATTCGGCAACTATTTGGTATTTGGCCTATTTAGCCCTTTTGCCGAATTTTCGGCTGGCCAAATACTGAGCAGATATTCGGCAGAATATTTCCAAGATAATAATTTTTTAATTAAATAATAAACGATAAATAATTTTTTAATTAAATAATAAAACAAAGAATATTGCAGAATTATATTTCAGTGCATTTTTATCCAAAAATCTCCTAACATTTACTCAATTTTTAGTTACTTTGTACATAAATGTATTCGATAACTTTACATGATATTTATCATTGTAAAGCCTGGAATTATGTTGCAAGAACAATGATTTTTGGTCCTCTTGCCGAATACTAAACTGATATTTGGCTAAATAAATTCAGGATAATTATTTTTTTTGCATGTGTTTAACAAAGAATATTGCAAAATTGTATTTCAGTACATTTATTATCAAAAAATCTTCTAGTATTTATTTAATTTTAAGGGGGAAGTGAGCATTATTAGGGACTGTTAAATAACTTTTAAACAAGAGGAGGAATGTTTTACTGGGTAGTAAGTAGAAGTGAAGAAGAATATATTTTAAAGGAAATAGCTTATCATTCTGACTTGAAGTAAAGAAATGTGTTATAGTTAAGTGAAAGGTAAAAAGGATGACAAGCAAGTTTAAAATTTTTTTTTTTTGGTTTTAATAAATTTTCTTAAAAAAATAAAAATCTTAAAAATACAACCTAATGTATCTATAGGTAAATTTATGCTATTACAATTTATTTAGATTTGTGAAAGCCACATTGTCTAATTGTTGGAATTAAAGTGTTTAAAAAACTACAAAAAAATATATCAAGGTGTTAATATTTAATAAAGTCAATAAAAAATAATAATAAGATCAATTTTTTTAATCTTTAATTTAAAATTTGAGGAATATTTTATTTACTATCAAAAGTGAAATGTTTTTTAAAAGTAGATATTCGTCCGCCGAATATTCGTTATTCGGCTATTCAGCCAAATCACTGTTCGTTACATCCCTAGAATGTATATCACATTAACTATCTGAAATATTCGAATTTATTTTGGATTTTTACACTATACTAGTTTTCAGGATTTTTGAAAAGGAGTCACAATCACCTCTGTATTTATAGTCATTGAACTTCTGGTTAACAGACTACATAAGGTGACCATTCCTTTTTCACTTCTACCACAATTCTGATATTTATGCAGGAATATAATATCTAACCTGTTAGAGTCTGAGCTGAATTGGATGTGTTATCTATTAGGCTGAGAGAAAGTTCTCCCTGGATATTTTGCATGCAGACTGTGAGCAAATGGTGTTCTCTTGGTGCAATAAAGATTTTATTTCAGTTCTAATTTTATTTTCTATAAGCTCTATAGGATTATTTTGTTATTGTTTTTATTTTCTTTTATTTTTTCAATGTTGTCTTGAGACTATTAGTGTAGATAAGATCATAAAAGCATTCAAGTGTTATTTTGGAAGAGAGAATTTTATTATTATTACGTATAGGATGCAACCTTGTGTTTGATCAAGTTTAGTTTTATTGAATATTTTCAATTAATTTATGCCAATGATGCTGCAGCCACAAAAATATAGTTGCCTTTATCGGATGATAATAGTTCATTGGAATTGCCAATAGTCTATGTCAGGGTGGGGAACCTTTTTGTACTGAAAGACCTCATTGAGTTTTGGCAGTTTGGCAAAAAGCCGCACACACAGAATCTTAAGGGTTATTGTTCTGTAATCATTATTATATTATTTTTTTAATATACTTATTGAATTATGGAAGTACAAAAAAATATAAGTATTTAAACTGTGCAACTTGATGATTATCTTAAAGAAGTTGGAATACAAAGACTCCTAACAGTCAAAAATACACCCGAGCAAAACGGAATCGCGGGGAGGAAAAACCAAATTCTTTTAGATATTGCTAGATGTTCTTTAATCCAATCTAAACTTCCATTTAGTTTTTGGGCTGAGGGAATTGCGAATGCTAATTATACCAAAAATCGATTGCCATCCAAAACGTTGCATGGAAAAGTCCTTACGAATTATGGCATGGTAGAGTCCTGAATATTGGTTACTTTAAAACTTTTGGTTGTGAAGCATTTGTTTGGAACAATAAGAAAAATTTGAGCCTCGAGCTTTAAAAGGTATTTTTCGTGGATATAGCGATAATTCAAAGGCTTATTGGGTTTGGCTAACAGAAGCGAAAAGGGTGGAAATATTCCGTGGTGTAAAATTTTTGGAAAATAACTTGTTAACTCCTTTAAAAGAGGATTTGGTCAACATTGATTTTAGTCCCTATGATGATGAAGTGATTAAAACAGATAAAGAATGTGAAACCCTTCGTATTCCCGCTCCTATCAACAGCGAAAAATGAAACACGCTGGTGAGCGATGATGATGCAACCCTTGAACCTGAGCTGTTAATCTCTAAAAAGCCCATAAATTCAGAGCAAATGTCCAAATGTGGGCGTGGCTAACCCAAGAAGGTTCAAGGCGTGTGAGGGAGACCAAAAAAGATATATGCAACTACTAAAGAAGAAACAAACGAAGAGAATTCTCAGCATGCAGTTGATTGCACAATTTTTGCAATGGAAGAGATATCTATGGAAAGTGCATTAAAAGGCTAATCCTCACAGGATTGGTTAAAAGCCTTAGCATCTGAAGTGAAATCTGTTTTAAAACATGACACCTTTGACTTAATTAAGAGGACGGAAAATATGGAATTAATTGGGAGTAGATTTATATTAAGAAATAAGTATGGGTCTGATGGAAAAATAAAATTAAAAAAGGCTAGATTGGTAGCACAAGGATTTGGTCAACTACCCGTTGTAAATTATTGCCAAAATCAAACATTTTCACCTGTAGTGAGATTGAGTTTGATCAGGATGCTAGCTTCTTTAGCTACCAAATTTAAAGTAAAAATATATCAGTTTGATATTACTACTGCTTATCTTAATGGTATTTTAGAAGAAGAGGTCTATATGAATATTCCAAAATATTTTGACATGGCACTTGAGACTGTAATTGAAAATGATGTTGCAAGCATCAAAACAAATAACATGGTTTGTAAACTAAAAAAAAATTCTTTATGGACTCAAACAAAGTGGCTGTTGTTGGTTTTCTAGATTAAATGAAATTTTGCATGATTTTGGATTAAATAATACTAAGAGTGATCCATGTGTATTTCATATGAAAAATAATAATAAGTTAACTATTATAACTGTTTATGTGGATGATATTTTGATGTTTAGTGAAGATACTGAAATGGTTGATTTGTTACATAATCATTTGTCAAAACATTTTAATGTAAAGTATGATGGAATTGCTAAAAATTGTTTTGGTATTGAGTTTAATCAAATCAATAGTAAGATAACTATGTCACAATCTAATTATATTACTCTGTCACTGTATTACATTCGAACATGTTTATCTCTCTAACTTATAGATCGACCTTAACCTTAGAGATACAACATGTTAGAATGTAATACAGTGTCTACACCCATGGCATTAGGTACCAATCTGTGCGCTGCTACAACACCAGATGATAAACTTCCATATCGAGAATTAATTAGTAGCCTAAATTATTTAGCTGTTTGTACTCGTTCTGATATTGCTTATTCAATCAGTAAACTGGGTCAATACTTAACATGTTATGACAAATCACTTTGGTTAGCAACTAAAAGAGTTCTACGATATTTAAAGAAAACTATTAATTATGGACTAGTCTTTGAGTTAGATGATAAAGTTGTGTATGGTTATTCTGACTCAGACTGGAGTAATTCTCAAGAATACAGAAAGTCTTACTCTGGCTATTGTTTTTGTTAAGCAACAGCATCATATCATGGGAATCCCAGAAACAAAAAACAGTAGCTCTTTAGCTCTACCGAGTCAAAATATATGTCATTATCAGATTGTTACAAAGAAGCTTTATACTTACAAAAATTGCTATCTGAGTTAGATTTAGCTATTTTATGTAAACAAATTACAATTAATGTGGACAATCATAGTGCCATAAAACTAGCTGAAAATTTTCTATTCCATATAGAGTCAAGCACATCGATATAAGGCACCATTCTATTCTTGATGTTCTTGAAGATGGAAAAATTGCTGTTAAGCATGTCTCCACGTCTAAAATGGGAGTCGACATTCTTACAAAACCTCTTGGTTCATTAAAGCATTATGAATGTTTGAAAATTATAAATGTAACTGATTTAAGTTTGTTGTAATATTTTGTGTTAATAATACTGCTAAATATTGGATATGTGTACACGACCACATTGAGAGGGGGTGTTGATACCCGGATGCATCCAATGCTCATGTGACTCCAAGTACGTGTAGCAGGCGGCTGCTAGTCTAACCTCTCGCCAGATCACGAAGCTCTGTTGCCGAACTGTGATGTGCTCTTATTATTGCCCTGATGTTTTTGTCCTGTGTCTGTGTTAATAAATGTGTGTTTCTTAATCTTTGGTCTTATTTCTTCCACTTTCACCTCTGCCCCACTCATTTAACCTAACAATTTTTTTATATTAAATAACTTGTAAAAGTGTTTTTAATAATGTATATTGTACATACGGTGATTCTGAGTATGGAGAAGGCCAGGAAACTAATATAATTAATAGCTGTAAATCAGAGAAATGTTGTAAGTTTAGTCAGAAATTTTTTTACAGTTTCTGTAGCCACCCTGTGAAAGAATAATGCAATGTGGGTCCATAGCGCTCGACACCAAACACATGGCAAATCCAATTTTGATCCTTGGCTACTGACATTATCTTAGACATTTTTAAGATACACAATCATCTTTTTACTATAAAATAACATTTTTATTAAAATGTGACTGCTGTCATGAATTAAATAGTGTGCTTTATTTTAAGTATATTCTTTTTCAATGTTTATTCTAAATTTGCTAGTAAAATAACTGAACAATACAATCTTGGGCATATTGTACTCAATTAATGATAACTCATGAATTTCATTTAAATTTTTAAATACATTACTCTGAAATAAATGTTGAATTGTTAAGAAAACGTTATTACTAATATAATGCTTATTTTTTTGTTATTATTATATTTTATAAATATTTTAATATATTGCTTTGTTGCAGAAGTTGTATGTGTATTGTAAGGATGAAAAAGTTGAAGACTAATTTTTAAACACTGCTTTAATTTCTGCTTGAATGTATACATCTTATTTGCGAAAGCATTATTTTTTATTAAAAATAGTTATAGGGATTCATTGTATTATGTACCACTTTCATTCTAGCTTTCTAGGAAATGCATTTATTTATATTACTCATTTTTCCCCTTATCCAATTGGAAGAGCACTCAGCTTCTTCCAGAAAAAAAATTTAACCTGGTTTTCCATTTTCCTTCAAGCCTTTGCTTGTCAGGCACTCACTAGCTTCAAAATGTTTAAAATATGATTATTTTTTTAATATTGAAATAATATTTTATTATAAAATTGATGCTTTCATTCCCATCCCTCTCTAATTCCAGATATTCACATTTGAAAGGAAGTGTTATACTAGAAAGGATCTTGCTCGACATAAGAGAGTTGGAGATCCGGATGAAACATCTCATCGAGGACATCCTTTGTGCGAACATTGTGATCAAAGATATATGGATAGGGATGAACTCTTCAGACATGTTCGTAAAGAGCATTTCTTTTGCCACTTTTGTGATGCTGATGGCTTACACCAATATTATAGGTAAATGAAAATGTACATTATGAATGTAAGTTGATTTTCTAATGCAACATTTCCAAATAATTTGAATTCCTACAGTCACTCTCAAAAGTATCTGAACTGTTTATGAATCCCAAAACTATTGAAGTTCAGAATCGTACCTTTCAATTTTTTTTATACAGAACACTATTAACAGGACATATTTTTGGCCATTCATTTGCTTCTAAATAACGATAACAAAATGTTCTGTAAGAAAAATTTTGTTAATTAAATATTATATTTAAGCATTTTGCATAAAAATTAGTCTATAGAATCAACTAAAAAATTTTTAATGCTCTATGAAAAAAATTAATCGAAACAAATTTTGGCTATTGGAATTCCATTTAAAATTCACATAGTTATAAAGCATTCTGTTGAATAGAAATAGCATCTAGTTGAAATATTTAACAGGTATGTTACAAGATGAGACATTTTTAATGTGTCTGAATACTTTTGGAAATGATTATATGTATTTTAACTTTTATTTGTCTCCCATTCTGAGTCAGTAGGGAACATCTCCTTATTAGAGGCTTTTATCAGTTTTCTCTGTAAAGTATGCGGAGCTACACTTTCTCTTCAAGTTAATTCTATTAAAAAAAAAAGAAAGACTGTTTGAATTCATGAAATATTTGGTGAGATCAAGAGCTTACTGAAGTAAAATTTTGAGTATAATATATATAGAACAGAGAAGTGTTTAGATCTACAATTCTTTTGTAGCAGGTTTTAAAGAAATTAGAATTGACCTTTTTCTCTTAGGGGAAAAGAAATGCCAGCCATTTTGAAATTGGTTGATGCTTAGTAGGCATTATTTAGGATGGAAAAAAATATTTTGAAAAAATTATAATTAACTATAACACATGTCAGAAAAGTGTAATTTTCATGTATCTGAATGTAATTTTATATCAAATACAAAGCTGAAATTTTTAATTGATTTTTTAAGCCAATGAGATATA
The DNA here is from genome assembly GCA_013235015.1 of Araneus ventricosus. Taxonomy (NCBI): domain Eukaryota; kingdom Metazoa; phylum Arthropoda; class Arachnida; order Araneae; family Araneidae; genus Araneus; species Araneus ventricosus. The sequence continues at coordinate 137,299 of BGPR01000305.1, read as the reverse complement.
ATATATTGCATTACTTTTAATTAAGCATAGGGTTTTCATCTGAACTGTTGTTTTCATGTTCAAGTAAATAAAACCTTTACTAAAAAGACAATTTAAAGCAGTTATTTGGAATAGCATGTGTTGGGGGGTGGGACTTCTTCCTTTCATATTTTAGAATTTAAATGCTGACAGGGGAAACAAACTGACAGCTAATTTTGGTTTTTATCTGAATTTAGACAGTTGTAAAATTTGAAAGATGATTCCAGTTAGGTTATGAGAGTTGAGTGTAAAATGAATTTATATTGATAGGGGTTACTTCCAAATTTAAGTTCTTAAACATAAAAGTATTTTCTTAATTCTCTTGCTTCTTATTCAGTTGCATACATGTTTTGTACTATTTTAGCTGATTTTATTGTTAATTGTATGTTTGTAAATTTCTCTCTGTGAGTATACTTTTAATTCAACCTGCATATAAGTAGGACACATTCTACATTGTTCACAAAAGAAACAAAATTGTCTCCTTATTTTCCTTTTTATGTAATTTTTTTATGGGCATTTCCACAGACATTATGTATGTGTTTTAATTAAGCGCTATTTCAGAAAAAGAAGCTAAAATATATATATGTATGACTATAAATCAATACTAAAGCTTTTTATTTATGAATATTTTAGTGACTATGAATATCTCAGGAATCACTTCCGTAAGGAGCATTATTTGTGTGAAGAGGGTAATTGCATCAATGAGAGATTTACTAGTGCCTTTCGAACTGACATAGACTTGAAAGCTCATATAGCCGTGCATCATTCCAAAAACAAATCAAAAGCAGAAGCTAAGCAGGCCAGAGTTCTAGATTTTGAATTTGCTTATCCTAATCGACCATCTGGTAATATAATTTAAGTCTTGTTATTTATTAGCTTAGCTGAATAGTTATTATTTATATTATTCAATGTCGCTATTCAAACACTTCAGCTTTCTTTATTGTCTTCTTATGGAGAAGGTATTAATAGATTACATATAGATTAAAATTATTTAAAATATGAAAATATTCAATACTATTTATATCTATAGCCCTTTTAAGAGACTGGAATGATTTCCTGTCAATATAATATTAGTCAGCAATGTTCTTTATTTCAATAGAAACCAAACTACTGATCAACCCTCCTTTCCCCCCCCCCCACATCTCCCTGTTTTAGTACATTTTTATATGAATGGTTGTTTGTGATTGAAAGTTGAGTAAATTCAAGGGTTGTTAAACTGTACCAAGCAAAGATGTTGTTCGGTATAAAAGTTTTACTACAGTCTTGTTTGTAGATTCTGAAAAACTTCTTGATTATAAGTTGAAAGTAATTTTTTTTTGTGTAGATAACACAATGCTACCACTTCTTATTTTATCATCTTCATTTATTGTATACTAGCCACCTTCAGCGACCAGCTTGTTTGTCAGGAATATAATTTCAACTGAATCTCTTATGTATAAATTGATATTCATGGTTCCCTTAACAAAGTAATTTTAAATTTCAAATTTTATGGGTATTTAACCCATATTCTTTCAATAGCCTCACACCTATTCTGTTCGTTGACTCCATGAATGTCCCTAATGGAATCGAGTAACTGTCTGTGTCACGTTGCATACAATTGTTGTTGTCAGCATCAACTTCACTCTCTTATTCCTCTTGCAAAATATGCATTTGATTTTTACTTTAAAATGTCATGGCACATTTTACGTACAGCAGCATGTTAGCTGTATGAAATTATACTGATTAAAACATATAATTAAACATTAAAATATTACCTTAGCTTTCAACAATGAAAAAGAAACATACAAATAAATATTTATTTAAACAAAGAAAATGGTTTGAATTGCAACAACAATGAAAAGTATTGTTGTAAATTATGCCAAGAAATCTTTTTAAAAGGTTATTAAAATGTTACGGCAACTTAATTAATATCATTGAAAAGGTAATTTTTTGCTCTTTCAGATGGCATAAAAATAATTTTTATGCTGTAATATTTTCAGAAGTTATTAAGGAAAAACACCAAAATTTTGTTTATTTTTTAATTAATTAAAATTCTAATTAAACTTTTAAAAAAGTGTCTCCAAGGTGCACATTCCCACTCTCCAAAGAATGTTCATGCCAAATTTCATATCTCTAAGTCCAGCAGTCTGCCCTGTAGAGCACCAACACACACACATTCTCCTTTGTTATTAGTAGAGATTCATCTATTCATTTTTTGAAAAAATCGTCACAATATTCCTAAATTTTCTTATGGCTTTTCGAACCATTTATTTGTATGAATAAAGCTTTTGTACTTTTCTTTATTTTGAAAACAAGTATGAAGACCTTTTGAAAAAGTTAAATCAGAATTGAAAGTACAGGTAAATATATCTTCTATACTTATAAAAGGCAATGTTTGTGTGCGTGTGTGTTTGTCTGCGATGTCCAGACAAATCTATCGCACTTACAGGCATGAAATTTGGCACAGGTAGTCGTAATGGTGACTGAATGCACCTCAAAGACGAAATTTTAAAATTTAATCTAGAAAATTTTTTATTTAATGTTTTGTGTTGTTTTGGGTGATTTTTCGCACTCATTTCTCAATAGCATGGTTTCGGATAACTGTACGACAAAAATAGATACACCATCGGAAAGAGCACGCGATTTCCGTTCTAACGAAGGTAGTTTTGAATTTCTAACATAATTTACTGAATTTTGAAAAAATTTTGATAGTCACTTTTATTGTAATTTTTAATAAAGATTTCTTTAAATTATCACATCTGACGTTCTAACATCTCTATAATTTTCATTTTTTTTCAGCCTACAATTGGAACATTTATGTCGGATTTAAAACAATAACTATTAAAATATCTTTTTTCGTTTTTTAAAATTTAATTTTTCCCTGGTCGGTTCAAACAGTTCTTTCGTAACGAGATTTAACAGCGAGAGCTTCTCCGGACCATCCCACAATGCATTGTTGCAACGTGACCTTCTTCGCGGCAGGTGACGTCATTCGCAAAGAAAAATAAGTGGGAATATCAATAATGTGTATTTTTTGTTTTGATTTTGTTTTCCAAACTTTTTCGTGCCATTGTGGGCACTTTTCTTCACCCACTTTTTTGAAGTCCTGATTCCACGGGCAACACCGTGCGCATACTGCTAGTCTAATCTAAAATATATGAGTGAAGTATAACATGAATATAGGTATTTAAATTTAACAATACATTATTTGCTTATTTAAAATCAATTTTTAGGACCAAATTTTATTGATTTGATAGATTTATTTTTATTAAGGTTTTGATTGTTTCTTCCATGAAATAAAAAATATATTAGTTTTTTTTATATCCCCCCCTTTTTTTTTGGTTCTAAAGGATATCGATCACTTCAATCTAATATTTTGTGTATCCATGAAGTCCAGGGCTGTACTAGTGGTTATGCTATACTTAAAATGTAACTTTTTATTTTAATAGATTTTCTTTTCTCCTATTTATATAGGTAGTTCTAGTCCTAGAGGAGGAAGATATGCTCAGAGAAGAAGGAATGCTGAAGAAAATAATTCTCAGTGAGTTCTTGCATGATTTATTGTTCTAAAATTAATTTTCATTGTTTAATCCTTTTAAAACAAAATTTAGGGATATGAGAGAAGTTCAAACCTTGCATCAAAAAAGATACTTAAGTTGGGGTACCATTTATGTATGGCAGCATATATTTTTTTTATGTCTATTTTGCTTTGTTTCTTTCATATTTGTATTATGTTTGTGCTTTTAAATATTACTAGCTGATATACCCGTGTTGCTTGGGATAAAAATATTTTCAAGTCACTTATAACACTTGCAATTTAGTAAAAGTTTTTCGCAGAAGCATCTTTCATTGATTTTTGTTAATCCATTGACCCTTTGGGCCAGCAGTGAACACCCTTCTTCTTTTTCTCTCCTTAGTTTGAACCACCTGGCAAGAATCTCATAGTCCTTCGTACTCCATTTTCCCCTCCCCATCATTGCTACGGCAACAACAGAACTCTTTTATATCTTGGATTTTATTGCCATTATCCGAACTACTATTCTCTTCTATTTAGTGTTTTTTTCAGTGACCGGAAAAAACTGCATAGTGTTCTTTCTTTTTCTTTTTATGGCCTATCCCTCCGCCGGTAGGAAGTTGTCTCAATAATGTTGAAGGATTTTGCATACTCAATATAATCATTAAAAACATCGCGAAAAGAGAGTAATTGACACCATTGGAATGTGGTGCAAACTTATTGAAAGAGGTAAAACTACGAAATAAAAGCTAAATAAAATTTCTGCCTTTCTGTTAACATTCAAAGAAAACAATATTTTTATCATAACTTTCACAATGGTAAAAATACCGGAATGAAGGATTTGATAAAACGATAAATTGGTTTCAATGTAATTACAATAACGGAAAGCATTGTTACAAATTGTGTAAGAAATAAATTTGAAATGTTTATTAAGTTAAGGAAAAGAATGCATGACATTTAAATTGGAATAATTGAAAAGATAATTTTCTACTCTTTAAGATGATATGTAAATAACCTACGTGCAATATATTTTTCTGAAATTATTAGTGAAAAACTAAGATAAAATGCCGAAAATTGGCTTAATTTATGTTAGTTAATTAAATATCTTAGGAAGTAATTTTTTGAAAGTTTGAAAAAGTAGAATTAATATAGGAACGGACCCCAGAATGGCATGTGCAAATTTCGTGTTGAGACTATTCACCGTGTAGGAGGAGTTCTTGTGACCATCAAAACATCTTTTTTTTCTCTCTCTTTGTCCTCTTCCTATGATAGCAACCGGACCAAGTAACCTTGAAAGTTTAGCACACACTCATTTGGATCATTTAAAAATTTGTGAAGATTAAACAAAACGTCAAGAGAATAATTCATTAACGTCATTGGATCACTGTGTAACCGTATTAAAAGGTGTAAATGCTATGACAATTGGAAACCGGAAGTAAAAATCTACTACTACTACTGCGAAACAATAAATTGGCTTGAATTTATTTCTAAAAGAATAAAAAGGATGTTAGAAATTGCGTTAAAATATATTTTTAAACATTAATAATAATTAGAGGAAACACTTTATTGCAATAGAATTAATGTCATTAAAAAGATAATTTTCTGCTCTTTAAGATGGCATAAAAATAATTTTCTTGCAATAAATATTTCAGAAGTTATTGGCAAAAAACTACTAAGCATTAAGCTTAACTTTGCCTAATTTTCATTATTTAATTAAATATCTTAAGAACTAATTAATTCTGAAAGTTAAAAATAGCACCAATGACCTAGAAATGTGCTCTAGAATGTCGTGTGCAAATTTCATATTGCTACTGTTCATCATTTCGGAGGAGTTCTTGTGACCGACTGACACATGTATTTTCTGCTTTAAAGTATAGATTCTCCCAACCACTAAAAATTATCGCATTGCCCTTTTATCAAAGGTAGATAATTGTGTTATATTTAATACCTCTGTCACATAAAGGATTTTCTTAGGTAAAGAATAGAAATTCATTAAATAGATAACAAATTTTAAAATTAATCAATTATAGAGCAAATATTCATTTAAAAAAAATTTGCTTAGAATTTTCATCTCTTTGATAAATAACTTTGAAGATTAATGTTATATCATATCTGTATCATTGATGAAGTATTTTGGCAGCAAAATTTATCTTGCTGTTTATTTGAAAATCCTTTTTTTAAAGATCATTGAATCCTTGCTAAATAGAGTATATCATTTGCTAATTTCAATTAAGCCATGCTAAAAATACATTTTCTTTATTCTATATATTTTTCATACACGATTTATAGTAAATGATTTTGAAAATCATCATTGCAATGCCATTAAATGTTAGATATGCAGTATTTCTTTTTATTCCAGAAATATTTGAGTCTATTGATATTTCACATTAGGTTAAAAATTTAATGTCACTGAATTTTTATTCTGAACTTAATTCAGAAGAGTTTATGGAAAGTTATGATAGTGATGAACTTTTAAAATCCATTTTATCTTTTTAAAGTTCATTTAATTATATAGGAACCGAAATAGAGCTGCTCCACCAGAACCGGAGAACTTGGATACCCAGTCTGTGCAAGAATTTCCCTATCTTTCTGAAGATAATGTTAGCAAAACAGCACATGGAGCCCGTTCAGCTGACACAATGATGAATTCTTTATCTTTACAATCCTTTAACAGAAACCCACCTGTTCAACAAAGGAAGAATGTCATGTCTGTAGAAGATTTTCCTGCCTTAAGCTCAACTGCACCTCCTGTGTCCTCTTCTTCTGATAGTCTCAGCAAAAAGATAAGTGCTAGCTTCATGCGACCTAGCAATTCCCAGGTTCGAACTTCCAACTTGACTAATCAGTCAGCACAAAGAAATGTTCCTACACAGAATATTGGTGTTAGTTCCAGTGTCAGTAAATCTAAAAGAACTGATTTAGAAGATGGGGATAGAGCTCAACAAAGGTCTCAGTGGACATCTAAGAAAAATGATTTTAACTTTGAAGAAGAATTTCCAACTCTTGAAGTGAAGAAAAATCCACCACCATTTGTTCCCAAAGTTTCAAGTTCTGTTGTATCTTTTGCAACAAATAATACTTCAAAACAACATTGGCCGGGCTTGAGTGCATCTTCATCTATGACAAACAGCGTATCAAAACAAAAGCCCCCAGACCCCGCTACTTCAAAGATCTCTAACTCAGCTGCAGAACCAAATCTTAACGACCAGTTTGTTGTTATCAAAACAAAATCAAAAAAGAAGAAACAAGGAAAAATCTATTCACCTTCAGATATTGATGCAGCTGAGGATTCTTCCAAGCAGTTTGTCAGCAAAATTAGTGTCATTGAGAATGACAAAGAAAATAAGGATTTGCTTAAAAGGTACTCAATGCAGCCATCATTGTCAACAAAACCTGGAAATGCAAAGTTTAGTGATACTTGGTCTGATGAAAGAGTTTCGTTTGGCAATGAAGATTTCCCACCACTTGCTCCTACTCAGGAACCAGCAAAAAAACCACCTGGATTTAATGCCCCAAGGAGTAGAGCACCACCACCAGGTTTCACTGCTAATTCAACCATAACAACTTCTTCAATAGGAAACAAAACTTTAAGTGATGCTGTCCGAGAAATAGTCATGCCTGATAAAGTCAATGGTGTGAAGAAATCATCTAATGAGAATACTTATGGAAAGTACAGAGAGCCTCAAAATTTCCATTTCCGCAATGATGAATTGATTAAAAGAATATATGACCTGTCAAATGCTCAAGCAATATTATTCCAAGAGTTCAAATCAGTTTCGGGAAAATTTAGGTGTGGTGACATCTCTGCTGATGGGTATCACACCAAGTGCCTTGACATCTTAGGTGAAAAAGGTGTCATAGAGATTTTTCCAGAATTGGTGACATTGTTGCCAGATATAAAGAAACAGCAAGAGCTTCTAACCGTCCATAACAGGTTTCTAAGTCAATTAAATCGTGGTGCCACTTCAAAAAAATCATCTACCAAGTCTTGCAGTACCCTTGTATCTTGCGAGAAGTGTAATCAGGTCTTAGATTTTAATGACTGTAAGAATCATGAGCTACTACATAATCGAGAGAATTCTCAGTGATATTAAGTTATACGACAGTGATCATTTGATACTAATATAAATATCTATTAGATTATTAAAATTATTTTTCAACTTGTAATTTGTCTCTTTTCATTAGTTAATAATATGCTTGATTATTTTTCTTCTTGTTGCTAAATAATCATTGTGTATAATTATTGATATAAGTTTGAGATTCCTCCTACTGACATTTTAACTCAATTTAACCTTTTGAGGGTGGCCGCACGTTTTATGTCTGGTTCTTTCTGGCCAATGTTTCCCAACATGCGTGGCTGCTCAGGGCTGGCACATTTTTTCTAGTTAAGCCTAATTGTAATAAAGCTGGTGTCATGCCAACATGACAGTCAGTAGCTAAAAGTCACAAGAGTCGGCACATATTTGTGATAGTTGGGAGAGAATGTGCCAAGCAGCTGGCATGCCCGCATGACAGTCGTTCTTGAAGGGTTAAAGTTACAAGGGTTCATCCTATAGTTGCTTTAGTGCAACTTCAAAATAAGATATTAATTTAACAGTCCATTCTGAATACTTGCACTGCAGTATTTAAGGTCACTTTCCTAATTGCTTAGCATTCCAAAAATCAATGCAACTAGTGATATGATACAGACTTTACAAAAGTATATTTCTCTTGGTTTGTTTGTATTACTTGATGCAAGTGCCATTTTTAGGTATGCAGCACCAGATACAAGTCTGAAAAAAATTTGAATAACTCTTTTACTATGCTTAGTTTCATGAACTGCTTTATTAGTAACATTAGTTTTAACATTCCTGTCTACTTTTGTGATTTAGTATATATTTATATAAATATAAGTGGAAGAATATCCGACATTTGTGTATAGACTTATTTCAACAATTACCAGAACATATTCATTTGGAATACTGTGTATGTAAAATGCATGAAGATCATTTCTATTTCAAATCATAACTTTCAAGCATTGGATAATCATGATTACAATCTCAAACCTCAAATGGATGATAGAAGCACAGTGACAGAATACTGAGTTTTTTGAAATGATTAATCTTTTATTTGTAACTTCAGTTCAAGTATAGGGTGAGTATATAGTTCAATAGAATTGATTTAAACACCAGTTATGAATGGATCATAAATAAGCATTGAATTATTACTGTAATCTTAAAAATAATTAATCACAACAACCTATTTTGGTATTACTGAAAAATTCCTGATCAAAGAATATTGAAATTAAATGAAGCACAAAACAAATTTTAACATATGACACTGTTGAATGCTTTTATGTTATGTATTGCAAACACAGAGCAATTCAGTACCAGTGCAAAAAATTTGGGGGAGGGGGCATAAAGCGATTTGGAATCGCCTAGCATTGCAGGATAGGCAATGCATTCTTCACATGCTAGGGCAAAAAGAAGTAAAGAAATAAAATGGCAAACATGCAAATGTAACAAAGCAGTTTAACCTTGAGTTTGCAGTAGCAAATGCTTCAGAAGGCATTCAAAATTTTGACTACATTTTCTTAGAGGCTTGGCATCCCTAATATTTTGCATGATTCCTCCCACAAACGTACAAACTCGCGAACAGCTACACAGATCCGAGAGACAGTCTTCAATTGATTCAGGTGGTATCATTCACTTTTGCTTTCATTCATATGAAAGCAAAAGTGAATGATACCACCTGATAAAAAAAAAAGTGAATGATACTCCATGCTTAGTAGATTCAGCCATCTAGCAGGCCAATGAACTGGACCACTGTGCCCAATCCAATGTAACATTTAGGTACTTCTGGACTTCATTGAAGAAATGAGCAAGGGGCCCATCTTGATGGAACCACATTAAGCAGTGCAATTCTTTTTCGAAAAGTTCTATTGTCAAAGATCAAGTATTCTGTACTGACATGCCGAGATGGTCTACAACAATACCAACCCAAAAATTTACAGTAAAACCAATTTTGACTACGTGTCCAGAGCCCTGTGCAGTATGAAAGCATTTCGGACCCTGCAATGCAATTCCAAATCATGTTTGTGCCCTCTACACTTCCTGCAAGTTTGTTGCATTGGTACCGAATCGTCTTGTATGTCTATATATGCAAGTTGCTTTTAGTGACCAGCTTGTTCATCAGGAATGCTGATTTTGTTTCATTGCATATTCATAATTTGATATTCATGGTTGCCTTAAAAAAATTAATTTTAAAATCCAAATTGTGATAGACATTTAACCTATATTTTTATAGTAGCCTTGCACCTGTTATGTTTGTCTACACGGACATCCCTAATGCAGTCAAATAACTGTCCTGCTTTGAATATCACTATTTTTGACCATTTCAATGGCTGTCTTAAGGGAGATCTGCCAATCAATGAGCAGCTGTCGATTGGCTTAAAATGTTGAAATTCAAAGCTTAACTCACTCGGTTCTAGTCTCGGAAGAGTGGACTTAAAAAAAAATTTTTTTAGGTGTGAAGAATATTTTACAAAATATGACTGGAGGACAATATAAAGATTTACGCTTTGTAGTTACATTACTTGACTCAAGCAACATAAAATATAATATTCTACATCATTTAAAGCATTTTTGCAATTGGAAGTATATACCTATCACTAACAGTAGAAATTAGCTTTGTGCCATGATTAGAGTGGACACCCTATGTAATGGCCATGAAGATTTCTAGTGTTTACTATCCATCTTAAAATATCCTTTTTTAAGTGAGATTCCATAAGTTGGACTTAGAATATTCAGATAACATAAAATTTGTTTCATGCCTATAATAAAATATGGCATATAACTGCATCGAAATATCTATTCTTAAAAGGCATTTTCCCAATTCATTACATTTTTACAATTTAAATTCCATTTTCGTTACAAATATATATATATTTTCCTATCATGCATGAAAATAAAAAAGGAAGATGTGACAGTATTAAAACGTAGCTATGGGTGTAGAAACACGACCACACTATAACTATGTTCAGAAATTCTCTGCTCCTCCCCCCATCCCAAAAGTATTTTAAAGGGGGGGGGGTCACAAAATTAATTAGGCAACTTAGGTTCGTAAATTTTCATTGCAAACTTCAAATTTTGATTTTACCAATATCTCAAATTAATACCAAAAGAAAACTTCATTCATTGGTGGTACTGCATGAGTAAACAGCACTTGAGGCCATAGTGTCCAATTTTTGGTCTGTTTGTCTTCGAAAAGTGAAATAAATCCATTACTATTTTATCTTGACACCATTTTAGATTGATGCCTGGGACATCTATACTTCCATACATTACCACACCTCTTACATTCAACAGAAAAAAAGATGCAAAACTGGTAATTTTTGTTTGAATCAAGAATTATTATAAACAGGAAGCACATTAAATTAACATCCATGTAACAAGTGTGTTTAAATTGCTGTCTTAAATATATTATATTCAATTCCATGAATTATGAAACAATCAATACAGTAGAGCATCGATTATCCAAATACTGATCAACCGAAACATTGGTAAACCAAAAGCGTTCCAGTCAGCAGATTCAAATTCATTACTAGCTGGGCTGATTAAAGAATCTTCAGGATTTTATGAATGGAACCAAGGAAACATTCAAGACTGGCTCGAATGTGATGATCCTGGCTTTCAAATGCCAGTGGATAATGGAATCATTGCCAGTGTCATCAATGACCAAGACCCCTAGCGACAATGATCATGCTGAAAAAGGACCATCCAGTAAAGAAGTTTTTCACTGCCTTGAGATTGCTATGAAGTGGTTAGCACAACAAGAAGAATGTGATGATGTCCAATTGCCGTCTTTAAAATGTGTGCGAGATTTAGCAGCAATAAATAAATGAGCCTCAGATCTGAAGCAAAGCAAAAATTTCCAACTTCTTTTCCTAAACTGTAGGCCTACTTTAAGTTAGGTATGCATTTGTAACATGTGTGAAAAAAAAATCAGTTTTGTGTTTAATATATATATGCTTCTTTTATTTATATTGCTCCTATTGCACATACAGTTTTTTTGTAAATGATCGGTTTTTCAAAAAATCAGTTATCTGAACACCCGGTCCCCAACTGTTTCAGATAATCGATGCTCTACTGCATTTCAAAGCTGTTCCTAACGAGTTAATGATATGAAGCAAAAGATGGAGAAATGACCAAAAATAAATTTAAACAGTGTCCTTTTTTTTTCTCCCTATCTCTGTCAAGTATTTCAAAGTATGTATGTGTATTTGGTGTTAAGACAAATGAAAAAAAAATGACAATAATTAAGAAAACATTTTTTAATATTTCTCTCCATTCACCATATCTGTACATAAAACAAAGGTTTAAAACTACGATTCTAAATAACTTTTTACAATTTTGCACATGCATTTACTATGCACATACACTTTAGGAATGCAATTGAAGACATCTACACTGTACAAGGCAAATATGTAAGGATTATCTTCCAAAACTAATTTTTTACATACAATTAATAACCAATTAAATAAGATCTAAATCACATTCCATTCATTTGTGCTACAAATAATCCATTCATGCAAAATAGAATATAAAACATTCCTAAATGAAAACAAATATCACTAAAAGTTTTTTTTTTTTTTTTGATAAATAACCAGTCTTACAATATTTAGAATCAGATACTTGTTAAGGAGTTCAGATTTATAAACAGTGTATAAAAATGTATGTATCTTCATGTTTATCATATGAGAAAATATAGTTTAAATATTTAAAGTGAAAACATTTAAACCTTTGTAATTAACAACATACATAAAATATTTTTTTTATGGTAGCAAAGAATTTCGATCCTGAATTATCGAATAAGAATAATTCAAACAACCAAACCCCAAATAAAGTTGGTGAAAGTCCAGAGCTAAAACTACACCCACCAAAAATTACTTCACCAAACTAAACAAATTATTTGTTAAAAACAAAATGCTTTTAAGAAATAATTTGAACAGCACAGCTATATAAGCAAAGAACTCCTTAACACAGGGAAATTGCATAATGAAATATATATATTTATTATTTAAAAATAAATCCATCAATTAAATTTCTATGATTTATTCGAATCTATCACATTTCTTTTTAACAGTCAAAGTATGTATATTCATGATCTCAAGAAAATCAAGGGCTAGAGTTCAGGAAATATTCTTCATGTAGGATATGTTCTACGTCCTGTACGTCCTAGAGTTGGTCTTTGATTGCTAAAACTAGATTTCCTATTATCATATTCTGCAGGATCAAACATTAAAGGAGTTGTTTGCAACTCTACTGGTTCCTGAAAGAAAAAACTGCATTCAAGCAATCTATTGAAATAATATTTTGGAGTTAATGAGAAATTTGTTCAGCAAATGCCAACAAGAAAATTGACTATCAATTTATTAGCACATAAAATTGCTGAAAAATAACTGAACGATGAAACTAGATTGAGCTATGCTGTACCAAATATATGATAGTAATACTCCTATGGCAGCATTCTTCGTAAATTTTGGGTGATAGACCATCATTTGAAAATGATTGATAGTCCAGCTTAAGAAACAGGTCTCTTCACTAGAGCACAGAGTTTTTCCTAAATAAAATTACTAATTTTCTTGACTAATGTAGTATGTTAAATAAAAATTAAAGCTCAAAATAAACATATGAAATACAATGAATAAATGTAAGAACTTGCAAGAATATTATAAAACACAGACACGTATAGTTTAAAATTAATGGGTTTGAAATTTACTGGGACAATATTATTTAAGCACTTCGAAATTAGTTTAGGAATTAATTCTAAAAAATAAAATGCTTTATTCAGCAATAAAATCATTTTTATTTCTATATTAATCAAAACAAAACTCAAAATGTCAAATTTTTGTACCTTTCAAAAGCTTTCTACCTATTTTTTAAAACCAGAATCAAAACAATTTTTTGTGTGTAACAAAAATACACATACAAGCTTTATTAGAATTCTTTGCATGAAGTTTCTATGATTAAAAAAATACATTATGATATGCTTTTTTTACCTGTGTTTCTACCTGTGGAGGGTTATAAGGTGTGTGGCTTGATTCTAAATCAGCAGAATTATCAACAGTGGCAGTTGAAGCTGTAAAAAATACAAAAGAAGATAAGAATCAACTGTCTTTTGTAAAATAGTTTATAAAATACTAACTGCTCATAAATGACAACTTAAATTGACAGAACATGAAAAGCTAGGCATTAGAGAATCATACATGAATGATGTAGTAAGTGTTTTTATTCTGAATCATGATACATAAAGAGTTCCGAGAAAATAAGTAGTTTTCTTTTTAACCTATTAATGCCTAAATCAATCTAAAGCAGATTTCAATATATATCTATTAAATTATGTTTAAAACATCATGATTAAGATAACTGTAAAGTAAATTTATGAAAAAAATTTAGGGGGTCTGTTCTTTATTTAAATATATAAAAATTGGTAGAAAATCATTGAACTTTTTTTTTTATAAATGTTAAAGATTTTTAAAATATTGTTAATATCAAAAAATAAAGATTTCCTTCTAGTTCAAAGAAAGTGGTAAATGATGAAGTTTTGACTTCAAAATCTGGCTTACTGATGGTATATGCCTATTGAAAATTGTTTAAGAGTTTGGGAATACATATTGACTTGTTACACAAAGTAAAAAAAAAAAATCCCTTTCGGCAAGCTGGAAGGCAAAGGTAGATTCCTTTACGTTAATGTTACAAAAGTAATGAAATATTACATATTGATCAATACAGACATAGCCAATGACTTTGTTGTTTCCACACATTGCAATATTTATGTCGTGATTCTGTTTACATGACATTTAATTTTTTACTATATTAAGGTTTTATCATTCTACTCAAAAGGTTATGCTAAATTTATAGTTCAGTACATTGCTCATTTTTTTATATCCCAACACATAATCATTCAAAAGGTAGGAGTCATAAAGAAATAAACATCCTAGCAGTGCAGATATCCCTTAGATAACATTAAGCCAGCCTATCTGAACCAGTAACAAGAAATTGACATGAACGAAGAAAGACTCTAGATTTAAAAATTAATTTATTTAATCTAGGTTACCATGTAAATGTGAGAACCTTAATTAGTCATATGCTAAAAGCACATGACTTGAAACATTTAAACACTACTAGGAATGGACTTAATTAGAGAACTCCCTGGTTACAGAGATAATAATCACTAAATTCTTAACACATAAGAGAATAAAAATTATTAAACATTGTGAGTGGCAAATTTAATATGTGAGTTTAAAGCATAGAATATGAATGCAGCTATTTTTAACAGTAAATTTATGATCTCCATCGACAGTTAAAAGCAAATACTCGGGCAGAAAACCCCAAAACAATTTTAAAGTTAATGAGATATTTTTCAATATCAATAAGGAAAAAGGAAACTCTTATTTAAATATCTATCTTTTTTGGCTATTTTATATTAAATTTATTAAACAAATCTTGGTGCCACTTGGTGTTAAATATCAAATTAAAGTAATCTGTCAAATCAATAATTATCAAATTAACTGTTTGATTAATTAAAAATAACTATTTACTTAATTAAAATTGAATATTTAAATAATTGTGACGATATCTTCATTAAAACCTTTTTTATGGCTCATAGTATATGCCAGCAATCTTAATCTTGCAATTATCTTAATTTAAATAAAAGTTATTGTGACTATGTATGCATGCTCCACATCTCCTCCTAAACCACTGAATTAATTTCAACCAGACTTTGCTCACTTTTTTATTTAAGACAAGAGAAAAAGTTCACCTTCAAATTTTCAAAGCCAAAAAGTTTTCAATCAAAAGTTAAAATTTCAGTTAATTAAAAATTAAGCAATGCGTTTTTCAGTGATATCTTTGGAAAATATTATCTCAAGAAACTATTTTTACACCATATTAAATTTCAAAAAATTAGCTTTTCAGTGACAAAAATTTCATTTCCATACAATTTGTTTCTCTCATTTTAATAATTTTTTTAAAATTAATTTTAAACAGAATTCGTAACAATATTCTTTATTATACTGTTGAAGAACAAGAATAATACGAAAAAAATTAACAGAACCAGAAAACATTGACAGAATTCTGGATGAATGCTAAAAGAAAATTTGAAAAGTACACGATTAACAAAACAATTTTTATCAGTACCAACTATTAATTTGATGTATTTTCATGCTTTAAATTAATGAATAATTAAATATTTAATTTAATTGTTTCAAAATATTTATTAAAACCTTTCTTTTACGTTAGTAATTGTTAACAAAATTTGAAGTACCTATATAAAAAATAATAACGTATGGAGAAAATCACCTATCGGCGGTTTTTAAAAATTGTCTGATTCAATTGATATTCTCATCTTAATTTGAAACATTTCAGATCAGAAAAGGAATTTGTGTATTATAATTTTTATACAATAGCAGTTTTTACATTAAAAATATTAAACATGAAAACATTTTAATCTGGATCAAAGACGGGTATATCAGTTTGTTTACCGTATAGAAAGTGGAAGTAAATGCAGGTGACAGGAGCTTTTCAACAAGGTACCACATGCATAGGTTAAAATGCACTCTCAGTTGGACGGGGGATGGGGGTAAAAATCACTTTTCAGCTCATAACTTCTAAGCAATTATAGCTGTCAAAAAACTTTCATTGTAAAAGTTGTTCATTATGATTAGGTGATAATTTGCCTAATTGAAATTTTCTTTTCTATCTTTAGTCGTAACAGAGCTATGGATGGGGAAATGATAAATTTGGGGAGGGGGTTGAAAATGGCTTTTTAGCTCATAACTTCTAAGAAATTGTAGCTATCAAAAAAGTTTCGGTACAAAAGTTGTTAGCTAAGATGAGGCAATAATTTGCCTATAATTTGAATTTTTTTTTTCTATCTTCAATCGTAAGGGAATTATGAGAAAATGATATTTTCAACCCCCCCACCATTTCCACCCCCTTTGAGCTGGATAGCCCATCTAAGGACTCGGCCTAGATTTTCGCCGTCCTTACAAAATATCCCTCACCGGTTAAAATCTAATCAAAATTACTCTAGTTATCGTGTTCACAAGATAACATGGTCAAAAGCATTATACATTACATCTCTACTAATAAAATAATAAGGAAAAGAACACTTCATCCTCTATTCTCATAAGGATTAAAGCTGGAAGAATGAAAGTGGGTGGAAGAGACTGCAAACAACAAGAGCTTTCCAACGAGGGGCAACAGGCATAAGTTGAAATGTACATTAAGAGCTCATATGTTCTAAGCAGTTGTAGCTATCGAAAAAGATTAAATGCAAAAATTGTTCGTAATGATAAGGCAATAATTCGCCTAATTTGAATTTTCTTTCTATTTTCAATTGTAAAGGAATTGTGGGTAAATGAAAATTTCTACACCCCACCATTTCCACCTCCTTTCAGCTGGTTAGCCCATCTATGAACTTGACCGAGATTTTCACTATTCTTACAACATATCCTGCGCCGGTTAAAATGAGATAAAAATTACTCCAGTTATCGTGTTCACAAGATAACATGGGAAAAAGCGTTACATATGTATATATATAAACTTTTTAGCGAAGGATGATTTAGGACATTACATTAAAAAGAGAAAAAAATCATTACTTCCATCAGGCATGAAGAGTTTAGGAGAACTAGTACTTTCATAAGGTGATGGAAAAAGACTTTCTGGCAGAGCTGTGGCCTTTTTTGTGGAGCCACTTGTATTTAGAATGTCCACATAATTTTGCCTCATGCCTAAGAAAAAAATAAAGTATGTTGCATAGAGATATAAATAATTTTAAATGATATGGTGTTTTAATTTATCAACAGTCTTTCAATTTCACTTTGGAATGATAATTGTTTTAGCTTAATTTCTTTGTTACGTTGATAATTCAGATAAAAAAATCTATTAAGATAAGAATCTTTGTTTAAAACACAGAATTTTGTAATACAGAATACCACTTATTTGTACCTGAAACTAATTCTGTCCAAATGTACTAATTACTTTTAAATGCATTTGGATAATATTTAATTATATGTAATGATATACAATGACCCTTACATAGGCAAATTGAATTGTCACTGACAATAATAAATATTTTTTTTAAAAAATGCGAGATTTCCTTTTCAGTTTAAAACTACCTCTTTAAAACTTCAAAAAAGGAATGTACAACTCACCTCTAGTTTTCGGCCTCGAAAATTTATTAACTGGCATTGATGTAGATGATGGAGGCACTGTATTACCAGGCGGTGCAGCTGAACTAGAAGGTGGTGCTGAACTACCTGGAGTTTGGAAGGTATTCATGGAAGACTTTGAACCTAATTGGATGAATAGTACATACCTTAATATAACACTTATTCAATTAAAAAATAAGAATACATGCACTAATTCGAAGTTCATTATTTGCTGTCTAATATAAAAATTATTCCATATATATAGTGAAAATTCTTAAGTATCAGTACAATCAATTATTCCTTACAAAAGTAAAGTAGAGCAAACACTTTGCAAAGTAGTGAAAATATAAGACAGGCAGTAAAGAGTATAGTTATATGTCAAAATATGAATTTCTTCCTCTTCTTTATATATATAAAAAGATTTTAAGAATCATAGACTTTTCTTTATTTTCTGCATTTCAAGCAGTACGAAAAGTCTTTGGAGAAAAATATTCAGTTTTGTTACAAAAATTCTTTTTAAAAATGAGTGGCGAAAAAAGTCTATTTCCTCAGCAGTAGGCCATTTTTTGCCTCAATCAGAAGGACAAAGGATGATCGCAATATTACTCTGAACATTTCATTAAAGTAACTGCAATTATTCCATTTTTTCTTATCCATTTTTCATTATCCATAGTTGCTGTAAGACCTGTCCAAATGAGTGTCCTTCCACATTTTCATCTGAGAGAGGGCTTTATTTGCTTCACCCATGTCTCCGTTTTGTCATTCATCATTCGTAATGAAGCTGCAAACATCAAGTTACCAACAACTTAAATAAATAGTTCAAATTATTTTAACTTGATATATATATCATCACCAGTAGTTAAATCTCAGGATGTAACATATAGTGATTTGGCCGAATATTCGGCTAAATTTCAGGCCAATACAAAGTTTTTAAAAACATTTAACTTTTGATTATAAATGAAATATTTCAAATTTTAAATGAAAAAAAATAATATTAAATAAAATTGATTTTTTATTATTTGTATATTTAAAAAAATGTTAATGTTTTTATATATATTTGTAATATTTTAAATACAGTAAATTCTCGATTATCCGGCATTCTAGTATCCAGGAGAGCTACATGGAAAAATTAGAAAATGAGTTTTCTAAAATGTACACCGAGTGGCAAAATTTAGCACATGCACGCGCCATTCCATTCACACGGACAATGACAATAGATTTCTGGAATGCAAAGCCCACTCTGCAAGGAGGGCGTGGGGAAAAAAAAGCAATATCAGTACTGTGACATACACACTGACTTGTTTATGGGGGGGGGTTCAAAAGCAAAAAAAAAAAAAAAAGTCCTCGTGAAAAAAGAAATGAACCAAAAAAAAAAAAAAAAAAGGTAAAGGGACAATCTGTGAAAAAGAAACTCATGGTTCACCCAGATTGGTAAGTCTCTTTCTTTTCATTTAATTACCTTTCAATTTTTTAAAGATAATTAGTTTTGATATTCAATCTGGGATTTGCTTATGATCACTTAAAAGGTTTATTACTTGCCAGGTAGAATATTTCAGTTCATTCATTATTTTATATGCTTATATTTTTACAATCTATATATTCGATAAAATTAGGGTACAGATTATACTTTTTTTATCATCAATGTTAAATTAAAATCGTATAATATGTTTTGTAAAAGTATAGTATTCGAAGATTCTTAAAAACTATATTTAATGCCCATTTCAAAATGACAAAACAATTATTTGGCCAAAAAAATCTTAAAGAAAAGTACCTCCATTTTTCCTGTCACACTCAACTATGACTTTCAGGTGATCGGCGCTTTCCAGCATGCTGGTTAGTTAGCTTTTACTGTACCTAATTCCAATAATAAAAAACTAGCTGCATAGCCCGAGGTTGCAGGGCAATCTTGAATAATGGATATTCCCGAGCTGGGAAGGAGATCATGTAGGCCTTGGATCCATATTTTTCATATGCCGCTCCATTTTTTTCAACAAATATTGTCTACTTTCCCCAACAAAAGTAAATATTCTTTCAAATCTAGTCTTTTTATTACTAATTTTCTAGTACCGCACCGGTTTATTTTTTTACACATATTATTGTCGCGTCGAACGTTACGCTTCCCCAAGTAAAAAAAATCCTTTGAATCCTGTATTATTTAATTAAAATTTTAAATCCAACCATTTAATTACCTTATAGTTAATAACCCAGCATTTCGAATCCACATTTTTTCATATGCCCGCCTGTTTTTTTTCCCCTGCAAATTGTCACTAAGCTTCCCCAACAAACGTAAGCCGGTTTGAATCCTCTCTTGATTAAAACTAGTTCTACCTTTTACTACTTTAAAACAGTTTGGTTTGAATGACAGTAGAGAATTCTTATGCTTATAAATTAAAACAGACAGATATTTGTTTTGGTAAAAGAAAAAATAAAACGAATAATAGAAAAACGGATAAAATGAATAATTATTTTCCCAACAGAGATGTTAAAACACCGTGCGACAAAAAAAAAAAATGCAGGAAAAGCATTTTTTCAATTGTTAATAAATCAAACACAGAAGAACAAAGAAGTCGCTCAAAAGGAAATATAACTTCCTCAAATAAATAAAAAAATGTCTAATCGGATAGAAACTAATAATAGGAAAAAAAACCCAGATGAATTCACATTCTGCCAATAGATGGCAGCACGTCAATTCATTTTCGATGTTTTTTAATTAATATCTTTTAACTAATTGTAATTTCGGAATTTAAATGGCCGAAATGGATTCCTTGGATTATTCCCCATCTTTTGGTACTTTCCGCGTGCTTCTCTGTTCAGGGTTCGTGAGAAGATAGCCAGACATACATACATATATACATACATACGTTTGTTTACCTTCGAATTTTAATAGGATAGATGGGAAACCCTTATCATTTTGGGATTTCTTCAAAGAAATAAAAAAAACCATGATTGCAGAACATGACAATGACAAACACAGAAGAAAATTATATGGATAAATTAAAATCAAGGAATTAGTGGAAAAAAAAAATGCAGAAAAGGTTACAAGGTTCAAAATTTAGCAAGAAAATGTCTTTCAGCACCTGCAAGCATTGTTAGTGACTGTTTATTTTCTGAAGCTGATAATATGAAACCATATGGAATAGACTTCTATAAATGATATGAAACATTATTAAATACACTTATGCGCTAAGCAACTTAAAATTGGATAAATATTAGATCTTTTTAAAATAATAAATGCAGACATGACACAGGCTTGGAACAAAAAAAGCTGAACTTCATAAATACGGAATCGTGTCAAACGTAAACACCGAGAAGTAAAATAAGTATGATTAAGTGAACAATAAATGAATAAATTTATACAAAAAGTGCTTGAGATATTAAAAATATTGTACAATTATTATTTAAAAGAAAATTAAAAATTATCTCACTAAAAAAATATGGCCATGTAAAAACTTTTTTTGATTATGCATAATTATGAAGACTTTTGTTTTTCATTTTTTGAGCTAACAGTTCAAGCTTTCTTTTAAGCTTCAGTCTGATATTTTCCTTCATTTTCTAAATTTTACTCTCTTTCTTTGATTGGGAGTTTTTCTTTATTTTTTTCTCATTGCTATTTTCTTACTATCAAGTTCCTCCTAGTACCATTTGCCTGATGACCTTAAAAAAAAATCTTTTTTCTAAAATATTCAACAGCAGACTGCTCTTTTCTCATGATTTTGTATTTAATACTCTAAATTGAAGAATATGTTTCAATATACATTCTTTTATATCTTTTATCTATCAATATTTTGAATGTGCACACGGCGCACAGTTTTTGTTTGCATGCTATTCACGTCTTTTGTGTATGCACCCCTCTCCCCCCCCAACGCATTAAAAAAAATTTTAATGCAGATTTACATCGATTCCCAAGAATGAAAAAATTCGATACCGAAAACCCTGAAATCTGCGTATCCGCACAAATGTATCAAGTCTATGTTGATAGACAAACGTTAGGGAACGAAAACTAACAAAAATAAAACGAAATAACTAATGAAAACGAAGAAAAGAATGTTAAAAAGAAAGTGGAAATAAAATGGCTTCCTTCACGGAGAGCTAACGATCTTTTTTTCTCACGAAATTCAGATCAGAAGAAATTCATGGAGGATTTTCTTTCATCCAATCAGAATTCGGAATGAATTCTGATTGGATGAAATGAAAGACGATTGGACAAAACGAGAAAGAAAAGAATGCAACCTTCAAGCATTCCTCCGAATGCTAAACTTTGACCTCAAAAGCTCGGCAAAACACCGATAAATAACTCGGACGATAAACAACTTTCGGCTGGATTATGCAATATCTTATGAATTCAAAACTCTTTCGCCTTAGCCATACGCAAAATTTTCACATGGTGCACAGTGTTTGTTTGCGTGAGCACCCCCCCCCAACACATTAACAAAATTTTAAAGCAGATTTGCAACGATCCCAAGAATGATTAAATTCGATGCTGAAAAAGCGGAAATCCGTGTTTCCGCGGAAATGTGTCATGTCTGTAAATGTACCGGGATGTAATTCTGCAATATACTTTATTAAATATATTTAAAACAACATTTTTTTTAAAACACTTTATCCTGAATTTATTCTGCCAAAGATCTGTGTAGCTTTCTGCCAGATCAAATATTCAGGGAAGGGCCGAATAGGCCTAATACTGAATATTCATTACATCTCTAGTTGGTATTATATGTGTTATGAAACCAAACGGGAACAGACTTCCTCCTGAAAATGCTGAAAAAATATTGTTCTTGCATCATAATTTCAGGCTTTGCAATGATAAATTATATGTAATTTTATTAAATATACCTATGCACTATGCAACTGATTTGTAATTCTGCAATCTTCTTTATTAAATGTGTACTTAAAAGCACATTAAAAAAAATTATTATCTTGAACATATTCACAGCCGAATATCTGCTTAGTACTCGGCCAGCCAAATATTCGGCAAAAGGGCTGAATAGGCCAAATACCAAATAGTTGCCGAATATTCATTACATCCCTAGTAAAATCACATAGAATACTGACACATTATAAAGATACTGACAACTGAGAAGCAATCAAAGCATGCAATATCATCAAAACTATGACCCTTCAGGTTGCTCTAAGCCTCCCAATTTGGACCCCTAATACTGTTCTACTTAGTCTCTGGCCAAGAAATCCTTTCAGAAAAAAATCAGTAGCTGGCTAAATAATTCTTCACCAAACAATTAGCCACTGATAAATATTCTCCAATGAACAGTGAAAGTAGCATTGAAATTCAAATAATAAAAAAGGCAAAGAAGCACCTAACAATACTTTTCAAGAATCTAACATTACTTCTGAACATTTGATTAAGCTACCAGATTATTCTCTAAACATTCCATACCTGTTAAAATCTTCATTTCTGATTTTGAATTTCAAAATAAAGTTTTGCCAATTTTTGCAATCTCCAATCACTTCAATGAACATACTAAGAAAAACTTCATGGAAGACTTTATCACAGCAACACATGCCTCAAAATCCCATTCTATCAAGCCCACCCATCTCAGGAGCGTCAATTCTTCAGAAATTTTGTTATTGAACTCACCATAGTTCCTCCATTTTTACAGCAGAAACTGTTGCCTTATGTCAAGCAATCAAAGAGTTGATTATTCCAGAAGAGGAAACCCTTCTTCTGTCAGATAGTTTATTGGTCCTTTCGACACTCAAGAATCTATTGATCTGTTCTTCAAAAATCATTCAAAGATTGGTCCACAAAATTATGATAAAAAGAAAAATGAATAAAAAAATTCTTCTTGTCTGGATACCACGACATTCAAACATTACATGGAATGAAATGGCTGATAAAATCACAAAAGGTGCCTTGGAATATGGAATGGATTGCACCCGAAGATATTAAAAAACTTTAAAGGAAAAAGATCTTGAAAAAACAACAAATAACATCAAAATGTTGTAGTAGCACTAATAAATTGTAGTATTAACTATAGCAAATATTACAACTTATTAGGTAACTTCCCAGAGAGTGGACTCGTAACAGAAAGGAAGATAATTTAATCACTTGTATAGTTTTCAAAATGATTATTACCCCAGAACTACTCAATAAATTTAAATCTCGAAAGTAATCCTACTTGTATAGATACAATGCTCAGAAAGATTTAGACCACATCCTTTTATTCTGTCTTAAATATTCAATGCATAGAAAAAATCCATGGGATAAATTACAGTTAAACCATCACACATTAGTCCACTTTCATCTTCTAGCGAGACAAAAATCATAGCGTCGAAAATAAAAACAGCAGAGCCTTGAAATTCGCACCGTTTAAAGAAAATGGACTTCAAATGTAACTCATGAAATTTCATAACAAGCGGTTGGATTTTTCTTGATTTGTATTAATTTATTTAATTCGTTTCCATTGTTCTCTATGGAGGAAACTGTTGTATTCTGCATAAAAGTTAATAATAGCTGTATAAAACATAAGAAAAATCTGGGAAAGTTTACCAAATGAAGGAAATAGTTTAAAAATAAGATTTGTGAAATTTTAGTAATGACTGGTAGGTATTTTTTTAATCTTTTCATTCCAAATATTTGCAATGTTTAAATAGATATATAATAAATAATTGTGTGATAAATACAAATGCCTCTCAAGACAATTAAAAAGTGAAAGAATTTTGTTAATATGATAAAAATGTTATATGAATACCATTAAATCTTAAAATAAACTTATTTTTAAGACTAAAATTGCTGCAGTTTTCACAAAAATATGGGAATTCAATTTCATGAAAAGCTCTTCATGGAAATATTCCAAAAATTTTTAATAACTAACATTTAAGCATAATAGATAAGGGTAACATTTTTTTGTGTGAATTATGTTTTATATTATTTGATATTTATGAAAAACTATTTCTGGTAAGTTTTCCTAATTTTTCCATGCTTGTAGCTGTAGCTGAAGACAGCGCTTGAGAGGTCGTCACTGAAGTAACCCGTCTTTAAAATTCCAAATCACGTTCTGCACTTTTCCAAAAATTTTGCATTTTTGGTGTGATTATGTCAACTACTACATCAGAAATAAGTATTGAAATTGATTTAAAATACTTTTGAAGCCATTCAGCATTTACTTCGTAAAAAGTTCAAACATGTTTTAGATTGAGTATCCAACCACTTAAGTTCGATAATTTTTTAATAAAATTTTTGAATTAATTGTTGATTAAATTTTTATTAATTTACACCTGGACAATGTAAGTTAGTTTAGTCTTCCAAGAGGTTTTTTTCGACTCAAATATTTATTTTTGTGTCACTGAAGGAAAAAGTGAAAATTCTTCACTGATATAGATATTAAAAAATAAATGAAATTGTCGGAGCTTATCGGGGCTAATTTTTAGATGAAGATAGAATACAGAAAGGATTTAAGGTAGTCTCAAGGTGTGCAAATTTTTAAAATTCACTTTAAATTTGAAAATTTAGTAAAAAAAAGGATGTTTAAATTATAGCATAAAAATATGGAAAATATTAAAATAATCTGTTAAAATTGGTGTCAATTACCTGGCCTGGAATCAGACATCATGAAAAATCTAAAATCAGACAGATAAAGAGCAACGCAAGACTTTACAGAATGCAATCCGAAGGCTCACTGAAACACAACTCAAGTGTTCGAAAGACACTCCCCAACTTTAACCTCCGAGAACCCTCCTAAGACTGCAACAAAACAATTTATGGCTTTCAGGGTTCCAAACGGTTTTCTACCTACCACAAAGAAAGTAAACTCATTTCCTGACCTCGAAATTTCGATTTTTGTCACACTACAAACCGAAACTGGACCACTGTGCATCATGCAAATGTTTCTTTCAAAGAACTGTTGGAAACTATCTTTAAAAATAGAGCTCATTTTCATGCCTTCAATCAGAGTTTAAAGTACTTCAGTATTATCTAGTTGGATGTAAACTTTAACCCATACTGGAGATAACGGCCCTTGTTGCTAAAAATCCCTAAAATTGTTCTTTGATGCTCTCATCAGGAACTGAGAGGTTATGTGTAGGCCCACTAATATCATACATACTAAATCTAAATATCCATTAGTTATTTGAGATCATTCCTAAGATTTAAATATTCAATGCAACAAATATAAATTAGAAAAATTAAATTTTAATAGCATATTTTTTGATTAGCCATTTAGAAAGCGCATTATTGTAAACATTATGATGTTATCTTTAACTCACAATAGCCAGCAATGGACTTGTGTTTGAAGGAATGTAATTTTCACGGTTCATTTTATTTTTTAATGGCTATTTAGCTCTTTGAAACTGAATTTACAGATACCTTTTCATTTAAGAAATATATATGTATTCATAACAAAATTAGGAGAAAAAAAAAAAGAGTAGGAATATATAAAAATGCATGTTTTCATTATAGTATACAAAAAAAAAAAGTGGTGCTAACCATTAAAATGCTAAAATTTAACAATTCTCATCCAAACAGTTTCAACATGAAAAAGGAGTTGCGTTTTTGTCCATGCTTTACAGAAACTTATTTATATAGAATACAAATAACAGTAATTTTAAATCAATTAACCTATAGTGAAAAAGGAGCAGAAAAGAACGTGTTTCATAGGATGATCACATCACTAAGGAAACATCTTCTATTAAACAATTTTTCATCTTATAAAATTCTCTCCTTCCATCAATTTTATAAAGTGAATTTTGCATGCCACTCAAATGAACAGTGCAACTTTAACAAATTTTTGTTTTGATGTTTAAAAATATTCTTATGAAGGACATACTAACAATAGCCATATTCCATTAAAATTATCTTAATCTTTTTTCATGCCTAAACATTTTAAGAACCAATTTAACCACAAATTAAAGTACAGTATTATACTTACAATAAAATAACTACATCATAAATGAATTAAGTAACTTTTAAAGATTATACATAAACAATTACCCATCAATTCCATATCTGTAGGTGGAGCTAATGGTGTATTTGATTCATCATCATCATTGCTGTCTGTATTCTTCCAACACTTCTTATCTTCATCCCAAACAATCTTAGATTTAAAAAAAAAATCCATGTATTTTTAAGAAACAGAAAGTATACATTTCGTGTGCATTAAAAGAAAATTATGACACTCACTGTGGGATTTTTGTCATCTGGTAAAATCATTTGATTAGGACCTTTAGGAAGTAATCTACTGAACATACCTCCAAGCCAATTCCTTCCAGTCTGTAGTTAGTGGAAAATAAATAAAAGAATCCATGTCACTTACAGCACATTTTCATAAAAATAAGTAATTCATTTCAATAGATTTCATCACTATTTAAACAGTTAAATATGTTGAGCTGATGCAAATGCTCCAATCAGAGCATTTACAATCAGCTTAAAAAAATAAAAAAATCGTACCTGTGCTGGTTTACTTTTCTTTGCTTCCGATTTCTGTGTTTCTTTTGCTGAGCTTTTATTAGCAACTGATATACTACCAGAACTGTATCTACTTCCAGAACTCATAGCACTGTCACGCCTCTCTCGATGTGATGTTTTATTAAAAGTGTTAGAACTCTCATATACAGGTTTGCTTTCATTCATCTAGTTGAAGGAAAAAATATTTACGAAATTTCAAAAATTAAATTGAAATTCAAAACAAAGAATATTCATTAAAAGAATTTTAAAAAGTGGAAAATTATATTTAAGGTGATACAGAAAGTTAAAAAAAATAATAACTGAAGCATGTTTTAATATAGATATGACACTTTGTTTTTATTGCAGTTGACTATAAATATCCATTTGAAAAGATGGATATGCATAGCTGTTTAAGAGAAAATAATAGTAAAAACTGACCATAAAAACTTTATTTGTGCATTAAAAAATATTTTCTTCTAAGCACAAATTCAAATTTATCTAAAAAGAATCTATTTTAAATTTCCAAATTCTTTGCACTAGATATCACTAATCATATCATATAATTATAAATTTCAAACTATTATAGGAAACTATATTTAAAATGGCTTTTAAATAAACCAAGATTATATTCTTAGAAATTTAGGATTCTTATTAAAATAATTTTCATTTTTTATTCCACTTTTTTCAAATTGTATAATTTATTTTGTTAGGAAATTATTTTGTTATTTTTGCAGCAAATAGTCATATCATAGAATTATAAATTTCAAAGAAACAGAGAGACAGAGGAATCTAAATTTCAATGAAAATAAAGAAAATTTTATAATCCTAACAAATCCACAAAAAAAAGCAATTCAAATGAAAGATCAGTACATCAAATATTTTTTATTTGAAAAAAAAAATGAACTTTAAAAACTGATTTGAGTTCCTGAAATAAACACACGATAAATTTTTTTTAAAAGAATAAGGGCACTAATGAGAAAGCACTCAAAAAGTTTCAGCTATTAATCAAATAATTTCTTGCATAACATGTCATCCAATTTGTTTTAAAGAAATGCAAATTAAATAATGAAGCACTATCTTTTCATTATGTATATTCAGAAAACATACACGGAATACAATTTTAGGTGTAAAAAATAAATAAATAAAATGTTAAAGGAATTTTTTTAATGCTCAGTTCTCATAATATAAAAATTTATTCTTGCTTTTAAAAAAAGTTACTTGAGTACTATTTATGCTTAAAAAGCATTCATGATGCATTTAAGTGACATGTTTTCTAAATGGTTGTGCTAAAAACCAATTTTCTACTAAAAGTAAACAAAACTACATCATTATTATTAACAGACCACAGAAGAAACAATTCTGAGTACCTTGTTTTGGACCCTGGTAAAAAACATATATTTAAAGGGAAATGCCTAAAAAATTTCAATCTTCAAATAATACAAGAAATAATGAAATGAAAAATGGCATATATTTTTGGTATAATAAAAAAAAAGTATATATTTTTTCTTTCTAAAACCTTCACTGCACATAGTTTTATACGTGGTCAGAGAAAATACTTACATTTCCTTCATTTTCAATTTTATTGGAACTTTCTCGACTAGATGATGCAGTGGTAGTCCAAGAAGTGTTGCTACTATCATCCTTTGCATTTTTATCTAATTTATGTTTTCTTTTAAACATGGCTATAGGAGAGATTTTAGCAAGTTTCTCCCTTGAAAACTGTTCAATCCTTTTGCTATGTTTCACTTCATTTTTATAACAGCCTACATTAGAAGACTGGATGGAATGCTTAGATCTTCTACTCGATATATTTGCTTTGGTATCACCTGTTAAATGATCAGAAAAATTATCTTCACAAAGAACTTTTGACCTCTTTTTAGATGCTTTCATTCCTGATGATTCAAAAGGCTCATCAATAGGATAAGTGCCTCCAAATATTAAAGGTGGTTTCTTATTAAGTTCATTAGCCATGAGTTGACTAAGCTGGGAGTTTTTCTTTTCTTCATCTGACAGCTTTTTCAAAATGCTGATTATTTTCTTAGTTTCCTGCACAGATTCATCTATAGATTTTTCTTTTTGCACCCACTGTTCTTCATTCATATTGCAAGGTTCATCAATAGCAAATGTTTTCTTACTCTGTAAAAGTTTTTCGATTGTTTCATTTTTCTTTTTAGCTTTTCGTTTTCGTTTAGACACTTTTGTAGATGAATCATTAGATTTCACAATACCTAAGGATTGCAGCAATGACAATTTATGATGACCCTTATGTTTTTCCTTACTGGGGCTTCCTTCGAGGCTACTATCACTATGATCTAATGTTTCGGATTTCTTTTTACTAAACCTGCGACGTCGTATGCCTGTTTTCTGAAGCTTAACCTGAGATACACTTGCATCAAATTTGATGCATTTCTTGTGCTTGCTGTTATGCGATCGTGAGGACTTCAAGCAAGAATTCAAAGTACGGACATCAACTACACCAGAGCGGGTCATAAGCATGCGCCGATCATCCATGTTGTCTTTGGATAGCAAGTAATTATGTAGAGGAGTACTGTGAGAAGAGGAATACAAAGCAACATCACTCTCGGTCTCCTCTTTGTGAACCAGTGCTTCAAGATCGGATTTGGAACAGGCATCGGAGAGAGAAACAGAAGGGAGGGAGTGGACAGAGCTCCATTCCTGAGCAGCACAAGAACACAGAGGATAGATATGGAATGAGAGAAATAGAAGGAAACTGTCTGCATTGCATTAAATTCAAAGCAAAAGTTAGTAAAAGCTTTATCAGGAAGCAATTAGATTCTTAAATCAAATGAGAGAAAAAGTGTAGGGATGATGTAAGGTGAATGCATATTTGAATGCTGGAAAACTTTTTAACCCCTAATTTGTGTTCACAAAAGGTGCTCTGCAGAATTTTATTCTAAAATATTAACATTTTAAAATACCAACTCTTATATGTAAAAAAAATTCTGCCTGGTTTATATTTAATTTATATTTAAACCAAACTCTCAAGATTTAGAAATAAAAGCTTGAAAATGATAAATAAGTTGTTTTTTTAGCAGATTGATAAGGTAAAGAAAAGTAAAATATAAATCAGATACAAAAATGCACATTCACAGAAATCACATGAACAGTTTTATGGCTAATATGTGAAAAATAAAATGAATAGTGGTTTTCAAACAGTCACCATAACAAAGTAAAGACAAGCCAATATTAAATTTTAATAAGTACAAAATAAAAATTTAAAAAAATTTCATAATCATTTCATGTCTTTAAGGGAAAAAGAAGCAATTTACTTTTTTAGAAAGTTAATTTTTCTTATTAAGATAATAAATATCAAAAGTAAACAAATTTAAGCATGAATATTTCACTTTACAAAAGAAACTTTAAAAAAAATTATTTCAATCAGTGAAAATACTTTTGGAAGCATATTAAACATTCAAAAATACTTTATAAGTAACTAAGAAAAGGACCCAAAAGATAATTAACACAAAAGTAAAAGGTCCAAGTGCTGTAACAGTAAATTGCAACAATGAAACAAATAGCTTTTAATCTTGACTGTTACTTCAGAGTTAAAATGGAATCTAGAAAGAAGGAACAGATGTAAAAGAAGTAGGTAAATTACACTAGCAGCACATAAAGCTCTAAATTTTAATGTTCTTGTTAAAAATTTAATAGTCTAAAATAAATCACCAATTAAAAATTCATATTCAAAATAACTCCCTTTACAATTTCTAATTACAATAAGAACATCTCTGACAATGTCACATAAAAATAATGTAAATGCTAAAATAAATTTCTGGTAATCAATAGATCCTTTTTCCCATTTAACAGTATTATAAAGTACCTTCTTGTCAAACAAGATTCCAGCATTTTTTAAGCATTCACCAAACTTAATGGTTTATTCAGCACAAGGTAACTTACATGAAAAAAGACATTTTAAGGAATAGGATTCTGGAGATATATTATTGTCATGCAATCACAACACAAAAATGAATGCAAAATTAAAAGAACAAGCAAAATCAAAACAAAAAGCCATGCTACAGTTCAAATAAGCCAAGGGCAAGCTAAAAGCAAATTTGCACACAGACCACAATCTTTTAAGAATTTTACAAATGATATACGGATAAGGGAAGAAATGGACAAAAGGTATAAATCGTCCTTTTTTGCAGAATGGTAATTTTTAAGTATATTTTTCTTTCAAATACATATACGATATCCAACTTGTTGATTTCAAAAGCAGCATTCTTTTAAAGTTGTATTTTACAGTAAATATCTATAACAATGCATTCACGTATCAAACCAAGTTCTGTATTTTGTCTTTCTTCTTTCATTGGTATAAAAACATGCAAAAAAAAAAGATGCTGATTTCAACAATATCAGTCACAGTCACTTGTCTTCAACTGATCCAACATCCACAATAACATCCAATAAGTATCCATATGTTACTTGTTCTTGCATGCTGATTTCAAAGATACTTTGATAGAATTCAAATTCTTAATTCATCTATCTTATATAAAAACTCTTGCAGAAAAGTTTGCCTTCTGAATCATATTTTCGTAACAGCAATGTATTATTTAAATACAAGCAAAATAAGTAATGTGCAGACAATATCCAGAAATCAAACAAAACTCTAACAATATTCATTTCTCACATAAACACCCTACATATATTGGATATTCAAATATTCTTATTTCAGTATGAGTACTATTCAGACAAAATTTCCTATTTTAAAGATATGAAGGCATAATTTATATATACAAGAGTCTAATAACTTATAAAATTAAATTTAAGCTCATTCATCGATTGCAAAATAGACTTCATTCTTAAAGAAACTCAATCGAGAATTCATTAAAATTCCAATGTGCAATCCAAAACAATAGAAGCCATGTCTTAGTTTAATGCAATGATAGACAAAAGGCCAGTATTATAACTGTATTTAAAAAATAACTTTATTTTATGCAAAAAGCACTATAAATCTAAAAGTTTTACATTTAGCTTCATACAATATAAAAAAAATTATTAAAACCAACACACAAAAATCAGTCCCATGTCTTTGAGGATGAAATATATTTCAGGGTATTCGGGCATCAGAATATGAAATCGAGTAATGACACCTGTACTTCCATGATTTAGTATAAGTTCTTTAATCTCATAAATTACTATTTCCTTCTCCTCTTAAATAAATTGAAAACTGGAGTTTTCCTGAAAAGTGGAATAATAAAACAGCTGACATGCCACAAGTTAAAAGAAATCATTAAGAAAATCAAATTTAATGTATTCTTCTCATATTTGGTAATTGCTAATGCTCATTACACAAGAATCCCATTGTACAGCATAAATACATTCCATAATTTTAATTTCAAAATGAGGTTTATTACAGCCATGATAAATATGATATATCCCTCATCTCTTTTTCAAAAATTTCATATGAATTACTTTAAAAGAATAGAAGGAAGCAAACAAGCACAGTGGCAAATCCAAGATTTTGGTCAGGGGGATGCTGAGATCATAAAAATTTTGTATCCCATGGCTTTTGTAAGTTAAAGCAATTTTAACTTTACTCAACTGAGAATAAGAATCACAAAGGACAATGCAATACTTTTGATAACTCAATAAAAACACAATGAAATAACGAGCCAAAAAATATATTCGACAATGTTAACACTACAAGTACGAGTGGAATGACTACAAAAGCGGGAAAATTTCCGAGCCTGTCAAGCCAGAAAGCAATGTTAATTTTTATATTTTTAAAAAAGAGATTAAGAACAAATAGGTGTAGTGATTTGAAAAAAAATCAAGAATTTTGGTTTAGCTCTGAGGGAGGCTGCAGCCCCAAAGCACTCTCCCTGGATTTGCCACTGAACCAGCAATATTACTAAAGGTGGTCGGATGGGGGTGCTGAAAACTTTGATGACAACCAATCTGAATCCGAAAACATTTTAATGTATATTATATATATAGCCCTTCCTTCCATAGTCAGCTAATATTAATTCATTTCTTGCAACTTAATTATATCATAATATTTAAGTTAATTATTGTAGTGACATGCATCTCTAAAACAAAATTATGAATGCAATTTAATAATTGCAGGATTTTAATCATTTGTTAAGTTTATCATAATGGAAAATCTGCAATTCTTAACATCTTGAAGAACATTTCATTTAAAAAATGTCACCAAACTCAAGAACGGCTTGGCACTTTAAGCCGAATTTCAGGATAGTAAAGCTACATAATAAATTATCACCGTTAAGTAATGTTAAATAAAAGTTTAAATAAAGTTAATGGCTTGAAAAGCGTCATTTACTTTTCATGTAAAACAAAATTAAGGGAAAACATTACAGAAGTAGCATTAATTAGGAAAGGAAAGGAGGAAAAAATATCAAATACTTTCACAGACTGCCAGATCAGTATTAGACATATTAAAAGGAATTGAATGCTGTACCAAAAATTGTTAAAATTTATAACAGAAAAGTAAACAAAAAATGTGGGGGGGGGCAAGAAATATAACTAATTTTCCTTCCCATTTTACTTCAGCTAAGGACATAAGAACTAGAAAGAATATAACTGAAAATAAAATCAAACAGTGTGAAGATGAGAGATTATGTCAAATCACACTTTGAAACATATCATATACAGTCGAACCACTATATATCAAACTTGAAGGTTCCAGGGAAAAAAATTCGATACATAGAAATTTCAATATAGAGAAATCATATTGCAAATTTTTCACCACTTTCTTACAAAAAACAATAATGTGTTATTATTTTTTGAGGATTAAAAACAAATTAAGAAATTAAATTATCAAAGATATTTATTGTAAAAATGTACAAATATGTATGTAATTTGTTAATTTGCTTACAATGTACAAAAAAGTTCATATACAAAAAATAAAATTAAACTTTTATTCATTTTTGAACAAATTTTTCATCCTGCTTTCCATATCTTCAATTAAAATTTTCTACTAAAAGATTTTTGTTTAGGGACCATGCTCATGATAAGAAATCTAAAGCTAAACTGAATTTAAAATAAAAAATCTTGCTTTTAGGAAAAGGATATGTAGAATAGAAGCTAAAAATGATACGACTCAATGGCAAGTATTTGTTGTTTTTTCATAAACAACCCTTCTGGTCTACCCCTAAATTTATGTTGCAGTAAGAATTGGTGAAACAGTTTTTCATACTTTCTCATATACGAAGTATACAAAGTGAAAGTATTGTAATCTCAAAAAATTCGAAATCGAGATTTCGACAAATCTCCATATTTTGGACCTCCCCGAGTTCGAAAAACACAATTTTGGAATTATGTCTGTCTGTGTGTTTTTGAACACGATAACTCGAAAACTATTAGAGCTGTGAGGATGAAATTTGGTATGTGATCTTGACACATCATTTGTAGGTTTCTATCAAATTTTGGACAAAATCCGTCTACGGGAAGTCTGTCGTTCTGTCTGTCCACTTTCATGTGAACACTAGAACTCAAACACTTTAATAGCTAGATGGATAAAATTTGGTACACAGTTTTATCATCATGAATGTAAGTCCGTATAAAAGTTTGGGTCAAATCTGTCAAATGGTCGACTGTCTGTCAGTCTGTATAATCGCATACTTGTAAAATTTATATCTCATAATCCCTTTGGCTTAGATAAATAAAACTTGGTATCACGGATGCTAACATTAATTATAGATCTGTGCCAATTTCCATCTCAATAGGTTAAAAAGAAGGTGCTCAAATTGCATATTCAATTTTTTTACTTTTGAAACAAATCCGTTATCTCCACGCGGATGCATACTGGAAGCAATCTCTGTGCATGATATTCAGAGGTTAGGCACTTTTTTCTTCCCTTTTGGCTCCATTTTCTCCCTTTTGACGAATTCTGATCCTGTAGTGATGCTACCTTTAGAGTTTTAAAAAATCACTATGTGAAAGAAATGTCATTTTTATATGAGTTATTTGCTCGCTCTATAACCACTCAGAGGCATTATTTGATATCATTACTGTATGATGTGGAAAGTGAATATTTATTTGATAAACATGGACTCTGTTGTGTGGCTTCAAAGAGACTTTTGTAAATTACATAAGGCCGTTTTTCCTTTTGTGTGTGTGCGTTCAAGTGTCAATTGAATTCACTTTCTGTGAAAATTAATGGTACAATTAACATGTACTTTAAATGAGGTTTTATGTTTATTCCTTTTATGATTTTTGTGCTTTGTGTTTATACGTCAATTGAATTAACTTTCTGTGAAAACTAATGGTACAATTAATATGTGTTTCAAATGAGGTTTTAATTAAGTGTCAAATGAATTCGCTTTCTGTGGAAATTAATGGTACAATTAATATGTACTTTAAATAAGGTTTTATGTTTTATTCTTTTTGTGATTTTCTTGCTTTTAAAAGAGGTTAGCAAGGAATCAGGGTTGGAGCAAGACTCAGATCGTTGCTAGGGCCAGAAAATGCAGCTGGGTTGTTCTTTCGTTTCCGGTATGGTAGCGAGCAAATATGGCGATTTTGGACGCGAAATGCAAAGAAAAGTGGACAGTTGTCCTTCTCTCTTCAAAAACTAGCTGATCACCAATCACGGTCAACAAGTGACGTATGTTACCCTCTGTACTTAAGGGAGTCGAAGCGAAACAAGTATGGTGCGTGAGGATGTGGTCGGAGTTTTGATCCCCCTTCATTAGCTGATGACGTGGAGAAAGGGTGGCGGAAAGGATGATGTGGATAACAGATCCAAGTTAATCGGGATGACGCCTTCACTGATCAGTATAAGAATGATCAAAATGAATTATGTGCGAATTGAGTGTTGATTTGAGGTGATAGCTTGAAGTGAATTTCATCCGTCCCGATAAATTTTGGGAAAGCACCCTCTCTTGATGTCTAGCGACGCAAACGATGATTCGTGGTTTAGGCCTTTGTCGTGACGAGAACCAGCATGAATCATCATAAGCAAATCTTGGCTCAGTAAGCTACCGAGTCCTCGAAGGAGCCAACTATGGAAATAACTGTCACCCAGACGTACGAGGTGTTAGCTGATTTTGCGTTCAGATGCTGAATCCGGTAATCCGCTACGGTGGGTTTATCCAGCCAGGAGGCTTCAGCCGTCTGGAGCAGAGAAGGGTCGTCTGACCAAACAGCTAAGTGGTATTGCTCTGGTTCCTTTTTATTACTTTTCACTTAAGCGTAAAAAAATTCAAAACTTTGACTTAACGAAGGGTGATCAGCACCCAAATTCTAATTTTATCTAGCGGACCATTCTTGAATTGGACACTGATCAATGTGATTGCTGAAGAGATAAGAAAGGAGGAACTGTAAATTAGTATGCAGAAACTTACCGTTGCAAATAGAAGCAATATTTAATAATCTTAATTGTATGTTGTAGGTTAGGGAAATCAATATGCTTTTAGTCTAGATTAAATCTAAGTGCTGAGCTGTCTGTAAGCTTAAAGTAAACATGTATGTGTTGTTCACTTTAACAACTGTATGAATTTTTTTAGAATTGTTTTGAGCTTATAAGTAAAGTTTGATTGGGGCATGAGTTGCAGAAAGCAGTAAAAAGGTGTTTAATTTGTTCTGCCTGTCCATGGATGGATGCAAACAGTGTTCAATAGGGTGTAATGTGCAAATTTGAAATATGGTTGTAGTAAATTTTTGTTATATTTAATTGATCCGTAACTTATGAAAGTTAATTCTGGTTAAAACAAGAAAATAAGGGGAAAAGATTTCATGGGGGCCTACGCGACTCACACCTCATGTAAATTTTTGCTAAATTGTTAACTGGAGATGACATTCGGATTGGGCGCCCACTAACTTCATTTTAACTCATGAATTTTATTTACTTGTGTAATAATTGTGCAATATCATAACCAGGAAAGTGTGTAAACTAATTAATCAAAGTCTTTTAATAAAAGTTAATTTTATTTCACTATTACTTGCAGTGTTGTTTATTCACCTATGATTCACATCCAAATTTAATCCGAGCGTGTTTGGTAAAAACCTTGTACCTGAGGTTATTGCATATACACAACGCTCCAGTTTAATATTATAATTGTTATTATTGCTTACAGATAATGTTGAATGTGTTCATGTTAATTTGATTCTACTATAAAAAATTATTTAAGTTAAAATCCTGACAATTCTGCTCGGATTATTTTATTTCCATTTGTTTTGTTGTTTTTACATGTGCTGGAGAAACTTTGTGTTCTGGGAATCAAGCAGATTTGATATTTTTATCCGAGCGAGGGTGCGGGGAACTGATATGTTATATGCGAGTTTTTCAGAAATATGTATACGAGAAAGTACAGGGGAGGCCACTCCCACTGGTTAATTATTTAATTTATTATCCTTCTTATGAATGACTCCATGGGCACTTTTTGACTGCAATAGGTATGCATACATTTTTATGGGAAAATTGTTTGATATAAAGAAATTTCATTTGATATACAGTTAATTCTAATGAAAATCCAAGTTTCCTGAAGAGGTTTTGATGTATGGGGGTTCGACTGTATACAGCAAACTTTGTCTATTTCTATACTTTTTCAACTAAAATGACCATGCAGAACTATAGGTAATACAAAAACTAATGTCAAGCAAATAATACTAAAAATCTTCACATAAATTAGGAAAAATAAATTGAAAAAATGCAAAAAATAAAAATGGTTGCTGTCCTATACTATCATGCCGCAATAAATTCAGAACTAAATTGGCACAGCACCTTGAAACAGTATAGCTTTGAAAACAAAAAGAAAAATTTGCACAAGTTTAAACTGTTAAAATGATATACGGGAATCTTCTAGCATGAAAATCTGAATGTCACTTTATACAATTCAGATTGATAAATGCAATCTAACTAAAAATAGAATATCTTCATTTTTAAAAAAAACAGTAATCAAATTCTTAAATTATATAAAACTTTAAAAGTTAGCTTCAAAAAAGGTATAGAATATGAATTTCTCTTCTACTACTTAAAATTACAGTATTTTATTACACAATTGTTTTACTGAAAATTTTCCATTCAACTACATAAAAATGAAGTACACGAATAAAGTTCTCTCAATATCTAAAACTCCTGATTAATCAACATATATAAAAAAAAAACATAAAACAAAATCCAAGCTTTCAAAAATGAAAGAAAGAATTCTAGGATTTAAAATGCAGAACATTCATCTTGAAAGCAACATTCTTTATACTATTCGGAATGTGAGAAGGGTTATCTGTAATTTTCATTTTATTTAACAGGACAATTCCTTGAACAGATAATTTGTAAAAAATATTATGGAAACAGTGAAAAATTGAGGAATGAGTGAAAGATCCAAAATATCAAAACAAGACATTAATAATAAAATTGCATAATTTAACCTAAATATTGTAAATAAAGATATATATATATTTTCAAATTTGCATTCTAGTAGATGAAAAGCAATTTCAGCATTTTGGAATAACTTAAATTATTAGTAATTGTTACATGATTTAAAAAAACTACCTCAATGAGTTATAGTCTTAATTTATAAAATTTATTTCTTGCAGGAATAATCCTTTTTTAAAGATCTAGTCTTTTAAAATTAAAGTTTAAATACTACATGAAATATTTTAATTTCTAAGCTATGGAGCATGACCGACTATAGTATTGTTGGGAAAATATTGAAAACTTGTTTCAAGCATCAAACCTTAAAGCTTTTTGGGAAATGTAACTGGCTTTACAGAAGAGGAAAGTAATAAAACAAATGCAAACAAAACTGCTTAAAACAATCAGTGTACAAGATACAGTTGTAAGTATTTAAAAAAAACAGTCAAGTAAAGGAATAGGGAAGAGAAGCTGCTGAATGGCCTAGGTTCAAGTAAGTTGAGGGAAAACTAAATTTAAAGAATTAATCAATGTTCTTGGATTTTATAAATCTTTTTACACATTTATACTTCATTTCCAATAAAATATGCGAGACTTGTAACTAAAACATTAACTCAACCCTTAGAAAATCTCAATAATCTTTCCTTTTTTTGATGAAAAAAGGTACAAAATAGAGCATTATCCCACCTTAATGTTCAAAAATTCATTATGGAAAATTCTAATAATTTCAGTTGACAAATATGAAAATTATTCTTCCAAATAACAGACATTCATAAAGCTACAAATATTGAATTAATTTTGGCTATTACCTGTTGTGCTCCACTAGAGAAATAATCAAAGGGTGGAGTTTGTGTCACAGGAGATGATGGCACATCAGTAGTTTCATTTTCTTCGTGACTTGGAATGCTATTTTGACGGTAAAAACTATTTTGATTTGTTGCCGTATCACCTTGATAATACCCTCCACTATCAAGTGGGCCTACAATGAAGATAAGCTGATATTTAAATTCTTCATACAAAGCACAGAATGTATCTCAGATGAAGATCATATGCAAGTAATAATTAACAATAACATCACTTCTTATTTAGCTAAAACACTACTTTATATTTAATACAATTGGTACACATTAAGGGAATAAATGCAAATCATGAAAGGTATTAACAAAAACCTTTCTTTAATGAGTCTGTTTATAAAAATATATGGCTACTTTCTCAGTACCATGAAAGTAACTATCGACAAATATAAATGCTGGCTTAAAAAAATTATTTTTTCTGTTAAAATACGTACAAATGTACCCAAGTATAATAACCTAGGCCACAAATCACAGGTTTCATTGCATAAGATTGCTATATTGGGCAAATTTACTGTGCATTTTGGTTACTCTCATGCTTATTAAACAATTGAACTTTTGGTAGATATTTTAGTTGCTTTCTAGCTAACAGAACAGTACTAAATTATGTTACTGCATAATACTGAAATATAAAATAAAAATGTCAGTTAATGGTACAATGAACTCGCAGTTTAAAGGAACTTGAATCAATAGACTTCAGATCTACTGGACAGAATATGACTAATGTTCCTGATCTTTTGGTTACTAATATGTTATGTTCATTTAATATTTTAATTTATATTAAACAGCACGATTGAAGTGTAATATCGAATTTAAATATTGTTTGTAACACAATTCATGGTTTAATGGGCAAACTTATGGAGCTCTTTTGCCTCAAATAATCTGTTAAAATAAGGATTTACTGTATGTATATTGTCACAAATTATGCAAATTGAACATATTTTGGCTTCTTGGTGAGGTGCATAGCGATTTGGCATCGTGAAACTTCTACTCTTTTCCTGAAAATTCGGAAATCTTGCTAAAGTGTATAAAAGCCTTGCTGTAATTACCAATCATTCAGATGCTGATGTGCTTTCATTAAGTGTGACAGACAATCGTTGGTGTTTCGACTGAGAAGAAACTCCTGAACATGGCTGAGAATCCAAGCTAATTTGCGGAGTAGTGTTTTGAATTTTTCCTGTGCTCTGTGAGTGAGCTAGTTTAAACTGCAGTAGTCTGAAGAAGACTGGCTTGTTTTTGCTTTTATCAATTGTAAATAGTTGTAAATAACAACTGAAAATAAATTTCTGTTTGTGCCATCTTAAAGTCCATTTAATCCATGAACCCGTCCAAACTCTAACAATATAATAACAAATTAAAAAAATTCTGTAACAGTATATACTAATACTTATAAAAAAAAAAGTGAAGAAATTGAAGAATAACTTTAGTTTAATACAAATGTGTGATACATTTAAAACAAAAATATACATACTGTTGTTTGAAGAAAATGTTGCATTTTGAACATTTTGTTGATTCCAACCTGTACTTTGATAATAGTTTACATGGTTATAAGCACTTGTTGCTTCATTTTGAATGTTATTGGTAGGCATATTCTGGAAGGATACATCTGTTAAAAGAAATTCTATATGAGTACAAGATCTCCAATAAAAACTGTGCTTTTCAAAAATCTCATATCCATACTCCTTTTGAATTACATTACAGAAATGTGTGTTTGAAATTTTAAACTGTCTTCAATTTTTCCCTTGTATTTTTAAGTAAACACTTTGAATAAAACTAGCAGATAATTTGTTTTGAGTAATAACTCTGACAAAAAAGAACATCAGCTTCATTTTTTTTTATCGAATCATGTGCCTGCAAATTAAATAGATTTTTCTTCTTTGAGAATGCTGTGTCTTGTTATGTTTATGCTATGCATTTAAGAGATGCTTGAGAAAAAAGAATGGCAATTCCATCAGGATGGAACAACTTTGCATTAATATCATGATGCGAGGGCCTCTCTTAATGGAATTCTGGTGAACAGGTGGTTAGAGCAAAGAAGTAGCACCGAGTTCCCCATACACTCGCCTACTGGATTTCTTTCTGTGGCGATATATAGGGTGAGTTTGACCTATTCTTCCAAACAAAAGAGGGCAATAGAAGAGCCCATGGAGATCATAAAACACTATAGCAACCCTGTCCCATCTCTAACCGTTTGAAAGTTGTGGTGAATAAAATGATTTCGTTAAAAATCGTGAAAAAAAATCCAAATTTAAAAAGTTTTTGGCATGTCTACATTAAAAAAAGTAAATATTCTGAAAGAGCAGTTAAAATCCTTTAAGATGAAACAATTTTCATGAAAAAACCTGGATTTAAAGCCGAGTTACAAGCACCAAAACGTCGAAAAAAATCGAATTGTCGCTAAAATCTTTAATATTGAATACCGCAAACATCGTTCAAGCTAAAACCTGTCAAATGTGCCAAAAACTTGTTCATTCTATCACCTTTCGAATGAGCCTACCATAAATTATATCAGTTTTTTATTTCAGGAGAAATTTAGCCTTTCGTAGGCAATACATCACTGAAATCAATGTTCATCGAAATAGACATTCGACAAAAAGTTTCCAAGAGAAACAATTGTGGATAAATGGAATGTATGCAAATATGCCACTATGAACTTTTTCTTCTATGCAAATAGGTTGGAACACATCTGTATATCCGAAAGAGTTCATGGTGGATTTGTATATAATGTATATAATCACCCTGTATATAATGTTTATAGTCTAAGACCAGCTACAATCAATGAGATGAGAGCATTCACTGAAAGAGATTGCACAAATACCAAATGACATATTTAATGCTGTTTGCAATTCCACTGATCAGCTTTATCATCAGTGCCTGGGCAATAACTGCCAACAAAACATTTCCAATAACTGACAATTCTACATTTGAGTTATGAAACTTTGATGCACATTAATTCTTCATGTAATAATTATTCAAAGTGCACACACATTTTCAGGACAACCTGTATTTACAAATTAAAGCTATTTGTTATACCCAGAAACTGTTAGAGATTCTAAACTGAACTTTCGTGAATTTAAAACTGTAGCCATCAAGAACCCTTTGCTACAATACAATAACTACACATTTTCAAAAATAGTAATGTATGATTAAAAAACGATGCTTACTTTCAGATGTAGGAGGAGGGATATATTGTAAATTGTTAGAGTTCTGATTTGGATCAATTTCTGTTGTTGGCTGTTCAACATACGACTGCTGTTGTTGTTGCTGCTGCTGCTGATCTCCAAATGAAAAATTCTATGAAAGTAATAAATTAAAAACTGATCATACACATGGAAAAAATATGATTTCACGTCTCTAAAAACAGTCATTATATATAGTTAAAAAACACAACAATATTTATTAATTAAAAACAAAATCTAACATATTGAATAAAATAAGCATTGTCATTAAAAACTAATTTCAATACTTATTAATGATAAGTAATCAGTATATTATACAACAAAATTACTAGCTTACAAATTCTGCGATTTGAAATTCAGGATATATCTTTAACATGCTGCCGCACACTTATAGTTCACCCACATACTTTTCTATGGAAAATTAAATGGCTATGACCATGTGTTGCAACATGCTAAGTGATCTTTTAGCAATAGAAAGACTTAAAATGTCAAAAAGCTAAAGTGTTGACTAATTACATTACTGTTGAACTTATTAATAGAAAAATATTATTAAAAAAACAAATATACATACATTAAAATTTTGAACTAAGGAAGTTAAATTTTTCATCCAATCTGGATCTTCTTGATCTTCAAATTCTCCTTGACCTCTCAAAAAGTGAGGGTCATGATATTTCAACTGTGTGGCTAACTAAAAGAAAAAATATATTTTATAACAGAACTACCATGTATAAAAAATAGAAGACAACAATTTCATGTTGGGTGTTGTACACTCTTGCATCTCATACTTTATGCATTATTTTAGAAAGATATTTCATTTTTCGAATTTCACATGCATCAATAATAAGAGTGTATGCACTGGACAATGTACTTATAATATTTGAAAATAAAAATAATTTCAAATACTTCAGTGTGTAAGCAGTTTTATCAACATAAATACTTCAAGCATGCAGTTTTTTTGTGTTCAAACAGTAAAATAACATATAAAAATTGTGATACCTTCAAACAGTTCATAATAATAAAATAAAATCCACACACAAAGAATCATTAATTAATATCCTTATTATAAATCAGAATTTTTATATTATGTTTATTCATTCATAACTTGTTCTAGATGACAACAAAAACTTTTTTTTGTATCGCCATTTGCTTAGTGTTATATATAACACACTAGCTTTATCCCAAAAGTCATAGTATTTTGAATTACTAGCTAAATATACAATACTTGAAAAAGACAAACATATTAACAAAACTGTACTTACTTTATATACTTCAGAAATGAAATCCAACTGGAATAAATGTGGATGTTCTTGAACTTTCGCAGAAATAATTTCACAGTAATGAAGAGCCTATGATGAAAATCATTGTATGTATGCATTCAATGAATAATGAAGCAATATAAAACCTGACAAACATAGACAAAAGGCAGTCGAGAATCTCTTAGTTAATTCAAATTATCAGAAATAGTAGATACCTTACCTCTTCTAAAAACCCATGTTCCACTAATCTTAATGCATAGAGGAACTTGTATAACTGTATAAAAAAAGATATACAATAATCAATTAAGTTTTAATCATAAATAAATCTATATACATATATATTAAAAAATAGTTCAACGTACTTGTAAATGTACCAGCATATAATTAGGATTTGCTAAACTTTGGGCATATTCATAAATTTCAGTGAGTTGTACAGCTTCATTTGAGGCAAATTCTTCAAAC
The DNA here is from genome assembly GCA_013235015.1 of Araneus ventricosus. NCBI lineage: Eukaryota > Metazoa > Arthropoda > Arachnida > Araneae > Araneidae > Araneus > Araneus ventricosus. The sequence continues at coordinate 93,114 of BGPR01000305.1, read as the reverse complement.
GGTAACCTAATGGCAAACAAGTAATTATATATTATCATTCTCAAAAGTAATTATTCAAAAATTCAACAGAAGTTTATTTTGATAAAAATAATTTTGCAGCTTTTCAAATAAAAATATTTCTATGAATGCTGCTGTACAAAAGGTAAAAACGACTTTAAATATTTTTTTTCTCAAATCATTTTTTTTTAACCTTTTAAGATGCTTAATCATTATTCAAATAATTTAGAAATGGAAGGTCCACTCCCAGTTCTATGTCAAATGCTTCCATCATTGAAAATCTTTGAACTTACAAGTAAACTAAAGTAGCAGAGTTTCAAAAAGAGGTATACATATTTATGAGTGAATACAGCTGGAACTGAGGACGGACGCACAAAAAAACTTGATTATGGAACAAGACTTCGCACAATTATTTTATTACTACAAAAAAATTAGACACCATAGTAAATAATATATATGATACATATAGCTTAACTTCTAATTTCCGAGCTGCTATTGTTTAAGAATGTGAAACTTTAAAACAACCTAATGCTTTTTAACTTGATTTTTATTTGAACAGTTTCAGATACATGAAATGCAGTTTAGGAATATGCAGTCCCAGGAAATCACAATTAGCAATGCTTATCAAACTGATAAAAAAAAAAAAAAATGCTTCACTTATGCAACATAAAATAGTCATTGTAGATATCTAACATGCAATGTCTATAAAAACAAGTAACATCTTATAAGTAAAGTTATCATAATAATAAGGAATGGTGCATGCCCATGAAAAAAAAAAGTTTTTTATACATTATACAAAATATAGTCAGTTAATAAATCATCAACTCAAAAGAAATAACAATGACTTAGAAAATTAAGTGAAAATTTAATGGGGATAAAATTTAATATTATTAACTGACAAGAACTATCAAATACTGACAGTTAATGCAATTGAAATGATACATTATTGATGGCTTAAAGGGTATAGACGACACATAAATTATACATTTCAATAAAAAACACATTATCCGATACTAGCTGCTACGAATAAAAATTTCACAGCATTGACATATTTTACGAGGATTATTTTTTAAAAAGAGAGTTTAAAATACAATATTTAGATTATTAAAAAAAAAAAGCTTACGAGTGATCAGCAGCAAGGAGGACCAATTTACTGTTCTTTTGCTCATAAGTACCAAAGTCCACTTGAGCCATAATATAACAGAAATGAGCAGCACAAAGACAACCTTTACTAGCTAATTAAAAAAGTAAAACATTCATTAATTGTCAAGTAGCAAGTAACTAAAAAAATATTAACAAAATCACTCTATGATGCCTTTATCCCATTTCTTAAGATAAAAAAAAAGTAATCAGAAGCAAAATGATAAGTACCTAATGTATCACCCAAAGTAGTAATGCTCCTTGAATCTACATCAGGCTGCCCAGAAGGATTTGATAAAATCATGGCTAAATGTGGCCGCCAATCACCCCATTTTTTATCAGCTACATTCTAAAAACACCATTAAATAAGATCATTAGCATAAATTATATAGTATATAAAACAACCACTGATTTGTTTTTACTTGCATATATAAGAAAGTTCTAGTTTTTAACTAAGTTTACCCATTACATTTTGGGGGAAAACTTATTATCCTAATGTGATGATTGATTAGCGTACTATACCAGGGTTCCCATTCTTATTGAAGAAAAAAATTCAAGGACTTTCAAGGACTTTTTAAGAAAATGCAAGGACCTTTCATGGAAAATTCAAGGACCATAAAATTACATATTGTAGAAATTGTACACAACTGAATTTTTCACTTGAAAAATTGTAAAACGTGTCAATACACTTGATATTTCAGTTGTTCTGATTTTACAGGAATCAAACTACAAATTAAAATAATATAAAAAATAATAATAATAAAAATAAGTTATAAAAAAATTTCAAAAAAACGACCATGATTTTTTTTATATTTGATGTCAATAGGACAAGAGACAGTGTAGAAGCAATAATGAATAACAATAGAATCTTAACTGAAAACTTGAAATATATTGAGATAAAATCAAAAATTCTATCTAATTTATCTTGAATATCCAAAAGTCAATCTCAATTGAACACTAAAGAAATTCACAATTAATAATTATTTTATGCTTTTTGGAACAGATCTTTTATAAATCTTTATATTATATAGCTTTTAAGATCAAGCCTTGCCATTTTAGTAATTCAATCACAATGTAACAATGATTCAAACAGAATAAAAACTAAATTTTTAAATCAAAATTAATTTTATTTTTGACCTTCTAAAGACACAATAATCAAAACTAGCTATCAATACATGATTGATTAAAATTTTAAACAGTTGAAATAGATAAAAATAAGTCACTGATATTAAAACCCCCACCTAGATATAAGTTTCAAGTCTAAGCAGCGAAATTAACTCTCCATACTGAAAGGTCCGAAGTGTAATGTGCAACCAACCTACGGTTCGAGAACGTCCCACTCTGTAAAAATTTCCACCTTGGGGGAAAAGGGATATTTCCTAGAACTGTTAGGGAAGTTCGCTGTAATCCTCAAAACTGACCATTAGCATTTCAATCCCGAACCAATTTCTTTCAAATAAAACCCCTCAAGATTGTCAGCCCTCATTGCGGTTTTTGAGGAGGGAGGGCAGGGTGCTCAGTGAACTATTTTACTCTGCAGAGGGTGATAAGAGGAGAGGAGAAACACGAATGCATTCCCGGAGTATTTTCGGTGACTTTCATATTTCACGTTGAGGAGAAAATGGGGACGGAGGTTATCGGTGGTCGCTTAAAAATTCAAGGACCTCATCCTTTTTTCAATGACTTTCAAGGACCTAATTTCATCAAAAATTTTTCAAGGATTCTCAAGAACTTTCAAGGACCATGGGAACCCTGTATACTTATTTTAACCCTTTGATTGAGGCCAACTGCCACAGGTGTGTGTCAGCTGCTTTGAGCATGCAGCTGTCTTCAAAGGGTTAATAGAGATCCAATGAAAGAAATCTTGAACCACACTTTTGTATAAACATGAAATGGAACACTTAAATTTTTATCTTGTTATTTTGAATACATTCACTTGTCCTGAAATATTTTCTGAGTAAATTAATATTTTATCAAAAAAAATTGCAATTTCAATTATTTATTGCTTTTTTAAACAATATTAAAATTATGTTTCTGTATTTGAAGTTAAATATTCCTTGGTAAAAAATTATCAGGTTCAAAATGCCACAAAGAAGTAAAATGAAATCACTAACTTTGAGTAGATTATACGAATTAGTTTAGAATAACTACTTTATCAAAATGAACATTAAACTTCATTAGAATTCAAAGGTAATCATTAACAAGAGAAAAGTAGTAAAAACTAGGGAAATAATATATTAAAAAGTTCTTGTACATAAATAATCTGCAATTTTACATGTAATGTAAAAGTAAATTTTCCTCAAGAATTCTTACCGTAACTGCTAATGGTTGTCTTCCTGACATCAACTGGTAGAGTGTCTGAAGTGGGTCATTTAAGGCTAAAGAGTTTGCAAATCTAGTCATGACATTTGCATAAGTTCTTACATCCATTTTGGATGCTAAAAATAAAGCATGTCCCCAAAGACCATGCTTCATGGCCCATTCCAAAGCATCCTGAAAAGAAAAATAATTATTAATATTAGAAAGAAACAGAGTGCAGGGAAAAAAAAGAGAGTTTAAAACAGTTAAATAAAATCTGGGGTATTTGAGGAGTCTTCTAAAGTAACTGTAGTGACCTGACGGTAGCGACATCTATATTCATGTAAATCAAAAGTGCTACCTCTCTACTATTTCAACTTCCACTCTTAGAATATTCTGTTCAAGTCTGCCGGGAAATCCCCGTAGTATGTCAGTAATACAATACTGTTCACTAGCAGATGCATGCTTGTAGTGTTGGTTGTTCATTATTAAAAGATTTATTTTCGTAATGACTGATTTCATTCATCATATTAATTACACATAATCCTCTCAATCACTATACAACCATACAGATTAGTAAATGAACAACACAGCTACTTTGAAACCACATATAAGCTTTATATGCTTTCCAGGAAAATGCTAATTAAAAATTAGCAACTTGTATGTATTTCTCCAAGAAACATCTTTTATTATAATCAAGATTTCAAATGCATTGTTGTATGAAACATTGCCTCTTTTTTTTAATACTTAAATGAAAATGATATCCTCTTCCGAATTCTAGCTGTCAATCAGGAAAAAATGTTTAGAAATTAAAGGTTCCAGCAAACAAAAAATGTTACTTAGTCATGTAATATTGGAGTGCACTATCACTCTCAATCAATGACATAAAATGTGAGTCTCCTCCATCTCCTTAGCTATGCAAACAGAACCCACAAAAGTCAGATAATGGTGCATAAAGAATCTATTGGTTTTCATAAGCCATATTCTGGCATACATTAATTAGTACAATAAAAGAAAACTTGAATATGAGAAGTGAATTGAAACATTCAAAACTATTCTGCAGAAGATATTAGACTCCTTAACCTCAAACAAATTATTCTTTCTCAGACAAACCATAGACATGAATTATCCTTAGGAATCAAACATGAAATTTTTCGGCATAATTAGAACTTAAAATTTTAATGTCAGAACAAATAGAAAGCCAATTTAAAAAGTTCAAAATGAGTATTAGGCAAAATCAAAGAAACATGAAATTACACAGACTAATGGAATGGAATTATAACTAAATATTGATAATATGGTCCCAAAATGTTAACATTTTTTATTATTTGAAAATTTTAAGGTTAAATGAATTCATATTTCACAAATAAAGAAATTATGCCCATATGTTTAAACTTAAAATATTCCCTATTTTGAAATACATTAGCACCTAGAAACAAGGCCTTCCCACACAAACCATCAATCACCAAGTCCTATAAAGCTAATGACTAACCAGTCTCATTGCATTTCCATAATAACTAAAAACAAAAATTGGAAACAAATACACAATTTTTTGTACTTTCTTATTACCAAACCAACTCCCAAGCTTACTTGGCGAACTTCGGATTACGCCAAGCAGGTTACAGCTATGATGAAGTTTTGCCGAATATTTAGCGTTTGCTTATAGGGTTGCTGTAATAAAGTACCACCTAATTTTTTTATTGGTGCAATAAACAGCTATTTTTTTTTTTTTTTTACATTTAAAAAACAACCTTCATTTGCTATTCAGAACTCAAGACATCATAATAATTTCACTTCCTTGCAGTGATATAAGAAAGAAGAAATTTAAGTTCTTTTACAGAAAAAGCATAAACAGTATTGTCTACCATCTGACTCAATTCAACGATATTCTATGTGAAAGAAACTTTAAAATAAGTCTAAACAATAAATACCTTTTTATGCCCAAATAGTAGAAATTCTCTAAATTTACGGGTAAGTTTGTCGACATCTACAGTATGAGAAGTATTCAAAAGTGTTTTATCACTAAGAACAACAATGCCTTCATCAGGAGAAGAGGCATCTCCAGCATGAGACTGACTGGAAGAATCATTCACATCAGCAGGAGAATGTTCACCTTGAGGAGTGTCTACAGCTGGCCTCAAAGGTAAAGACGGACGAAGAATTTCATGATCTCTTAATAAAAGTTCTGCAATATCACTGCCAGCAACAGACTGGAAAAAAAAAGATTAAAATTAAAACAATGTTTAAGACATTCAAAATAAGCTCATTAAGTTCAAAATGTTAAGATTGAGATAAATTTAAAATGAATTACATAAGAAAACAGAATTATTTAAACAGAATAAATATTTCAAAAAAACCAGCGGGAGTGGCCTCCCCGAAACTTTCTTGCATAAGACCAGTAATGTGGGGTGGGTAAATACCCAATGGGTAGGTAAATATTTTTGGGGTATATAACGCGGGTATTTACCCAAGGCTTGGGTATTCTGAGGAAAAAAAATGTGAATGGTGATTTACAATGAAACATATAAAATTTATGTATTCCCAAAAACTTGATATTTTGCAGGAAAAAAAAGCATCTTTGGCCCGCATTCTGTGCACATAAAAATTGTGTATTTTTGCAATTTCAATGTGTGCTTGAGGGTACCACAACCAATAAAATTTTATTTAACGTTTTTGAGTAAGAGATTTTATTATAGATATCACACAAGATTTCTTTACACCTTTGTTAATCAAAGTCATCCTTCTGGAGAATGTCAAGGCAAAGTTTCAATTTAGGGGGTTGCCACAATTTCCAAAAATCGTGTTTGCCGCTCGCTACTATTTCTTTCGTAGACTGCGCCAAGGTGAAAGGAAATCATACTGTAAAACTACCACCAATACACAATAGCATTTTCAACCGAATATACAATTTGAACGCCTTTTTTTAACCGATTGACACAAAAATTTAACACAAATCTACAATTAAGGTTAGAAGGCCACACACAAAATTTCATTTAACTAAGTAATTTTAAGTTATTGGATTCAAAAGTATGTGATTATACAGACCAACAGACAGTCAACCCTTTAACGGATTTGGTCCAAAATTTGATAAAAACCTACATTCCTGTTGATAAAAATGTGTACCAAATTTTATCCACTTAGCTATTTAAGTTTCTGAGTTATCGCGATCACATTAACATGGACAGATAGACTTCCCGTGGATGGATTTTGTCCAAAATTTGATAGAAACCTACAAATTATGTCTAAAGATCACATACCAAATGTCATCCCCATAGCTCTAATAGTTTTCGAGTTACCGTGTTCACAGACATAATTCCAAAATTGTGTTTTTCGGACTCGGACATGTCTAATACATGGAGATTCGTCAAAATCTCAAGTTCGAATGTTTTGATAATTACATTACTTTATCTTTGTATACTTCATATACGAGAAAGTAAAGACCATTCAATCCAAAAGTCACCCCACTCTTTTTTTATGTTCATTAAGAATAAAATTACATTAATTTTTGCACTGAAATCAAAGTATGAAGATTTAAAATGTTCAAATTTGAAATTGTTTCAGCAATTCCATGTACTTAAGATACAAATAACAATGCTTCCTAGTAACATTAGAGTTGATACAACAAAGGGGAGTTTGTAATTGATAACATAAAAATTTCAAACTAATAGCCAAAATTTACTTCAGAAAAAATAAGACAAAAACTAAATTAGAAGAGAAAAACAGAAACTCACCCCATTTTGTCTTAGCAAAAGCACCATCAGTTCCCAAAGCAAGATATAAGAATCTCTATCTACAATATCTTCCAAGGATTTAATAGATTTTATTTTTTGGTTACAGAATTCAATCACATCATTTTTATGTGTCAGTCCACTGCAATAATAAAGCTATATTAGAAACAGAATTATTCATTTATAGTATACACAAGACTCACTGGTAATGAAACATGATCATTGTTGAGAAGTAACATCCGTCTGGAGTTTTAATTTATCATTCATTCATACATGGAAAGCATTTCTAATATATTTTTAACAAAACATTCATTAAATTTTATTTATAATTAAATAAAACTTTTTAATGACTTTTTTCAAGATATAATCATTATTAAATTTCTGAATATTTTTTGATATACCACAGAATTTTTTTAAAACAATCTCTGCCATTAATTTAAAAGAAAAGCATTACATCATTAAAATTACCGTATAAGAGGTCCTTGATGATTCTTCAACTCCTGGAATGATTCTTCATCTTCCCGCAAGGCCTAAATAATAAATTAGGTTGTTACTGAAAATAATTTTATCTTCCTTTTTCTCAAGATTTAAGTATCTTTCATGTGCACTTATTGATAAAACACATTTAAAAAAAGGAAATAACTGCTACAAAAACTCAACCAAAAATAAATCCAACTTTCTTTTTTTTTTTTTAAATCTTAAGAACATCTTATTTTAACAAAATTGTTACAAGAAATATTACATAATGGTAGTAAATTTTACTAGTAAAATAAATTAACCTGTTAATAAAACCTGTTACTTAATAAAATCCAATATTGAATTCTAACATCATCTTGAGTAATACTTAGAAAGTTAAATCACATTAAACAGTCAAAAAAAAAAAAAAAAAAAAAAAAAACTTAAACACTAGTTTCAATCCTCAGATCTTTTGAAATTTTGAGTTAAACATATTTAATCTGCTAAGTTAATTAATTGAGTTATTAAACATTCATACCTGCATTGTTTGAATGCGAATAGGCATTGCTGGCATAGTGCTTGCTTGACAAGGAATTCCAGTAATAAGCAAACCTCCAGGAGAAAATCTAGCAATTGGATGAGCATAAGAAAATTTAACAGGAGTAAGTCGAGAAGAAGGAGTGGATATTTGATCTGAAATTTGAAATAAAGCCATTAATTGTCAGAAAATGCAAATCTTCCTTTAAATTCAAGATCTTAGTTTTAAAAAACTGAATCTTTAAAGTTGAATTTGCTGCTGAAGCTTTTAAAAAATGTTAAATCAAATTTAACATTTTAAAAAAATAAGAGTGAAAAAAAATTTAACTTGGTAGAACCAACCCTATGATTATGAAATCTTATCATTCAGGTTCAAAAAGTGGAATATTCCATTTAGACTACATACAAGGGCAATGTGTTCATAATAGTGTGATTTAACATACATTATCCACTGTACACATGACAGTCTTTACAGTGCAGGCTCATGAGCTCAGAAACGAGGAAGGCAGCAAGATAATATTTATGAAGAGAATACATTTTTAAAAACCTACTTTAACTTTCAGTAGACCACATTTTTAAATTCCAAAACCATATATGAAATTTCCTGCTTTTCAAACAAATTGAATAACCAGCATATATGACGTTTACTACTAGTTTTACTAACAGAAAGTTAAGTGAATGTTGATGTGACGATTCTGCTGATGAAAAGAAAAACCAAGCAAAAAAAAAAAAAAAAAGAGCTCCACATACACACTTCCCTCCTTGCCCACTTCACTCGATAACACTTTTCCAAAAATGAATATCAAAAGAAATCTAGCCTTCTATTAAGAGAAAGCAAATAATCAATCAACCAGATGTGTTTCTGTTGACGCAACACAGACCGAAACCAAAACCTATAAACAGCCAATGAGATTACCACTTTGTATGGGAAGGAGGGAAAAAAAACTATATTAAAAAGAGCATCTTTTTCTCGCTCAGTTGGCTCCATGCCAGAAGAGCTGCTTGGCCTTGCAGCCCATAGCCAGTCTAAGTTAAGGGAGGAAGGGTTGTTTTTTCTCTCCGGATTTTCTGCACTGTGAATGGATTTCAGAGGGGGAGAGAGTACTTTGCAGCTCAGACCTGCGTCTCTTTGTTTGGATTCATTTTATGCCTTTTTTACTATTTTTTATTACTTTTTTTTTACCTTTTTTTAAGTCATTGAACTCCGAGAGTGGAAAAGTAAGCAATATTAAAAACGAAAAAAATGAGGGGGGAGGGATCAGGGGGGGCTGCAGCTCTGCAGCCCTAATGGACGAGTCGCCACCGAGTCTTGATGAATTTCTACAAGATTTTCGGAACCTACAAGGAAATTCATGAACCTTTGATAATAAGCTGAAATTCAGCCAAACAGTTTATTACATGTATCAGTTTTTATTGACAATAAGAACAAATTGAATTATGAACAAGAAAGAAAAAAAATGACTTACCTTCAATATTAGACATTTCATTCTGACTATCACCATAATATTTTTGTTCAAGATTATAAGAGGAAATCTCAGATTCATTAGAATCAATATCAGGTTCTCGATAATGGCTGAAAAGAATTACATGAATAATTATGAACCCTAGGCAACAATTACTTTTGCATTTTCATTTCATAATATAAATAAATACTGGACAGATACCTGGAATTTGGATCTTTAGCAAATTCATTAGCAGAACTTCTTCCAGAATGTACACTGGACCTTTCGAAATCAACATCATATCCATGCTTGGCATAGTACTGACGGTATTGTTCTTGATACTGTTTATACCTAATAAAACAAAATTGTCCAGAATTTAGCAAAGTTTAATATTTAAACACAAAATAAATGTTCCACCAATTTGAAAATCAGAATTCAATATTTCATGGGAAATATTTTTACTAACCTTGGATCATTTCTGTACAGTTCATCATAAAATCCATAATTATAATTGCTGTATGCATAACGATATGCATCATAGTAAGAGGAATAATATGGATCTCTTGGATAATGATCATAATCATAACCTAAAATAAATATTCAAATTTAAATCATTTCAAAGCTTTAGAATGAGATAAATTCAAAATGAATAGCATAAGAAAACAATTAACAGAATTATTCAAACAGAACAAATTAAAAACAGACTCAATTTAATTATCTAAATCATTAATTAAAAATCAGTCAAAACAACAAATAGAAAAAGGAAATAGTTATATGGTTTTTTCAATTGAAAACAAAATTAACTGTTTTCAAACTGATTCTAAAAATACTCTTACAAATGATGAATTTAGTGAATTAATTTCATATGTTAAAAATTATACATGTGGTTCTACTTGCATGTATCTCTACATAATGCATTTCAAAAAAAGATGTTTTTTGGTGAATAGCAATGTTTGGCACAGATACATTAAGACTTTTTGGGGTTCCCATGATATAGAACATACAACATATCATTGCCTGTGGAAGAATCGAAGCATTTCCTAAGTGATATCAGCAGAGAGCAGACCTTCGAGAGAAAAAGATATCCTTTGACCAATATCAATGTTTGGCATTTTACACTTTAGGATTTTTGGAATGTGCAATTTTACAGCTACATTATGGGACGTTGGCAATAAACATGTTAATTTATTTCATGCCATGATTAGAGAAATACAAGACTTTGGTTCAAGCACTTTGCAAGTTGTACCCCCCCCCCCTCTTAAGAATTTCTGTTTCCTTCCTGGGAGTGAGGGTGGACTTTCAATGCTATTATAAATCCTTCAAAGTGCCAAGAAACATAAATGAAAAGTATTGCTGATGCCTATCAGGGAGTACGTAAATATATTATATTCAAACAACATAAATTCAATAGTACATTATCCATATGCAAGGCATATATTTACTGATTTATTAAAACTATAACCTATTTTAAATTAACACAAATAATGAATCAACAAAAGTTACAAAAAAGATATTACACTTCAATACTACACATATAAATACAAAATCCCTGGTATTACAAACTATGACTGCTAAAACAAGCATATCATACATTTATTTGCAGCTTAAAAATAAATCATATATACAATTTTATCCATAGTGATTCAGTGAAATAACTGCAGAATATAGCAATTTCATAAAAAATTAAACAATGACAAAATAAATGTAATACTGAATTTTTAAGAAGAAAAAAAATACAAGCATACATTGATTTGTTTATAACATTTTTACTAAAAGGTAAAATTTAAAGGCAATTTTTCTCTTTTTTATAACCATTTAACAAAAACATCCATTTGATTATCATACTATACAATGATTATAACAATGGAAAATATTTACCTCTGTGAGTTGGGGGTCTTTGATAGTAATCATTTCTAGGATAACCAGCTGCTGGATATCCATACTGCTGTCTATAATAGCCAGGATGACCTTGCCTATCATTACGACTAGCATCTGTTTCACTCATCCTAGAAGAAGGCCTTTCATATTCAGGAGGATATTGCCTAGGATCATCCCGACGGGACTGGTAATAATCATCTGCTCTGGGTGGATAAGGATAATCTTCAGATCTGTCTCTTAAAGAATTCCTGCTGGAGGGTCTTGATCTCTCCCTATCCGAATAACATTGACGTTCATCAAAACTTGGATATTTTTGCTCATAGAATCTGTGACGATCTCCTTCTTGACGGTCTCTTCCATATCTAGGATCATTTCTTTCATCAGGTGGATAATTTGTATCCCTCTTGCCATTTCTAGGCAGTGGTAAACTGGATTCTGGATATTCAACATTAGAGGGAGGTTGGCGAATAGGCTGAGAATCCTTGCCTGTTACATTGCTACCATTTATTTTAGAATCTTTTAAGTATATAGGTTTATTATAATAGTCATTTTTTTCCATGGGTGGCTTTTCTTCTTTTGGAGGTTGCGAGACATTCTCATGCTGCTTATGCTGAGAAACTAGAGCATCTTTATCCCGAGATTGCTGGAAGTTGGTAGATTCTTTTCGAGACATGCGCTTGCTGCTTGATTTTTCATATATATTACTTTCCTTAACATCAGGAGAGGAACTGGATATATTTGGCTTTAAAATAAAACAAAAAATTAAATTAGAATTATAGCTTTGGAACGGGGAAAAGGCAATTATTACACCATATAAAAACAACTATATGTTAATAATAATTGAAATAATCACAAAATTGAAATGCAAATTTAATTCAGGGCTAAATTTCAACTGGAAATTTTTAATTAAATTCTTAAGCACAATTCATATCACCAAAATAGCTGATGTTTACATAAGAACAGTGAATTAATGATAAACACAAAACAGCTCCAAATTAAAAAATATTACATTAAGTAGCTTTAAAGATTCAAGCAGAACAGCTGTAAGTTCTGCATTACTACCATAGTCACATCAAAGGTTAACAAAAGAGGGAATTTTTTAAATAAAGGATATTCAAATTCTACCGCAATACAAGTTTTTTTCTTCCATAAATTAAAAAAGACAATTGTTATATCATTCTTTAAATCGAATATAATAAAATTCTAATAAATAAATAAAACATATCAGATATATGCATTTTTACAAAATATTTCTGTACTTTGGCAGAAAAAGGGCCAATATCCATTTTGTCTGGTTTCAGTAAAAACCGATTTGGTGGATTAAAATAATTATAGGCCACAAAAACATTTATTCATGTTCTTTTCATTCAACTTATCTTTACAACAATGACATTTGATCTTCTTTACTTCATTGATCCTGCTGTTACGAATTAAACAGTATCAAGCTTCAAAATTGATTTGTTTCAAACATCGGCCCTTTTTCTACCAAGGTACAGATTTATAGTTGGATAATAAATAAATGAAAAAAATACCTCATTTAATTTTAAAATAGATAAATTAGGCTTTGCAAAAGACAACATTTCAGATTTGGACTCGGTTGAAGATTCAGATTTATCCGATCTTGCTGATGAAAGAGGAGGAGCAGCAGGTGCTAATGTCACACAAGGTATATCCAAATTATCACACAACAGCGAACTTGGAGAACTATTCAGTTCACTCCTTAAATGTTTACGGGAAGTGTACAGAGGCGACTGTTTTTTTAATTCTTCATAATCTGAAGGCCTTTCCAAATTGTCAGGAAACGTTTCCAGGTTTACTTCTTGCACAACAGTCTTTCCTTCTGGTGCACTATACTTTGTTTCTGGATGGTTTTGCTCAGAGATTTCTTGTTGAACAATCATACCTAAATTTAAAAGTTCTACTTTTAGCAAAAACAAATAGAAAATGCACAAACACTTATATTGGTAAATACTCATTAGTGTTCAAAATCTTTTTCTGCTATGCGTTTTTAAATATTTTATGTGGCAATACTTTAAATGAAGTGCCACCAACGAGCAGCACTAATGTCTCCATTATATAATCAGAATTTTGGTTTGTAATTCAACTGAACTAGAGTTAAGTCAATTTGCATTTTGTAACACACTTCAAGTTTGTATGACAGACAGATTCACACTATATAAAAATTAATACAAATTCTATTAATGTAATCTCTACTAATAATAAAGAAGAATGTGTGTGCCTATGTGTGTGTTGGCACTCTACGGGACAGACCACTGGGCCACGAAATTTGGCATAAACATATTTGGAGTGTGGGAATGTGCACCTGTCCCCCTTTTTTGAAATTTTAATTAATTAAAAATAAGCGAAATTTAGGCATTTTTCCTTAATAACTTCCAAAAATATTACGGCACAAAAGCATTTTTACACCATCTGAAAGAGCAAAAAATTACCTTTTCAATGATATCAATTAAATTCGCATAAAATTTTTTCTCTAATTTTATTAATTTTTTTTTTTTTTGGCATAATTTACAAAAACACTTTTCATTGTTGTAAAGCAATTCAAACCATTTTCATTGTTTAAACTAATATTTAATTGCATGTTTCACTTTCATTGTTAAAAGCTGAGGTAATAAATATACATTTTGCTTTCATATTTTATTTCAACAAAATTTTTGTGGGATCTCTAAATCAAGCTCTCCGAGATATTACGTATATTAAGAAATATATCCAACAATCTGAATGATTATGGTTGGTATGTTTTCATTGCTTTTTTAGCATGTTTTAATCTAGCTAACATATCACTGGCCATAAAATGTTCTGCACACTTTAATGTTGAAATCAAATGCATGTTTTGCAAGAAGTATAAGAAAGTGAAGATGATGCCGACAACGTGCAAAATTTTAATTGCACAACATGATCAATTATTAGACTTCCATTAGGGACATTGATGTAGATAATGGACAGAATAGACGCAAGGCCATTTAAAGAACATCAGTAAAATACCTACCACATTCTGAAGTTTAAAATTACACTAAGGGAATCATGAATATAAAATGATGCAAAATTCAATTAATATATTCATGGTGAACAAGCTGGTCGCCAAAGGTGGCTAGGCTAGTTATAGGCCTTTGTCATGGTGTACAACTATGAGGCAATTGTAACAATATACAATTAGAAATACTTTTAAATATTCCAAATCTTTCCGATTTTCAAATTTAAAAAATATTATATGACTGTTTACAGTGTTATTTTATATATCTTCAAATTTCTAATTTATAAAGACTTTTTCTTCCATACTTCTTATTATTATTGTCTCCCACTGTTAGGAAATAAAAAGATGTTTGAATGCATTAATTACGATTTAATGTTATTTTTCCAAGTTTCTAATGTTCAAAAATTTTTTACATGAACAAGTCTTGAATCAGTTTAAATATGCCTCGAATATCTGCTAATTTATTTTAAACTTGAAGGAAACTGTCTTTATAAGAGAAAATTGCACTGGCATTTAAAAAATAATTCAAGTGATTATAAGTATCTTTTTACAAGACAATGTAAAAAATTTGTAAATATGGTTTAATGAAATATAAGTAAACCCAAAACTTGAAGAAAAATTGCATTTGTTTCTAGCAAATTAATGATTTAGACCAAATGTAGAACTCATTTTCTGATTCATTCAGATCATGTATTTTTCATGCTTTCTGTCAAAAAATAAATTTGATCTGTTCTCCAATTCCAAAGATAAATTCTACCTTTTTTTTCTGTTCTAGTTTTGGTTAAAAAGATATCATAAATAGCAAGCTGAGAACAAGGTTAATAAACCTGTGTATTAAATTTAACTATTGATATTTTTAGAGAAAAAATTAACAGTAAAATGTTGTGTGAAACACGGAATTCTTCAATCACTGAGCTTATCTTTCATGAATCAGCACTATATTTAGAATAACTTTATTGATGAAAAAAATTAAATAGAAGCATTCAACTAAAACATATTGGTTTTACAAAAACAATGAATATTTAAAAATACACCATTAAACCTATGCATATATTTTTTAAAGCTATTTTTAAACAGAAAATTTTAGGTGAAGCTATATATCCCACAAGTTTTTTCCTCTAATTTAATGCGAGTTTATCTTTACCTACAGTCATCTTATCACCTAGAAATAACTCAATCTCACATTTTTTTAAGAATACTGTACATTATGTAAAAAACAATTGCACCTTGCTCTCCCATATGATGTATTCTGCAAGAAGGAATCCAGTCATCAATGCCACTTATAATTTTACAGTTTTTTCTATTTACAGAAGTCTTGTAATGAGAAGATGTTAAAATAAATCAATGGTATCCTGGTGTAAAGTAACATAGCCAAATACTGTATGTGGTTTTGCATAAAGTGATACATCTCTCACAGATGGAGTAAAATGTGACATGTGCTTAATTATACTGCCTTAAGCTCTCCTATTATAAATTTAAATGATGATCACAACTAGTAACTGAATGCCTTGATAAATTTTGCCGAGATATTTTAATTACACAAACATACTCACAGGAGTGCTTTCATCATATTTTGGAAAATAATTAAGAATAAGTAATTTTTTTTCATGTAAACCATTGCTTTATGAACAAGTATAAATGAAGCTTTCGGTATAAATGGAAAAAAACTTTCTCTCTAACATATATAATACCAAATAAAAAAAAAGAAATTTAATGAAAAAAGAATTTTACTAAGGAAGATGAAATAAAACAATTACCTTTGGAACTATTTGGTCTAGGTGGTTTAAATGGACTATCTTCTCTTGGACGTAAAATTAATCTTTCACGCTCTGAGGAAGTAGAACGAGATGTTTGGCCAGATTTTGCAGGAATTTCTTGGTTTAGAGGTTCTTCAGTAGATATTTCATCATAGCTCTAAATTTAAGAACATAAACAAGAAATATAAATATCAGTTTATTTTGTTCATTTTAATAATTTCTAAAATGAACTGAAGTGTTCAGAAGACCTCACCGGTTTTGATTGAGACTGCAACACCTTGGACGTGTCATCTTGGTGTGGATCTGGGACTTCTTGATTAACAGGCTCTAAAATGAGCAATAATAATGTGAAAAATAATTTATATTATAAATGCTTCAAACAAATTGCACGGAAAGCTTCAAAAATAATCATCAATTAACTTTTATGAACTCAGAAAATTTGATATATTTCATAGTTGTTCAGTAACAAATGTCTACCACAACTAAATTACATTAAAAAAAAAAAGTGGCTTTAATGAAGCTGGATCTTCGAGAAAATGGTAGATTTTTAAGGCTGTATATTAATTATTGTTTCTATTACTAAACATTTAAACAATAATAACAAGTCAAAAATACTTTTAACAAAAATTTCATATAACTGAGTCTTATGATAGACAGGAAAATTTTACGCTGCCATAAAATAAGTCTAAGGTATTTTTTTAACAAAAGAATGTAAAATAAGATATAGTGCTTGTATACAGATTTCTTAAACCAAATTAAGATATTTATTTGGTTTAAGAAATCTTGGAATTAAGAATTAATGCATACAAACTACAAAATGATTTTCCTGAGGTAAAATGTCTACTGGCTTTTCTAACATAACATTTCTGAAATAAAACATTCTAAATTCTAAAATCACTAACCAAATAAAGATTATAGTGTTAAATAAATCCAACTAATGAAAAAATTCTGTATTACTTATGTTAGGGATTGTTACACTATGTCTTAACCCCAACTGGGGACGTGTATGTGATCACAGAAACTTCAACAACAGTTGCCCCCATGGGACTCTTAGCTATCTTTACTTAGAAAATTTTACAAATAAATGCATTTAAAAACCAAGTTTCTTTTTATTTATAATTTATTAATATTTCATATTATTGTTTTAGTTATTAGATACACATTTGGAATTATGAAATATTTCACTGCCTAGACAGACTCGCGGAACAGCCCAAATACGAGGTTGGTTTAAAAAAAATTTAAGAAAGCCCAGGCTTATCTCAACACTATTACAGTAAAAGCTTAACTAACCGGAATGCTCGGGAAATTCCAATTTCCGGATACCTGACAAGTCCGGATAGTTGAGTGTGACGGGAAAAATCGCCCCCCCCCCCAGATTGTAGCCTTTTTTTTTTCTTAAGATTTTTTCTGCCAAATAATTTGCTTTTGTCATTTTAAAATGTGCATTAAATATAATTTTTAAGAATACTTCTGAATCTTCCATAACATTGTATTTACAAAACATATTATGAAGATTTTAATTTAACATTGATGATAAAAATTTTAAAAAGTATGATCGGTAGCCAAATTTTTACCGTAAATATATAGATTGTAAAAATATAAAAATAACCGACAAAACTAAAAAATATTCTATTCAGCAAGCATAATAAAACTTTAAGAAATCATAAACAAATCCTAGATTGAATATCAAAATTCACTATCTTTTAGAAGATCGCAAAGGTTATTGCGCAATATGCGCACCTCCAATTCTCCTGCACTTGATATTACGTAATCAGAATCAACATCAGCCGGTATTTGGAGAGTAAATAAATAAAGGAAAAGAAAGAGACTTACTAATCTGGAGTAAACCCCCATGAGCTTTTTTTTTTTTTTTTTTTAACCGATTCTGTCCCTTTGCCTTTTTTTTTTGGTTGTTGATTTTGTTTTTAGGTCTTGTTTTTCGGGGAAAGGCGAGGACCCTTTTTTTTTTTTTTTTTGTTCTCACTTTTGCTTTTGAACCTCCTCCCCCCCAAACAAGTCTGTGTAAATCACAGTACTGTATATTGCTTTTTCTTCCTTCTAAGCCCCTCTGTGCACAACGAACGTTGCATTCCAGAAATAAATTGTCCGCGTGAATGGAAAGGCGCATGCGCGTGCTAAATTTTGGTGCGCAGATGTAAAATTTTTAGAAAAACTCATTTTCTAATTTTTCCAGTTAGTTGAGCTTTCTGGATACTTGAATGCCAAATAATCGAGAGTTTACTGTACTAATACAATAGCCTGGATCTGTCTCTCGGAAAAACTCTGATGTCAACAACAATAAAACTCGCGCCATAGCACTGCAAGACATTAAACAGTATTTCAGTGTTAGAGAACCTAAATTTCAGTAATTTTAAATTTAAAAGAGTAATTGTTGTTCTAATTTCAAATTTAATAGCTCTAAAATAGTGAAATAAAATTTTCTATCGATTGATATAAAATCAGTAGTTCCTGAGAAATTTTAAATTATATTAATCATATATTTCAAATTAATTTCCATTTTTTAATAGAAAGTAGTAAATTACATCAGCAGTGTATCATGCTCATTATATAGTTTGGACGCCATGATGCATCTGATTATTTATTGTAACTGTGATATAATTTGATATTTTTTGGCAACGTTTGATAAGCAGATATCTGCTTTGTTTTGATTAGACATCTAAAGTACAAGGAAAATTGTTAAACAACAAAAAATACTTCACACAGAAGGTTGTTTACCAAGAAGTTTTTTGAATAAAGAAATATGTAAATAAAAAAAAATATTTCCTGTCATAAAACATGTTTATCTTATTTGTTTTCAATCAATGTTAAACATTTCTCTTGCACATATATATATTCAAAAACATCAAATTTGATGGGGAATCTCTCATATGAATAGGCAATTTGCACCCGTCATACCATGACGGGGGACTTTCAAGTTTTAAATAGAATAATAAAAAATTTGGCCAAGGAATTTCTTTTTTTTTACCTTCAATGAAACCAGATGGAGATTGAGATTTGTTAATTTCCTCTTCCACATCCAAATTAATAATTTTTTCTTCCTGCACAAAATTATTTTCATCTCCAACATTATCACCTTGTTCTTTCAAGCTTGAATTAGAATCACTCAACTTATTTACAGAATCTTCTAGAACAGGTGATTCTCTCTCTTCTTGACTAGATTCTCCACTATCCTTCAGAACTGGAGTTGATACGTTATCTGAACCATCTCCCGATTCATCCGGAATATTATTTTGAAAAAAGGCAGATAAAGTACTAGATGCATATTCTAAATCAACCGATTGTTCTTGATGGGTATTACCATCTTCTAAATTGGATGTGTCATTCGGGACCTTTGAACTATGTAATTCATCTTCAGATGTAATATTTTGTTCAACAGAAGGGGAATGGCTGGGAGATTTATTTTCAGAATTAACTACTGTTATGTTCTCAGTATTTGTTAATAAGTAGTGGGATGACGATGTATCATGCGCTGTAAAATCTGAACTATTACTGGTTACATAATTAGAGTCTAAAGGCCATGACATGGTATTCGTTGCTGAATTAGAATTTTGAGTAAAGTCATGCAGAGGAGCTGGAACTGGATTAGAATATTGAGGAGCACCATATGTCCAAGGTAAATGCTCAGGCTGAGAAACTTCAAGGCTTCCGTTTTCCCATGCTGGCAATGAGGAGTTTGAAGAATCAGCTTGAGAATTGTTATTGGTTGACTGATAATGCGTAGGATTGGAGAATTCTTGTTGATTTCCATGACTGTAGGTTACTTGTTGCTGAGGGTAATTTTGATTATCAATCTGAGAATAAGGAACTTGCTGCTGTTGCTGCCACTGATCTGCAGAATTTGTCATGGATGCAGGCTGCTGGTAATTTACAAAGCCAGTCTTGTCTGAAACATTCTCTGGCTGCTGATACCATGACTCATTCCACTGCGACTAAAGGAGGAAGAAAAGTTAAAAGTTAAGTGAAAAAATATACACATATGGAACTTAAATATAACTGCTTACTTTAAATCTATCAAAAATAAATGCCTTAAAAATCCATTTCTGTATTTATTTATCTCTTTAAGACTGGAAATATTTTCAAGTTTAAATTTAAGTTTTTTTAATTTATAGGTAGTCTCGGATCTTAATAGCACTGTAAAAAATAATTTAAAAAATTTAGCATCTCCCTCAAATGCAGGAGTGCACCCATACAATTGTGTGTGTTAGGCATTATTTATGTAAGTTCCTCACAATTTTTTTGTCTTTTCTTTTCTTATTAAGTAAGTGTTTGCCTCCTTCTAGATATCTTAATAATATGAGATATACGTAGAAAGTTTTAGTAAAAAAGAAGACAAATGGATTTTATTTTCTTATGTTCAAGCATAAAATAAAAGTTACTTGAAAAAAATGCTCATTTCTGCATAGTGAAACTTAAAGCTTAAATATGTAATAGTGTCTTCTCAGAATGTCCGAAGGCCACCTTCAATTTACTTTTGCCGATTCTTTAGAAGATCTACCCATATCTCCTCAGGCAATACCTATTGTGTACAGATTAGTTCCAGATACTGAATATATTCAAGGAGGCGCCACACAGCATTATGCAAGATAATTTAGGATGGACAGAATATTTCCAGATCTACTTTTCGCTGAACTTAATGTAAATTTGGCCGGCTTTTGTACCTAGTTTCTTTTCGGAATTGAATAATTATGAACACATGCACTGACAACAAACTATTCTTGCTTCCCCACTAATAAACTAAGGAGGAGGATAGGATTTCACCGATAGAAATTGGGGAAAGAGACTTGCCTGCTTTGTTCCGAATCTTTCAAAGTGGTTACTATGAAGAGCTTTTCACATTTGAGTGATGATAATGAGAAAATCTTTCTATTACAACCATAGAGATATACATTCTTTTGAGGCACTTGAAGAAAATATGTTAAGTGACCAACTTTATGCTCCCAATACAACAGAAAAATAGCAAACAATAATACGAGTCACAGAAGGGTCTTGGGGGAATACTGAAGACCATTCAGGGACGGTGGGACATATGTCGTCCCACCCTCTTGTAAAAAAGCTAAAGCAGCAAAAATTCCTTATATGTCAAATATTTTATTGTCAGGTGATAGGACATCAACCATATATTTTTTTAAGCTAAAAAAAAATTTTTTTTGTAGTATTCTCTTGAGACCCCGCATTCATCTTCATGGACATTTGTATCTTATGTACAAAAAAAAAGCTTCTTTCCATTCAAAGTCCTTTTCCCATGCTTTGGATGGTCCCATACTATCTATCGATTATGTATAATTATATTAGTAAATCATATTAACTTATTTATTAATTATATTAATAATATACAATTAATAAATAAATTAATTATATCTAGTGTCATGTAATCCTATCAAGAGTATTAATCTCGAGTTTGGTGAAAATTATACCTTAGCATCTCAAGAGGATATAGTGCCCCTTTCAAGTGTCAGCTCTGAACTTGCACGATCGTGTGGGTAATGAAATATTACGCCTAACAAGCAAAAAAATTAACTCTTAATTAACATATTTTTCTATTTTTCATTTATTTCAACATTAAATTCACAACTGGTATCTAAGCAATTAAAAATATATTAATAATTACCTAATTACGACATAATAATTCAATGTTTAGCGTGCATTTGTAACCAACAGATTGAACGCAACTATAAATGAAATATGGACTGTTTTTGTCGTCTCTTGACAAAAATATATACTACTAATAGTCTGGAAACCAGAACAGTCATTCCTTTCCGGCATTTATTGCATACAACTATACAGGAAGCAGAAACGCTAGCTAATGTCTAACCCGCATAATCATATGGGATCGATCTTAAAGGGTTATATTTTATATATAAAAGTTTCAGGCCTGTTAATGTTTACATTAACATTCAAATAAAGGCATTTTCATGGAAAAAAGTGAAATGAAGAAACATATTATGCTCTCAACCAACTGACAAATAATTTTAAAATGAACTTCCAGAAGTTCATAGCATTTGTAACATCTTTCTGAAGTCGATAAACTGCAGCTTTCACAATTAAAAAATGCAAAGAAGTAAATTTTATAGAATTGAATATAAGTTTTAAAATGTTTAGTCATTTGATATTATGGTACCTCACAACTAAAATTGCCCGAAGAGAATAAAATGAATTAATACATTCAAGCTATAAATTTTCAAATTAGATAAATGTTATTATACAAACACAGAACAAATGGAAGGTACACAATACAAAAAATACAGAAGACAGCTACATACAATTCATTGAACACATAAATAAAGATACAGAATAACAAAACAAACCAAAAAAAATACCTGGGCTGATACAGGATGCACCTGTCCTCCGGACCAATAGCCAGACGAATCGGGCATTGGTTGTAGAGGAGCTTGGTTTTGCTGATAAGTGTTTGGATTAGGGTATGCAGGCTGATGTGTTACTTGGTTTGGTTGATAAGTATTGGGAGGAGGGTATGAAGGTTGTGCCCAGGAATTTTGACCAGTCTTAGGAGGGAAAAAATGCAAGTGTGAACACAATTCACTAGCAACCATTTAACATACAAACATGGACAACACATTAAAAATAAGAAAAGGAAATGTTTAGTAGACAGAGTAATAAACACAGCAAATGTTCTTTTGTCATTATTTAAAAGATTCAAATCAAAAAGGTAAATTTAAGGACAACACATTCAGTTTAAAAATTTAAGAAATAAATTAAAGTTTATTTCATAAAATTCTGCATTTGCAATATTAACTACAATCAAGCCCCATTATAAAAAACCCTCAATGGACTGATCCAGAAGTTCACTAAAACTGAGGGTTCTCTGTATCCAATTTTTCAAAGACTGGCTACATAAAATTTGCTATAATCCTTAAACACATTTTTTTTGCTGAACAAATTAATTACACTGAATTACTATTGTTTATGGGCTATAATAAATTAAAATAAATATATTTTTTTTTTAAATTAAAGATTAAAATTAATTGTACTTGCATTTCACAACTTCTTGGTACTGTTCAGATTTTTTTCGTAGGCCCAAGATTACCATGCTACGATTTTTCCATATGTAGATTTAGAAAGAGAAATTCACTACAAAAAGCAGATTGACTCTTACTGTTTTCTATTGTCTTAATAATTTTCGCTTTATCCACAATGGAAAAAGATTTCTGTTTACTAACACCACCATTTTAAATCTACACGATGTCAAAAATTTGAATGATATTCAGCAAATGGAGCTAAAGAAAGTGAAAGAATGTGTTGTAACATATGTACGAGCCTCATCTCTTAGCAGTTTTGTTAGGCACAAGGGAAACAGATGCACCTTCCACTAGTGTACAAAGGAAGGCAGTTGAGTAATAACTGTTCCTATGTTGACCTGCCGATTGTAACACTGAGTGATGGATTGAAAATTACCATCACAGGGTGGTCACTGTTAATACTGTTTTCCCTTGAGGTAGCAATACTTGATGACAGGTGAGCTAATTAAGTGTGGCCCAGCTGGTGGATAAAAAGTCTCCCACAGAATGAGAGGACCTGATGATTCCGAGATAAAGCTAGCAGAAAAGAAAAGTGGGAATTTTGGTTTGCTATATCCAAATCCCTTGCTTTCGAAGTTTGTTACAAGCATTTGAAAATACATTAGATACAAAGGAATTCAGTTGGGACTATTTGAAAAGTCTAGTTATATTGGGGTTTGACTGTACTTTTATTAACAGCAAATACTAAATTACCTCAAATGAAACACTAATAATTCATATTTACTTTGCTTATTTTGCACATGAGCATTAATAATTAATATTTAAAAGTATTTAAGAATAATTTTTGCAAAGTTATATTTTCCTTTTTCAGGTCAAAATTACAGAAAATACTTTTAAACTGTTTGACATCTTTAGATAGTTGCATAAGTTTACAAATAAGATATCAATATAATCTATAATGGAAACATTCTGATGTTTAACAATCTACACAATTTCAAGAAATTTACTTTCACAACAGATTTTAGCTTGCATCATAATTAAATTTTATAAGATGAAAAATTAAATTTAAAAAGTTTAACAAACATATAATAATAACCGACAAAATAATTTAGACACTTAGAAAAAGCAGATATAAACTGAATTTATTTTATCACTGAATTTACTAATTACAAGAAAATATCAGCAACTACTTTTTCGCAAATTGTTTCAACAATTTAGTATACATTGGGTGGACAATTGATGAACAGTTCAGTTAAGTAACAAGCGACAACAAACACTTTTGCTACAGAATTTCATCTTTGAACAACAAATAGTTTTGAGAACAAGCACAAGAATAAAGAACACCATGAGCAAGATTCTTATTTGAATGGGTTATATTCATTTTTTAACCAATCACCTACTGTATTTAAAAACTTTTGGTATTAGATAAAAATTAAATCGGAATGAGGAATAAAATGAAATTCTACATACCTGTGTTTGAGCATTAGGATCAAAAAAAGACATTTGTGACGTCTGCACAGGAGGATTTGGAGGAAACTGCGAGCTGAAAGAAAAGCATCCATAACTATAAAATATGCATTACTTTGTAATATACAGCAATACCTAAATTCACAGAATAGTAACAATCATTCCGATAATTTATGCATATTTTAATTTCTGAATAATATCCCAATAACAAATTAAATAGCCATTAAACTAGATAACTAAAGGGTTCTCTTATATAGATAATTATATAATTAAAGCCATAATACCAAAGACAGTAGCTAAGCAAACGCCATTATGGCAATTATCAAAAATTTGTTACAATTAAGAAACCTAAAAAAATGGGGAAATTCAACAAATGATTTAATTTGAAGAAACATATTTAAAAATGCATAAAGGGATAATGACAATGTTTAACAATTTTAAATTACCATATAAAGAAATTCAATATTAATACAATTCTTATGCTAAAATTTACAAGTGTGTTAACTAAAAGTTTAAGAAAAAACAAGAAAATCATTACTTTTTATAAATATGAAACTTTTTGAACTGTAGTGCATATATGATTTCACAAGAGCTTTACAAAATAGATTAAGTAATATGAGATTCAAAACATTTAGTTCAAATAATATTTAATAAGAATATAAATTCATAACATTCAAATAGAGTAGTATCAAGATTAATCCCCCTATTTCAGATGTTTTATTTATAATTGATTTCAAGATAATAATACAAATTTTAATAATACAGCTAATACTTGACATCTTTACTAGATTAATTTTTCTTACAATAAACAAGCTTGTAAAGCCAAGATAAAATATTAAAATAATTGATATCAATTTGAATAGTTAACCCTCTGACTGCATATACTGTGTTTTCGGCAGGTTGGAAGCAAGTCTATTTTCTGCTGCATCCTGCAATTTTCACAGGTTAATTGTGTTTACTTAGTAATTTTATAGTGTTGGATTATATTATACTAATAAAGCTTTGCGTATAAATAGCAACTAGTTTGGCTCAATGGCATTTGACCACATTTACAAACATTGCATCTAAATAGTGATTTTAAAAAATTACACAGCCAGAGGGTTAATATGAGTAGTGTATATCCAAATTCTTTTTCTATTCTGTTTTGCCAAATACATTGAAAAAGTATCAAATTAATGGAAAATAACTACAATCAAACATTTGGCGCATTTGCAATTGAGATAAAGCTGGCACTAATTTAAAATAAAATTATACAAAACTGCGAATTCATGAAAAAGCTTCAATATTTTTTAAATTGTATATGTAGTTGGCTATTTGAGGAAAATAACTAATGTTGGTTAATTAGCCTTTTGTTCTGCAAAAATAATGTATGAAAGTAAAAATACTAATACTGCAATACATGTAAAGATAACATTTACAAATTGTGAAATACAGCAAAAAATAAAAATTACTCTATCTGTATCAAAAAATGAAGATAATTGATTTCAAGCAGCTGTAATAATACAAATTGACAAACAAAGAAATTATTTATAGAAGTAAGGAAGGGGAGGTAGAAATTTAACATATGCAAGAAGGAAAGAAGCAAATAAAATAGAAATCCAGGGAGATAAGAGGAAAATTCCCTTATTCTGGCTTCTTAACTGCCATGCTTTTTTTAACTCTTAAATGATGCAAAGAGAAAAACAATAAAAATGAAATTAATATTAAAAACTAAATATAGAAATTAACATATGGAAAGGAAAGTTATATACAAGAGCCTATTACTTAACAATATCATTAGATACTGTCATGTTTTCCTGGTGTAAAACCATTTGTTCACCTTATGGCAGGCAAAATTAAGATCTTAATCTTAAATCTAAATTTCTTTTCGGTATCATTGTAAAAAAGATAAAAATAATATATGAGAAAAACAGAAATGAATGACAACCTTCATCATTAAAATTTCGTTATCAACACGGGTTTTATTTGATCATTTTTAACAACTAACTGAAAATATTACTACTTTTAATAACTTTGTGTCTAAATAAATATAGACAGTATCTGAATAAAATTTAGAAACAGGTAGATAAAGAAAGAAAGAGGAGAAAATAAAAATGCTTTCTAATGGTACATCCAGAAGGCCAACTTTTAAATTCACAATTTAACAATAATAACTTTATTAAAACATTATCAATATAAAAAAATATCCAGAATAATCATCAATAATAAAAACTGTCTTTAAAATCCTTTCTTTCTGCTGATATAACTGTAAATTGCTGTTTATTTCATCCTTATGGTGCATTTTTAATTAGCTCAAACTAAATTCTAGAGAAAACATTTTTAAATAAAAGTCACTCAAATAATAACTATCAAGAAGAAAGCTAACATTTTTTTGAATTAATAATTTTCAATGAATTAAATATCTGATATTTCAATATATAAAAAAAGTTCCATAATTTTAGTTATTAAAAAATTATTTATAATGATGTGTTATCATAATGAAATTAAATGATAATTAACAACTCGTTTTACTGAAAAAGTAACATGCAGTTTAATCTTAAGTCAACTGCAAATAATTTTATTTCAAATTAAAATACCAGAAAGTAATTTTTTATCCCAGAAATTTATAGGGCTCAAAATCTAGGATATTTCCAGACAATGACCAAACAATTGTTTAAATGAATACTTATAAGTTTATTGTCAATAAAATATTTTACTTTAAGAGTTTATTTTATAAACTTTTTTACAAATATTTGAGCAAATACAGTGAGACGCATAAAAAGAAAAGACAGAAGATTTTCTAACATATGTGACAATTTAAGTTATTTAAGACCTTGCAAACACTGAAGTTTTTAAACAACATACCTGTAAAATTGATAAGGAATACTACTGCAAAAAGATTCAAATTCATTGAAAAAACTAAAATTCTTCACAAGAATTACAGTTTATAACATTAACAATCCTAACAACAAAGATTTTCATATTACAAATGTTCATACAAAAACAAAAACTCACTCAAACTCGTGCTTTAATTTTTATTAAATACTAAGCATTGATATCTTATTATAATAAATACACATTATATGCTAGATTTCAAACAAGTTATGATATGAACTTACTTTGTATTTGAAATCTGTTCAACAGCTGGGGCTACAAATGAGATCACAATAAAATTAATAACGTTTTTTATAAGTTAAAGAGACATTTCAAATAACTTAAATAACATAACTTTAATGATTTAACATACCCTTTGGGTACCGACCCCTCTGAAGCAATCGTTTGCTCATTTTCCTAATTATTTAAATTACCTATAAATAAAATGATAAAATTTAAAATATAAAATAAGAAAAAATACATTTAAAAATAACAACATTCTACTAAAAAATTTCATTACTGATTAAGCCGTATCAAAAGTACTGTCAAATGTATAATATAAATAATTCAACAATATGGTTTTGTTCAGCAAGTAACAAAGGTCAATTAACAATAAAATTAAAAGCATTCATCGATTTACAGTTAGATAAAAAAGGGCTATTTAAATGCATAAATAATTTTAAGCATTAAA
Source organism: Araneus ventricosus (assembly GCA_013235015.1). NCBI lineage: Eukaryota > Metazoa > Arthropoda > Arachnida > Araneae > Araneidae > Araneus > Araneus ventricosus. The sequence goes on along the minus strand of BGPR01000305.1, from coordinate 64,880 downwards.
ATTATCATAAAGAATATCTACCAAGGGGTTAACAAATTATTGCGGAAAGATTACGTGTTATTAAGATTTCGGATCAGCTGTGTAGCAATAAAACTGAAAAGCAAACATGGGGTTCGTCAGACAAGGAAAATATAAATTAACTAATTGTACTACAAACGTACATAAAAAATTTTTTGGCAGTTTCATGAAGAATTTTATTTTGACAAACACACGATATTATAAAATAATAACACAAACACTTCGGTCCGAAAATTTAGCACAACGTTAACCAGATTACTGTTGCCAATTTTAGATTATAAAACACAATTCAACGTAGTTCCGGTTTCGTTATGATGACATCGGTATGACCACGTTTGTTATGTAAGAGTTTTCTGGTGTGTTTACTTATATTAAAACCTAGACTTTATCTCTGCTTGTATGTTGGACTTCCGTTATGAAGATCCTTTACTTAGCATTACACCGGAAATACGTATTACAGGCATTTGAACAAACCAGAAAACTCGTCCATATGTATATACCGAACAAGGGGTCTATTCTGGTACCCCCAAGAAGGAGCAAAGCGAAAGTAAAACAATATATTAATATGCTTTCATTTTTAACAAATGACTTTTTCGGGTCTATTTTGGTACCCCTGGTTGGGTTAGGAGCAGGGGTGGCGCCAGAGGGAGGACCGGGGGGCCACGTCTCCCCCCGTCGGGGATGTTGTGCCCCCCATCGGGGAAAATTTTGTATTCCGTCGGGGAAAAATTTTGTACTGGGTATTCAAATGTAGTTGATAAATAATAATATGGCGAAAATTTGAGACCAATTTCAATACACTTTTCTCTCCGTACAGCAGGTCGTGACCCTTGTCGGGGAGATCGTGCCCCCCCTATCGGGCAAATCGGCTGCCCCCCCCCCCAAATCAGGCAAACTCTAACCATTCCTGGTTGCGAGAGACGTCGCACCCGCACATTAACAAGGGAAGAAGTGACGTCTCCCAACCCAACCGGGAGTACCAGAATAGACCTCTTTATGTGGAATGAAGCATTTAGGTAGAGGTGAAAGAAGAAGCTGATTTTTCATTTAGTTTCGATTTGAATGACGACTAAAGTAAGCAAGTAAGGCACTGTTTTCGATGCATTCCAGTTTGAAGATTCCAGAACCATCTTCAATGGACGAGGTTTTTTTTGCTTTGTTTGTTTACATTAAATGCCTGTACTACGTATTTCCGATGTAATGCTTAGTCAATGGAATCTTCAAAGCGAAAGTTCGACATACAAGCAGATAAAGTCAAGGTTTTTAATGTAAGTAAACAAACCAAAAAACTCGTCCATAATCAACTGAACGCATTATAGTAATACTATATTTATCCTCAAACATATGCTAATCAACTGAAGGAAAACTCGATTTATTGTCATATTACTTTATATATAGAGAGGTGAAAGATACAGGAGTTAATTTTCCGTTTAGTTTCTATTTAAATGACCACAAGAGCAAGTAATAAGGCGCAGTGCTGTTTTCGATGCATTACATTTTGAAGATCCCAGAACCGTCTTCCATAATCAAGTATGTTGCGTTATAGTAATGCTGTATTTATCCTCAAATGCCACCTTAATCAAATGTAGCAAAATTCGGTTTATTGTGATATTATTTTCAATGCTAAAAGGAAATAATATACGGACATAAGTTCAATACAGAACTATTTTAACCACAGTGAAGAATTTTTCTTCTACCCAGATAGCACGTACGTTTGCAGCAAGTTTGATTTTTACTTGATATTACCTTGTCATGGCAAATTTGACGCGTCAAGTTTGAAGCGAACTTGTGGCAAACTAACGATGCAGAATCTCCACCCTCGCTTGCAAAATGAGTTTGCCACAAGTTCGCCTTGACAACTAGCGCCACCCCTCCTTGCAATGCAAGCTTGCTGTGAGTTTGCAAAACAAGCTTGATGCAAAGATGATAGCACAAAGAGATAATAATCTTTGTCTCTGTTTTAAAAAAAACATCCGATTTTTAATAGAATCTCCTAGACCGTCCTTCTTTTTATTAATTCAATAAATCAATGATAATTTGCAAAAAAACTAACTTTTTTATAAAAAAAAAATTGAAGCATTTTCAGTCTTTTTACTAAATGTAGAACTCGCACTTTAAGGAATCAAGTGGTGTGCTTGTCCCGAATTTATAACTTCGAAAGGAAAATAAATTACTAATTTAATTTATCTAAAATCGCTTTGCGCAAAGTAGGGACACCATTTTATATCAATTCATCCCGGGATGCACTCCATTATGTAGAATATTACAAAATTTCTGAGATCAGTGTGCACGAAACTCACTTTTCACAGTTGAATAACTGTAGAAATCAAACACTTGGATTGGTTACAAGTTTGCAGTAGCGGTGATTGAGGATAATAAGTGCGGGAGCAAAACATTTATAGACAACTAAAAGTACCGGAGAGTATAGAGGGTAGACACCAAATAAAAAAAAATTAGCTACTTTTCCGGATTTTATTGCTTTTTTTAGTTCCTAGTTTTAGGCAGCAAAAATGAAATAAAATTAATTTTGCCGTGAAAAGTTGGAGAAGAGAGATCGGGGAGAGAGATAAATTTCAAAGAAAAAATTAATTTCTACTGCATACGGAACAGGGAATTTTTTAATACCAGGCAGAAACTAGATTAGAAATTGGCATAATATAATTAACGAAAACACATTGTGATTGACAAAGCCAATCAGTAGACATGCGGTCAGTAATCTTTGACATCAGAAAGCTTATTATCAGGCTTCTGGATGTATATGTACAGTTATGGTCAGGGACGTGGTGAGCGTCTCACATCTGAGGGGGGGGAGGGTGAGATCCAAAAAATGCCGTCTCTCATGATGAACTTTGCAGACTTAAAAGACAAATATTTTAATAGTGCCTAATATACGTACATGCTCCTGCTGTGATGCATAATATCATTTTCAATGATGAGGACACGAACTATCTAAGGGCTCAAACAAAGACCAAAGACCTGCCTTTAAAAATCACATTAAAAAAATAAAGACAAAATTTAGCTTAGCAAAGGCACGATTTTATTCCCTCCTCGGTAGGAAGTCCTAACTCTGGATGGAAAATAAACTCGCCCTCTTTAAATCAATTTTTTAGCATTGATTAGCTGTGCTTTCCCAATATATATGTGTGGGTGCAACCCATCAGAAAAACTGGGAGCACTGCAAGAAAGATATCCCAAACGTCCTCAGAAACTAAATTTATTCGTAAAGATCTGAAATGCAAAACCATTTGAAATTTATTTAAAATATAACCATAAAATATTTGAACAAAATGGATAATAGATATTCACGAAGCCGCAAGAGAGATTCCAGTGCATGACCCTAGTACAGGAACAGACGCAGAGCAAAACGGTATGTAGAAGCACCTTCACCTCGAGACTTAATGAATCGCCATATAGCCTGATTTGACCAATATAATCAAAAGAACATATCAGCAATACAGTACAATTTTATTAATATAAATTATTTCATTATCACTATAATTACTTTGAACTGAATTTTATTTCTTACCATCATTAAATTCAATTAATCATAAATAATACATTCTGATACATAAATAATATACATACATATAATATTTAAAAAATACGAATAATAATCAATCCTTAGGCGCTTAACATATCATGCCACTAAAATTTCATTCATAGATGTGGAAAATAAAAAAAAATCACAGTCTAAAAGCTCCCTCCATTGCGCGCTAAACTTTTTTACACGAGCGGGCGCGTGTCATAATTTTTACGACACAATAAGTTTCTTAATTTTTACCCTTGCAGTTGTAAGTTACTTTATTATAGTAGTAAGAGACGCACAATAAAAGCAAATCCTTTCATCAAGAGTGAAAATTAATTTTTATATTTCTTATTACTGAAATAATTATTGTAATTCAGGTATTTAAAATATTATGAAAAAAACACCTCAAGGTGTTAATTTTTTAAATATGCAAACAATAAAAATATCAATTTCATTAATCTTTAAATTTTTACATTTAAAATTTGAGAATTATTTCATTTAGAATCAAAAGAGAAATGTTTTTACAGAGTAGGTATTTGGCCAAATCATTATTCGTTATATCATTAATCTCGATGTTAAAAAAAAACTTCTTCGAAATTCAACTCAATCTGAATTTCCGTTTATTACTATTATGCACACGACATTCGAACTGAAAAAGGTTTTTTATTCCTCATCCGAGTACTTGTAAAATCGCAAACATCCGCTGGTAATATATATGCATAAATTTGCAGAATTTTTTTAGATCTGTTAAAACAAATCATGTTAATAAACAAATAATCAATGCAACAAGAGCAATGTAAAATAATGAAAAGCAGTACAATTTGGCTAATTCGAAGCTAATTTAGAAAATTGCGTAAAAGTAAATACAGCAAAAAAGGCAAGAAAAGATTTATTTTTATAATTTAACATCTTTAATAAAAAATACATAATGAATAAATAAACAGTGTTAAATTTTAATTAACAAAGTAATAATATTTATTGATAATTTTTTTAATAATTTTAATACACTTACTTAAAGCTTAAATTTAAAATAATTCAAAAAGTGAGAAATATTTAATTGCTTTTTGATTGGATACATCGATTGAATTCTCGAGTCAATAAAGAACCTCAAAAAGTTATTTATTCACGATCGATGAGCATACAAAGTAAGGAAGAAAGCAATTTAGAAATATAAAAGAATTTACAATTTTCATTCTTGAAATTTAAGTAAGCAAAATAAATTCGAATAAAATCACAGATTATATTTAGGCATTATGCGTATAGAAAGTTTAAGGAAATAGAGAAAAAATCGAATTACTTAAGAATTCGGATAAAAAATATTTGAATTAAGGGGCCGTCCATAAATGATGTCACGCTTGGAGGGGGGAGGGGGTTCGTGAAATTGTGACAGTTTGTGACAAGGGGGAGGGAGGGGGTAACAAGAAGCGTGACATCACACATTTTGGTTAAAATAAAAACATTTAAAATCAGCAGATTAAATTTTGAAGTTATTTTGAAATTACCAGAATTTGAGGGTATCTTTTTAATCGGGACTAAAACAACTTTCATGTGATTTTTTTTTCACTTATATTCCTTCCTTTTCGAAAAAGGCATTCAGGGTAGGTTCTGATAATGTAGTAGCATCAGAAATTCTTCACCATTAAGTAGAAAGCCCCCCCTGTCACACCCTTGAAATGTCCAACAAAAGATACATCGCCCCATCTGGGTGAGTGGTAGAAATGGCAGTGGCACAAACAGGTTGATCTTATTGAGGCGTTTTTTTTTTAATTCAATCTGTTTAATTTTGTGTTCATAAAGTAAAGATAAGATTTATAGCAAAATATATCAAATTCCATTTCAAATTCCAAAATACTACTGTTTTCAATTGCTCTTTTATATTAATATTTTATTACAATTGTATATTGATTAGGTTTTTTGTTGTAAACCTTAATCTTATTTCATACAAAATAAGTACACATATAATCATTATTATTATGCTCACAAATGTCATTAAAACACATAAAGTTTAAAAATAAAATTGGAAATATGATCTATAACGTAGTGCTTTGTTTTTGAACTGCAAGTATATGTTTATGTAATATAGCGTGACATGTGACAAGGGGGGGAGGGGGTAAAAAATATTGAAAAAAGTGTGACATCATTTATGGACGGCCCCTAACCAAGTTCCACAGTAATAATAATGATTTAACTCGCTTATAATAAAGCAGGTTTGGTGTATGGAAGTCGCACTGTACTTTATCAGCTACACTCCCGCCTTCTGGATTGAGATTTCTTTATGTTGTCTTTAACTTTACGGCTGTTCAGGATAGTGTCCATTCGAGTTTCCTGTCCAATAAGAAGTTAGGGGTTTTTGTGATGTAGAAACAACTGCATTCCCCCGATCATAAATCTGTCAGTCCTACTTCTACCCCTTTTTTTCACGAATGGTGCAACTCGAAGACACCATGAAATTACAGGATTCTTAAGCTGTCCTGCTCGTAAAAGCTTCCAGGGTTGGAAAAGAAATTATTTTGTGAATTGGTTTCCTTACGTGGTATATTTCAATGTTTCTGGACATAATTTTTAGAAAAAAGCATATGAGTTCATTTTTGTCAGAAAGCTCCTCATATATAGTTTTTCAAAAATATTTAACCTTTCATTTTTAAAGATGCTTTTTTATGACCATCTCTTGTTTTGAAATCTAGGGAATGAACATTTTTAATAGAGAAAAAGGAATATAAAAAGTTCCCAAACTTTATTTTCAAGTAATTGTTTGTTGCTGAGGTCAGAGGCATAAGACTGTGACATTTCTTAAAATTCCTGAAACAGTTTAGCATCTAAATAATGTAATCATTATTAGCAGCTAACAACTTTACATATTTTAAGGAGCTAAATTTTACACTCTCGGGATTGAAAATGTGTAAATGCAATCACTGAATGCTACTGCTAATCAAGTTTCTTTCTGTATAAAAAAGATCGATGATAGAAAAAAATTTTATAGTAATGTTGGAGAGAAAAGTTCACTCGTTCATATAAACTTAGCAAGGAAAGGTTAAAATATGCAACTTTTAAATGCTATTCAGTTGGCTGTAATAAAGTTTAGTAACCGCATAATTAAAACATATGTTCACTTGAAAGAAACTGTTTCACACTGAGTTAATATTTGTCTCCTGTTCCTGTTGTAAAATAAATCGCATCATTGTAGCTTGTATATCAAATTTACAAAATTTTTATATAAAATGCATTTTTTATAAATATATGATGAAAGCGAAAATACTTAATGAAAGTTATTAAAAAATTGTTAGCATCTCTTAAAGTTTCTTGAATCTATATTATACAAAATTTAAAAAATTATTTATTCCTTTTCTATGTCGTGGAAAAATTTTCATAAATGCTTTCTTATATTTAAAGATATAAAAATAATATGCAAAATAATCCCACAGTAAACATTAAAATTTAAACTGTCTTTTCATTTTTTGATTATTGTTACTCAATTCTTCTATGGAATTAATGTTATTTTTTTAAATTCTAAGATATTAAGAAAACGTAGTATTGATATTTTCTCTTTTAAATCATCTGAAAGAAAAAAGTAATGAAGACTTAGATAGATGAGGATATTTGCATTAAAAACTCTTTACTTTCTCACATGCGAAGTAAACAACAACAAAAAAAAATTATAAACGCCAAAAAATTCGACAGCGATATTTTGATGATTTTCTACGTTAGAGTCCCCGAATACGAAAAATTTTTTTTTTTGGAATTATATATGTCTGTCAATTCGTCCGTCTCTAAACACACGCCGATTTCGGTGTGCCGTCATTTTGTCGGCAATATCGACTTGGCGTGGTCCCCGATTCAGGGTAATAAAACTCGGTAGTTTCGGCCTTGTGTCCAAGGACTTGCAGGGGGATGACACTTTTATTAGGGAAAATAGAGAAGAACACTAAAAAGTCTAGGGAAGAACACTGCCGCTGTTTACAGAAGGGTAACGGAAAATTTCGGGATCTACAAAACAGTGACATCTCATTTTTTTCATTGCTCTTGAGATTTTATCTTTATTTATTTTACTACAGAAGGGAAAGTTTGCCCGGACCACGGGCAGTTAACAATAGTCTTTATCACCACGCCCTGGTCCTGCTCATACCCCTGAACTCGGAGTCGGAACTGCTCCCTGTCGGTGACAACAATGGTCTGCAACAGAATTTAAAAACCAACTTAGTAAATAAAAGTTCACTTTGTTTTCTTAGCCTTTCAATAAATAATTCTGCAAATGTCGTGGATACGCAGAATAAAATAATACATTCGATTACTTTTTCAAAATTTGCCGACTCATTTAGTCAAATTGCTGACTTCAGAAAAATCTGGGGGAGGGGGCACACCACCCTTTCCCCTTCGCCACGTCCCTGGTTATGGTCTACTAATGAAGTAATATTTTATCCAACTACTAATGAAGAAATAAAAAATTTCAAAATGGATAAATCATTTTGGGAAATACTAATAGAAAAAAAATTTATTCTTATATAAGGCGCAAGCGATCTAATGCTCCCTTCCCATCGATCGAAGGGCCGCAGTGACCTGGTTGCAGTGTCTCGGCTTCGGAAGCGGGCAGACGCGGTTTCGAAACCCGATTCCACCGAACACCGTCATGTATGCGGGCCTGGTACTACTTTGAACAACCATATGATCATTCCTCAGATTTCGAGGTTTATCCCAAAATAGTCTTTGTTAAGCTTCAACACAGGATGCCAATGTAACTAAACCAAACTGGGCAACCGAAGGTTTTTTTTCACTCAGTTACTTTTTTCAATGAAATCGCCTATGTTGCAAAGATTATTGCTTAATCATTAAAACAAACTACACAACTCTTCTATTTTTTTTATCCTTGATTCTTCAATACTTCTTTCAGGAATTTAAAAAGGATTGAAAAGAATAAATTCAATCCCAGTTACTATGTCGTAAGGGACCACAATAGGTGTGAGGATCTCATCCCTACATCGCTTAACAGTCGGTGATCCATTTCTGAAGACTTGCAGGGCTTTGCCGGAATTAAAAGAAATGCTGGTTTAGGCTATTATTCCGATTCCTCTTAATATAACAGATTATTTCGAGTACCAAGAACTCTCCAAATGATCCCCATTATCAGGAAAGTAAACCCTGCTCCATTCACTTTGTCTCCATCTGAGATGCTCTTCTGCGGACAGCATAGTGGTTCGCTCTAGAAGAGACAGTCCCATGTCCCTCCAACTGATACGGCAACTGTAATGGTTGTAGGAACAGGGACATAGGGCGGCGTTCTGTCGAAGAGACACAAACGACTGGCCTGTGAGTATATAAAGCAGCATTATGGAATTTGTTGAGAAGAGTTTGAAGTTGGTACGCTGGCAGTCCTCCGAAGTCCTGTTGAAAAGGAGTGGAGTGCATACAGCGCTATTTTCAAGCCCTCAGTCTAAATACCAGTCCTCCTTTTGCGATGTTCCACACTTATGACTTTTTCCTGTTTTCCAATTTCTAAAAAAAAGCGATTGCTTCAACTATTGAAACCGTTGATTCAGAAACGACATTTTGGAACACTCCAAAGCTGGGCCGAGTGATACCATTAGTCCACAAATTCGGCAAAATCACGGTGTTTTATTCATTCTCCTTTCAGATGGTGTGGGTCGTTTTAACGATTTTCTATAAGATAAGTAAGTTAAATTATCGTCTCCTGCCTTGTGCATTGCTGCCACATATTAGTGATTTGCATATTCTTCGGCTCTGACGAGTTGGAGACTGTTTGGCGGCGGGATAGAACCGGAGACCTTTTGGTCCCGGGTCAAGCATCTTAACCACTAGACAAAAGGAATTCCCAATGTCCAGAGGTGGATATTGGCTTATATACATCAAGAGTAAGATGGTGTAGCACGGTGCGCTACAGGAGAAACCCCCAGCTTGTTTGATATTATCTGAATATCAAGGAAGCGATGTGCTGCGTGCATATGCGCAGATTGCTGCCACGATTGTTTGTGCGCAGGCACGTTCAGGCTTTGTGCTATGAAATGCGTCATAGACTTTGTGCTGTGAAATGTGTCATAGACTTTTGAATTGAGAGAGCTGCGTTGAAGTAGGAGTTGTAGTGTTGCCATCTACCGAATGCAGCAGAAGATGGAATTGATGTAATTTGTGGTGCTGCCATCTAGTAATGAGACTGAAAGTTGTTGCTTGTTCTTTGTCCGCGAGTCACCACTTTGGCGGCGGGATAGAACCGGAGACCTTTGGGTCCCGGGTCAAGCATCTTAACTACTATACAAAAGGAATTCCCAATGTCCAGATGTGGATATTGGCTTATATACATCAGAGTAAGATGGTGTAGCACGGTGCGCTACAACTGATCTCAAACCTCTGACTGACGAGCGCATTTGCTGAGAGGGGGAAAAAGTAGGAAACGGTGAGCAAGTCGCGAAGAAATAACAGGGTTGCAATAAATATGACTGTACTGACATCTCCTAACCTATCAAAAAAGATTCGTTTAATATCCCATGATGTTTACCTTCCCAGCCCTCTTCTCGTCAGTGCCAGGGAATACCCCAAACACTAAGGCGGTGCTGATTTTCGATTTATCGAAAATAATCGATATTTCGAAAGAAATCGATTTTTCGATCGCGATTTTAAAAAAAATCGATATATCGATATCGCGACGATTGAATCACCACACTTCAGCTGCGATTGAATCGCCACACCTCAGCCTCGTTCGATAAGTTCTGCCGTCTCCATTATCTGCCTTCCAACTACCATCTCTCGATTCTAAGAAAAAGAGGAGAGTGACGGCGACCATCTCTTTCGCTAATAGGGAGGGTGGGATCAGGGCCAGAGAAATACAAGGGCTGGTTCATAGAGCCTTCAGCGAAGAACCAGTGGGGGAAATTTGTGACGTCATCAAGCGGGCACTCCGCGCTCGAAAATACGAAAATCCCTTTACTAGAAGGGTCTTAATATTATTATTTTTTCTTTTTTTTACTTAATATTTAAAATTGGATGCCAGTATATCAAAATATCATAAGCATAGTAAATATTTGCGAAACAGACATGTATTGTTAAGTAATTGTTGAAGGTTGGATTGGATCTTAAAAATTTTGGCACAAATTCAAATAATACGTATCGTGGGCAAACCATTTCATGTTTTGATTGAACCAAAAGTTAAAACCTTTTTAAATACTCACATATGCGTTACTTTTTGCAATTATATCAAAAATATAAATACTAAGAAAAATTAATGAGCCTGGAAATAGATCGAATAATTAAATGCCTAGAAATATCTTTTGCTGTCCGCTTGATTTTGCTTTTATTTTCTATTACGGCATTCATCTGAGTTGCTGTTAAGATATTTTTAAAATTTTTCTATCTAAAATTCTTCTATTTTCGATAGTTTTTTCACTTCACTTTTTATATTCGGTTAAAATACGGCCAATTCCAGCTTTAGTTTTCATTTCTTTTATTTTTTCTCTGATTTTTCTTAGTCTCCTCTTTTGTCTTTTCAAGAAATCTAATTCTTTCCAGAAGTAATGCATTTTCTTTTTGAGTTTCAAAGCTGGATGAGGAAATGTTTTCGGTTGTAGGTGTAGTAAATGGCTCCATAGCTGGCGTTTCACATGCTTTTTTAGGACTCGGACATCTCAGACTCTTAATCTAATTTTTGCTTCCTGTAAAATACTTCTATTCCTTTTCCTCTCACTTCTACTTGAAATATCTTCCCCATTATCTTGCAATGGCAAGTTAACACCCCGAACTGCATCAGGTTTTTAAATTTTCTTTTGATTTAAACCAAGTAGACGATTCTTCATGTCATCCATGTAATCACTTGGCCTGAAGTGATCACTGCATATCCTAGCGTATTTTACATTTATATGATCTTGCCTTTTACATTTCGAAATCCCAATTTTATTCCGATTCGGACATACTGGAAACACGTGATATATTACACCTTTTCCTTTCGTTTTCCTGTGATAATTTGGACAGGTAGCGACAGCACAAGCAGACATACTTGCAAGAGATGCAAGATTTTCACAATATTTCAACAAAATAACAAGTAACACTGGACAACACAGGAACAAATATAAGAATGAAAGAACAAACTAAGAATGAAAGAATCTCCAGTGGATCTCTCGGACCCCTCTCTGACAGCCTAGTGACGTCGAAACTGGTTTCCTCCCCACATGTCGGAAAATCGTCAACTTCAAAGGTATGAGCCAGCCCTTGTATTTCCCTGGCCCTGGGGTGGGATGGTCTCCTGCGTGAGCTATTCTTTCTTTACCACACAATACCAAATGATCATCTGTAACTATTTATAAGTAATCAGTTAGAGTGATTGATTGCAAACTGTTTCATCAACTGCCAAAAATCATTACAAATTGTTTTCGAAAAATGGCTTACTTTGCTTATTACTTCCTTTCTGTAGCATTCCATACGATTCTTGAAATATCTGTATCCAGAATTAATTTACAAATAACTTTTTGATATTATTTTTTTGAATCATTAGATAAGTTACCCCCCCCCCCGGGGGGGGGAAAGGGGGGTAAATTAATTGAAATAATTTCTCTATTTGATTAATAATTTAAAATGCTTATTTCCTACCTTCAGTTGCCATCTGCTTTCAGAACTACATTCTTCGTGTCCTTGCCTTTTGCTTTTAAGAAAAACAGCCATATTACGAAGATATAAGCGTGTTAAAGCGGCCATAAAAGTACCGTTGGAACATAAAGGGTCAAGATCATACATTTTTCTCTTTTGGCAATTTAAAAATCTCTCAATGAAAAGTTCATTAAAAAGAAACGCGATTCGAACCTCTAGTTCGAAACATTGTAGCAGGATAATGCTCGAGACTTGATTGTATCAGCCGTTTTCACTGCGTAACAATTTTTGTATCTCGCAAATTTACAGAAAGAATGCCAGCCTAAAATCACCAACATGTTAATACGAGTAAAAACGAAAGAGAAAATTATGCTTCTAAGTTAATATCCAAAGAAAGCAAATTTGTTTTTATCATAAAGTTAACAGTACTAAAAATGCATGACTGAAGGATTTAGTGATATTTCATCAGTTTCGTTACAAAAATAAAAAGCATTTTTAGAAATTGGGTTCAAGACATTTTGAAAAATTTATTAAAATTATGGAAAGACATGCAAGGAAATAGAATTCTTATCACTAAAAATCTAGATTTATGAATTTTATAGTCGTTTAAAAATTGATTTTGTGCGATAATATTGAGTGACCAAATTTATTGAGGAAAACCTTTAACATTTTGATTAATTTTAAATTAAGAATGTTATCATAATTTTGAAAACCCTTTTTTAGTAACACCTACTACCAAAGAAATAACTGCGTGCCAAATTTGGTAGTTCTAGGCTCCAATGGTCGACCCTATAGAGTGTTGTATTCTCTGCGTGAGATTTTTATACCATGCGGATTACAGAAAGCATACCAATCTAAAAATAAAATGATATTAAAAATATAGTGCACAAAAGAGGCGTTAAAAAAGTAAATAAATTTGTGTAGAAATATATAAAAATATAATTTGATGACGGATTCTAGCAAACTTTGCATCTGTTTCCTTTGAATAAAATAATTATTCAATTATTTTAAGATAATTAAAATAAGCTTTTTTTATATTTTGGAAGCATTACCTGATATGTTTATAATTTAAATAAACTACTGGAAATTTAGAGTTTTCGTAGTTCAGTTCATTACCTACCACAAATGAAGAAAATATTTTTAATTATAGGTTTAGAAACCAAAATGTAACTGTAATACAGTTTTTCAGAAATGTGTAAAAAAAAATCAATCACATGAAAGGCGCATTAATGAAGAAAGCCCCATTATATAAATAAACTCACACAATTCTTTGCTTTTCAAGGTAATCGAAATATACCAAAAACGAAAATAGTATTTATCCGAAGAACTGCATAAAAATGAGGAATTATTTGCATGACTCTGATTAAAAGTAAATGAAAAAGTGAAAACTCTTAAATAAGGATAAGAAAAAACAAAGCACGTAAATATTTATCCCTTTCAAAACATTCGCAGAATTCCTGCCCTTTGTCCTTGAACGTCCACTTTAATCTGGACAACGGAGTCAGTTTCACGTTATTCCGCCGATCCAATCCAGTGACAACTGAGAACCCAACGATGATATGAAGCGAACGTATCGACATCGTGTGCTTTGAAAACCTTCACTTTATCATGACCACCACAATTCTGGTGATATATCTCCTCCACGATTCTGCCGATTCAATAGTGATATTATCGCGATTGAACGCCAGATCTTGACTTCAGCCAGAGCGACTGGCTGCCACGATATGCTTTGATTTTCTTGCAATTTCAACGCCAAATCTTGACTCAGGGCGATAGATTGCCAAACTTTAAACTATATAATTTCCGAACAGAAATTTGCTTGCTTTTTTTACTGCAGTTATAATATTTTTTTCTTTCTGTGTTTTATTTTGTTTCTTATTTTTGTACGTAGTTTTCGCTCAAATTCTACTCACATACATTGAAACTAATTATTTTTCACTTACTGTTTTATCTCTGCTCTGTTTTCGAACTTAAATTATATAGTTTCTAAGCAGTTAGTTTTTTTTTTATTTCGTCAAATTAATCTTATATAAATTCAATATCGAAGATTATTTTATGCTATTGATTTCAATCGTAGTAAATTTTATGTAAATATAGCTGAACTTTAATTAACTAGCAAAAACTATCAGGATTTGATGATACTTATATTAAAGAAAAAGCAACAACTGAAAGTTTTACTAATCCTTTAGCTAAAAATTATGACAAACTGAAATATATTGCATGAAAAACATCATGTGACAAACTGGAATATTTTCTAAAATTTAAAAAAAAAAGTGTTATAGAAACTTATTTATTTAAGATACTAGAATTCGAAAAATGTTTCTGAAAAGAAATAATATATTATAAATTTGAATTATAAAATTGAAATTTATAAATTGCAAACATATATAGATAGAAAATCTACTATAATACTATTATTTATTATTATTTTATTGGGAGGAATATTTTTATTATATGAAATGAAAATTCGGCAAGATAAAAGAAAAATTCCTTTTATTTTGATGGTTTCTGATTAAGCATTATGTTAAGAGAGGCGATTTACAATTTAATACCCAAAACATAAATAATGAATATCGATATATCAAGAAATATCGATTTATCTTAGATGATATATAGTGTTGATAAAGTCTGGACATCGCCCAGTCCTACCGAACACTATATTGCTGACGTTGAAATGACATTTATAGTTAGTTGCACACTAATTTATGCACTTCTCAGATTTTATATAATAACATTTTATTTTCCCTGAATAACGAATCAACTTTATAAACACACTACTTTAAAAATAAATAAAACAAGCTCAGTTTTTTGCGATACATATTTCCGATTCCAGAAATTTTAAAAACTTGTAAAATGGCTGCACTCAATGTTTAACAACGCCAAATTGTAAGCCTTGTACTATATGTATGAATCTTGTGATTTTTATATGAATTTCATAGTGATTAAATCATGAGAAAAGAATTTCCATCTGTAATTTCTGAATTTTTTAAGCTGAAATTGGGACCACTACAATCATTTTATTCTTTATTATATATATAAACCCAATTTAAAAATATCAGCCTTGAATATAATCCTGTAGAACACCATCATATCTCATCACAAGACTCTACTTAAGCGATAATGACTTCTCATCTTGATTGCAAAGTGAGCCAAGTGGCATTTCTATATTAACATAGGAATATGTAACAGTGGGGTTTCTTGTGATCACATGTGAGTGGTAATCCAGTGGCGTAGCAAAGGGGTTGGAAAGGAGAGTATAGATGGATAGGATATAGTCTTAGTAAGCGCCACGAAGACAATATTTTTCATTCTTAGAGCCAGAAGTAGACGAATGATATCTGGGGGGAGGAGCAAAAATTGCCCCAGGCGCCGTTTACTCACATTACGCCACAGCGGTATTCTGCGATTACATACTAGGAAAAGTGACAAAAATGTGGTTTATAAGAAAAGTTAAGGGACTGGCTTAGTGACCTGCAATCTTGATTGCAAGTGACGTCAATGTGCTGACATCAGGAGTTGTCCGATTCATCATCGGGATCATCAGGAGAATATCAGAATACTACACACATATAATTAGAGGAGCCCTGCTATAAGAGCTCACCAGCGCCAATATGTTTTCACCAATCTTGTAAATCGATCGATTAAGATTTATCGAGAAACAAACCAAATGAGGACAAAATTTTATCACAACCATCATCAGCATGATTTTCCCTAATGAAATATATATTTAATTAAAAAGTTTTTATTTGACTACTTATTTTCTGCATAGTAATCAATTTTGGCATTTCAATTAGATTACTATAATAATACTGTAAACTCGTGCGAAGCTTCTGCTCATTCACTATCCCCCCCCTCGAAAAAAAATAATGATTTAGTCATTTGTTGGGTTTTTGAAATTAAATACTCAGCGAAGTATATATGTATTTGTGAGAACGATTTACAATTTACAATAGCTCTTTGCATACAATATTTGATGTCAGAATGATATCATCTTGAATTTTTTTGTTTGCTCTACTTTCGGTAACTGATACAAAAATATTGGTAGATTCAGTGTCTCTTGAAAAGGTTACGTAAGTTTCGTGATTTATATAGATTAACTTAGAAAAAAACGTGAAGAGCTGCGCATCCATGATTTCTATGGTATTTATGAAAATGACAAAGGGAAACCTTTTCGTTGAAAATAGATGCCGTAGATTTATTATTAATGCTCATTTTACAAATACAGTAGACTCCGCTATATGTGATCGCGGTTAATGTTATCATTCGCTTTATATTATCAGAAACCTCTGGTCCCGAACCGACATGTTCAAATGTACACAAAATTATTCATTTAGTGTGATCACTATATCGTTTGATGTTATTAGCTTTGAAGTAGAGAAATGAACGATCCCTCATTTTCAAACAGCGTTAGCGATTGATGTTTGTAGAATTTCTCGCTCTACTTGTAAGGAAACATCTTGGGGCCACTTTCCTCCAAACATCCCAAGAATTTCGGGGTTAATTTTTCATTACCTCTCTTTGAAGGTCGTCCATTTAGAGGGCAGGGACGTGACCGTCGGTAATTTTCATTGAACCTCCTGAAGGTATGCAAAAGGAAGAGTATGAAGAGTGGATGTCCATTGACGAGGACATTCTAGTAGCTGCCACACTGGTTTGGAAATTTGCCAAGCTGTTTGTGAGCAAGACCAAGCAACAAACACTGATGATTCCAAAAGGGACGAATGTGTTGAAGAAAATCCTCCAAAGAACACCGAAATGAGGCAAGCACTTGATATTTTGAAAAGCGGCGTGCAGCGTCGTTCAAAAATTTAAAAAAATCGAGTACGAAGAATATATAAGTGAACTGCTAAGGAATAATTGTCAAAAAGCAACAATTAATAAATTTTTAAATTGGTATTTTTGAATAAAATTATAGATAACCCTGGAGTACGAGTTTTCTATTCCCTTGATGTGATAAAAATATAGTTGATTTTACCAAATTCGGTTATTGTTATAAATCGGTATGGTATGTGACTACCTTCGTAGCACTTTTTTTAAAAATTTAAAAAATTTTGATGAAACATTAATGTTTTTAATTAAAATGAGTTATAAAACTGAATATTCCAATTGCATTTCATTGAAATTTTCATTGACTTTCAAAATATAGGCAATTTTTATCAAAATTTTAATGAAAATTTGCACTTACGCCAAACCTCCTATAATAAGTTCTATTGAATATATTTCATCAATTTTTGCACAGTATATGGATAACATGCCTATCTGTGTTATGAACTAAAATATTTTTAATACCTCTAGAAGTTTTAGAGATATTCCAATCTTTGTGAACAAACTCGAATTTTTTTAAAAAAAATCATCGATTTTTTTCACTAAAAGTCATTAAAATAAATAAATATAGGCAGAGAGCTTAGATTTTAGTTCAAAACATAGCTAGAAACAAATAAAACATTTCGGCCAAATTTCATTTGAATATCTTAAAAACATTTTCCAAAAAGATGTTAGCCAGAAGGAAAAATATCGAAAAACACAATTTCTCAGAAAATGCTTTTAATTTTCATACAGTACAAAAAATTTTGTACTCACCTTAGAATCTTAAAACTCGCCATATTTACAAGTGAAACCCTCTTTTACTTGATTTTAAACGTCTTTTGTGTTCTTTTAGCTTTTTAGTTTTTTTTCTGAATAATTTTGTGTAGTAGGTAGTGAGTGACGTCTCGATATCTGAATGAGCTTCTTGTCAATTTCCATGCAATTTTTAAGCGTCAATGGATAAATTTATATTTCAAAACACTTGAGAACAGGTAACAGTTCAAAATAAATGGAATTAAATTATAAAACTGCAATTTGAGCGCCAAAAAATAATTTTTACTATTGTAATTACTGTTGTCTTGTATTTTTTTAAAAAAAAAGTGTCGCCCAAAACCAATAAAACAATAAAAATAAGAAATGGAAGATTAAATCTAAATTTTTAGACAATATATTGCTTGAGAATTAAAAAAATAGTTGTTCAAACTAATTGTTTCCTTTTTTTTAAGGCTCTTTAAATTGCCACTTCCAGTATCAGAATTGTCAATTCCGGTTTATTATTTATGCTATAACTTTACTTGTAATTATAGTAGAAACAAAAATAAAGCATTTTTAGATACCTAAATGTATGGCCTATAAAATGAACAAATAAAACAAATTTCGAATATATTCAGCAAAACGAGAAATTTAGGGTAGTCACATACATTTGTTATCAAAATTTTTAAGTCCGGAAGTGATCACATTAAGCGGAATCTACTGCACTATAAATTGACAGAACGGTCTGCATGACTGCCACTCTCAAGTCATGCTGACGAAATTTGTCATTGGTCTCAAAATGCGACAAAATAGTATTGAGAAATCATATCTTGGCAATGCGCGCTCGTATTCTTAGGCTCGTTTACCACTAGATTGTCGATTCAACACAATGTTTATGATGTTTATGATGTTTTAATTTTTCTTTTAACTTCAATTCTGAACAAAACAATGTATTTAACGTTAACTGAGTATGCTACCGCAGAAGTGTTAGATATCGATGTATCAGTTTGAGATCGCCACCAGATGGCGCTGGTGCAACTCTCTCTGTTCAAGAATTTGTGTGTGTAATCAGTGCTGTCTTGTCCGTGTGCTAATAAACGTGATGTCTTAAAGATCTCGCTCCATTTATTTCGTAATAGAAAGTCTGACATTAAGGGAACCTTTTAAGAAGTAGCTAAATAACCTTATCCATGGATACCTTCCTCATCGCTGCAGACTTTGTATTAGTTGAGAAAAAGGGATGTTGAGGACAGAAATTATAAATAGGATGAGATCATGATATTAAATTGGCGAAAGCTACATTTTTTTTTATTCAATAACATTTTGAACCAGTTGCCACATTCGTAAAACATATTCAGTGTTAAAAAGAAAGATATGAATGGGCACGCATTAAAAGGATTTTGCATTTTTCTTTTAAAAGCAAATTTAAATCTGGCATCGTGGGTCAAACGTCCTTACGTTACTGTGGCGTGTAAGCTTGAAGAGTTGGGTAGCAGCTCAGATGTTCTCATCTGACCACGGTTTGAAATGTCGAAACTGTTCCAGAATAACGCAAGTGTTGTTTCAAAAACGGGGTGCTTATCTAACTAAATCAAACCAAACGTCACAATATTTATAGAAAATGAAGTTCATTAACAAATGACTTACATTTTTACATGAATATCATAACACAAAGCATAGAAAGTTCCAACTTTTTTAGTGCTGCAACAAACGATCTAATGAATGGGGAAAAAAAGTTAGATTACTGGCAGAAATCATCTTCATTCCGTCAGTGCAATAGATAAAAATCTAGTGTTCTGGATCAATGCTACTCTTTTTTCTTATCGACTGATTTGACGTTTTTCCGATAATTATTCGTATACTACTACTACGGTTACTTGTTGACGTAGGCAAAATATTTTCAGAATCATCCTGAATGAAACACATTCACGCAATTTATACCATTCCTTTCCCTTTTTAGAGTTATTTTATACTTTTCTTTTATTCACTTATTCTACTCTATATATTTATTTTGTATAAAGAAGAACAGATAGCGCTAAGCAGCTAAATGGCCCCCAAAATAAGGAAGCCTTAAAATTTCCAAATTATAAAAAAATGGGAAAGATTGTTATTACAGATTTAAAATGATAACAGATTATGGAGGAGTGCGCTCCCTCGACTTTCTCGCATACTATATATTGCTTGCTTGTATAACTTCATAATAATATTGAAGAAAATGAAATATGCATTTTGGAAAATACCGCTTCCCTTAAACAGATTTAGTCCAAAACCTGACACAAATTTAGAATTCAGGTGTAAAGATCACCCACTAAACTTCATGCATCTAGTCTGCTGCGTTTTTGAGTTGTCAGGTACGCACGAATGGACAGACAGACAGACATTCAACTCTTTGGCGGAGTTTGACCAAAATCTGTTACAGATCTAAAAAATTTTTGTAAAGCCCACATATCAAATTTCGGCCATCTAGCTCATTACGTTTTTGAGTTATTGCGTCCACATATATCGTCGCTTAACAAGCAACACCACCTATCTCAATATTTTGAAATTTCAAAGAGGAAGGAAATACTCAATTTTTCGCAACCAATATCGGATATATCTGAATTTTTTTCACAACTGATATGAACATAAGACCGAAAGTTGCAACTAGATGTGAAAAAATTTCAGAAATATTCGTTATTAGTTGCGAAAAGTCGAGTCTTTCCTTCCTTTTTGAAATTTCAAAAAATTGTGATAGGTGGTGTTGCTTGTTAAGCGACGATATACAGACAGGCAGGAAGACAAAAGTGTTTTTTTTTTCCTTCCAAACTTACAATTCCATTTTTTTTTTTTTTTTTTGACTGAGGGAGGCCTCAAAATCTCGAAATCGAATTTTTTTTAGCGATTATAATACTTTCTCTTCCTATACCAGAAGGTAAAAAACTTCGGGGAAAGAGATTCGACAGAAAAATTTAAAACTAATATATTTTTTAATTTATTTCTTTTTAAAGACGCATGAAAAATATGCAAAGTATGATACGAAAGTCGGACCTTCCACTTACAGATTCTGTAAAATCTTTCAGAAAAAATAGCTAAGAAAATCATCTTGAAAATCATTATGAATTTTATTTATAAGTATACCTGGTATTCAGCATATTTAATCTTTGTTAAATTCTATAAAATTATTCAAAAATTCAAGTTTAAAAAATATTAGTTTGCGGAAAATCCCTCATCGTTTTGTTCCTCTTAGAAATAAGCAGAAATTCTGTTCACTGCAATGCCGATATCTTTCTAAATCTTAATGGTATTCAACTGGAATTTTTATCTACATACCTGGCTTTGAAACTATGAGAGAAATATTGCGCTATATCACGCACATGCGCAGTAAAAAATTATTTACTACAAATACTCATATTTTCTTTAATATTGAAAGTATTTATTCCAAATTTTTACACAATGCTTCTCTAACATATTGTCACTGTTTCTGCGCGTTTCGTATAATTTGGTGGAAAACTCTGATTGTTATAAGCAAAAAGCAGGCGGAAAAATTTGAGATTTTTTAAGAAAACCTTAAATCTTCCCGAATATTTGTGCTGTGTTTACAAAAATGCATGTAAATATTATTCACTTCAAACATAACCATTAATGAAAGTCACATCTCGTTATCAGCTTTCTGTGAGACAGGATTGGTCAAACTATATTTTCGCCTTTATCCCTTTTTGGTGGCCCCCAATTGACCTAGTGGCCGAATATTCACTGTAAAATGTAAGTTAGAGCCTGTTCTTCACATGGTCGAAGTTCAAGGGCAGTCGGTTTAGCCTTTCCAAAGAAATTCTAAAAAATATGAAAATACAAAGTGTCCGGATACTTTTGATCAGATAGTGTATCACGTAAGTGTGAATTGACTCTATTATTTTAAGAAAATGAGTTAAGGATCGCCTCGCCATTTGGAGTCGAGAGTCACAGTTTAAAACCCCCTGTTGTCTATGGGTCCTTGTTACACAATTACAGGATGTATATAATCCATTTTTGGTACAATTACAGCACAATAAATTCTGAATAATAAAAATTGCAACATCCATCACCTTTTATCAAAATTTTCCCGTATAACTACTTCAGATGAAACTCACTCAGATGTTATTCGCTTTTTATAAAACAGTTTCCTTATTAAGCATTGCTTATAACGATTTCCTTATTCAGTTGTATTTTCTCTCACCGACGAGGTGATTTTTTTATTATAACTTCAGTTCGAACTAATATGGAAAGAATATACGAAATTTTTTGTTGCTTTATTTTAAGTTTATCTGCCAAAAAATGTACAATATCATTCAGGAGCACGAAAAAAAATTAAAATGAAATGTAGAAATTAACTACAATCAAATGAATGTTGGGCGTTATTTTTGACTGTCAACTCAAAACATTTATATCAAATTCATAAAGTAAAATAAATCTAAACTCAGTATTAACCCTCTGAATGCCGAATTTTCTGTTTAGTTTAGTTATATTTACCTCCCGTTTTGCAGCAACACGAGGGCTATTTGGGGAGGGACGTTGTAATTTTGAAACGCGATCAGATGACGAGGACGACACCTGAGCTGGCACCCCCTTTCCAAACTCCCTCACCAAGCCAACAAGAAGGGCATTTGGCCCGGACGGATTTAGCTTGCACCAGACCAGCTTACACAGCGGTTCTTTGGTGGAATAAGGTTTCGAACCTGGAGCCCCGGGGTCGTGGACTTACCACCAGGCCACCGCGGTCCCGTCAAATTTCTGAATGAACCGAATTTTTATTTATGTGCAAGATTTTTTTAGTATAATGCGATTCGACGCTGTAATAGTACTGAGGAGATGCAATAGCTTGCAGTGGCGGCAATGGAGTCAATTCATGGTCACGTGTCAAATCAAAAATGACAGCGCTTAGAGCCTTCTGCTGATCTATTGAAGGTCTCTCCGTAACGTTAATGGATGGAAAAAGTAGGGGAGCGGCAAAAAATTTATAGACATCTAAAAATAGCCGGGAGTATAGAGGGTAGTCAACAAAATTTAAAACTTTAAGTACAAAATTAGCCAGCTTTCCTGGACACTATTTCTTTTCCATAATTCCTAGTTTTAGGCAGCTAACATGAAATAAAAATTTAATTCTTCCTCAAAAAGTAGGGGGGGGGGAACCGTTCCCCCTCGACCACCCTACTGGCCACCACTGATGGCTTGCGAAGATCGCAGCATGCAGCAGAAAACAGACTTCCTACCAACCCGTGGAAATCGCGGGATAAGCAGTCAAAGTGTTAAGTAATTAACAAATCGAAGATAATACAAATGCATCAAAAATATATTTTCTGTAATTCCTGAAAATGAATTAAACTAAATTACAAAAAACCAAATGTTCTATAAACTGTGGTCTTACTTTTTGGGCCAGTGCTTTATCAGATGCGATGGCAGATTATGCAGTTCAGAAAATATCGTGAACACAGTTCATTGTATACCGACAGGCATAGAAGCTATTTTAGATGTCAATTTGTAAGTCATTTTTAAAGAATAAAATTGAAGAGTATTATCAGAAACAAGAAAATGCTTCTGTTGTTATCCTTGCAATAGATTATATTGGTATGAATATTTAATATTAAATCTTACATTCCTATTTCCTATCATCCATACTTTATCATATTTAAATATTTAGCATAATATTAATTCTCTTTTATAGCTTTATGTCTCATAGAATGATTTTTGAACAAGACAATAATTATTTATTCAATAACTTAGCAACCAAAGTAGTTTTGTTAAGAATGAACCAGGTGCATTTCCTTTTATGCAATAAATTTCTGAGTTATTTCGGTAATACTAATATAAATATTTATGTACGCTAATTTCGCATATAAATTTAAAATTACTGAATTCAAAGCATCTTAATCTTCAACACAAATCGAATTAAACTAATTATAAATAATTTAGCAATTATTAAACGAAACCGTTACTGATAAACATACAATTACACTGTTACAATGATTAAAAGTGTGCGAAATTATATTATTTAAAACGTAAAGACTGACTTATAAAACAAGTACGTGTGGAGAACTAAAGGAATTTCAGCGTTAGGAGCTCCTAACTTCCTAGCATATTCAAAATTCCAAATCATAGGAGCAATGAGTGGCGTTCTGCATTATTCTGCTCTGTCTCACGCTATTCTGTGACATAAATACATATGCAAACAGTTATTGCAAGATCCGCAGTGGATTCCACAATTAAATTGGCGAGACTTGCTTATCCTGAACTACTTGATGATGGGACATTAATTTCATTATACATATCAATTACAAACTGATGCACTTCTCAGTCGGCATTTTCTGTAAATATATTTTAATATCTATTGTATATGTAGCCAAAAATAAGACTATTAATACATTAGCGCGGCATTTTTATAAATAAATAATTATTTTTTTTAAACGCAAATAGAGTCATAATTATTTCTCTTCAAGTACCGAAGGATTCATATTTGCACAGAAAAAAATTCTTTCATTTGTAAAACAGATTATGCGATTAACATTTAAATCTGGTGGAAGTGCATATTGCACTTCGTATTATTTTCAAATGCCCAGTGGCGGCGATTGGATGGAAAAAGTGAGGGCGTAAACAATTTATAGACAACTAAAAGACCCGGAAATAAGCGGGGTAGACAAAAACATATAAAATTTAATTAAAAAATTAGTTAGTTTTTCCGAACACTATTGCTTTTTTGTAATTCCTAGTTTTAGGCAGCTAAAATGAAATAAAAATTTAGTTTTCTCCAGGAAAAAGTCGCCCCCCCCCTCGTCCCCGACTTGCCGCCACTACAAATGTTTATTACGTGCAAGTGTGGATTTTTTTTTTCAATATATTGTGCCAACATAATATAATCGAGATACTTCACTGCCAGCATTTTACATGTGGAAAGAGCTACTCAGAAACTTAAATAAGGGCCTTTGGAGAAAATGCGAGTTTTTCTGAGGATAGTTTTCTCCTTGGCGGCAACACGTGCGATTTTAAGAATGCGCTACGCTCTCTGCGGAAGGGTAACGTCACGGATGTTATTTATTTGCTTCCTATTATCGTATCGCTCCTTCCAATTGACCTACATGAGAGAGGCCTTTGCTTGCAGCGCGTCCGCATCCTGTTCTACCACAGCGTTCCGCTCTCTTGTGTTCTACAAAACAATACCCGCGCTGTCGCGAGCCTTTCAAACAGTACCTGGTTTCATTATTAGAGGAGAATTTGTATTTGATGATTTTTATCGCTGCTCGCTGTACCAACGGTTCTCAGCTTGGGATAGGTAGGGTTGCCATACGTCCCGTATATACGGCGCCGTCCGTATTTCACTACTCAGTCCCGTATTAATATTAGTCCCAGTTTTGTCCCGTTTTCTCCCTTATATTGATCAGAAGTCATGTCCAATAAAACTATGCGAATACGTATTTGCCATTCCAGTTCACAATGCAATTGTGGAGAGAGTATTTTCCCTAATGCCAATTCAATGGTCGGACGAAAGAAACAGATTGTCAGTGGAGACAATTGAAGCAATTTTGATTTGTCAATGTAATTTTAATTGAGCAATTTTATAATTATGTGAAAGAAGAAAATTATATAATTAAGAATGTAAAATCAACTTAAAAATATGAATAGGATAAAAAGGAATAGCCTTGCATCTTTTTTATTATTATATGTGTTCATTTTATTAGATTGCTTAAACTTTATTGACTTTTTTTTATCAGAGTAAAATAAACCATTACCTACCCACTTTTTTCATGTTTTATTAATTTAGTACTTAAATGTCCCGTATCAACGCTTGACAATTATGGCAACCCTAGCGTTCTCATCAAATACTTGAAAGTTGTTAGATGTTCTAGATTAGTTGGGATAATAGTAATAGCAAAACGTCTTGCTTCTTTATCTCTTCCTGGTTTTTATAAATTATTAACAATTAATTATTTCATTGTGTCTGGATTTTCAAATTTTATTTATTTGCTTATTGCTTTTTGGATATTTCCTAGTACCCCCCCCCCCCCACTAGAAAGTTCTCTAATGGAGGTAAAAGATTCTAGAGAGTCCAGGAATAAATCTCAGTTTGGTTTAGTTTAGTTATATTAAAGTCCCGTTTTGAAGCAACACGAGAGGAATACGCGTGACAAAATTTGATCAGTGAAAGCTTTGTGAAAGCGACTAGATTTCCTGGATTTTGTGGCGTTGTCCCTGATTGGAAAAATATCCCGATTTCGAATTAAATATCTAGGATTGTCCCGTTCGTCACTTGCCAGTGATTATTTCATGCCAAAAAGATTTTTAAAATACTAACTAGAATTAACTGAAAAATAATTTTCCGAAAAATTCTCTTTCCCATCAGCTATTATCATAAACAAATTATGTATGGTAAAATTCACGATCCCTTTATTACAGAGAAGAATGTGATTCTGATCTAATTATTAATAATCCCTCTATTAATGCGAGAATCGTGATTCCATTGAAATATTATTACTTTCTGTTATGTATAGTCTCACGTTATCATTAACGCGCGTAGTAAATTAGCGAGACGACTTGTATTATCTAATATTATCCTGTTTCCAACTCTTTGTCCTACTACAGTAGAACTTCGATTAACCGAGCTGTCGGAGACGGTAATCACTTCAGATAATCGAAAATTCGATTAATAGAGACAATTTAAATCATGACTTATTTTCTTTCAGCAAGGTTTTCTAAAATTATTTAGGGGGCTACGGTAGGTTAGTGGTAACGGCTCGGCCTTGGAGTCGTAGGGTTCCAGATTCGAAACTCGATTCCACTCAAGGATCGCCGTGTATGCGGGCCTGATGCACGCTAAATCTGTCGTTGTGGGTCAAACGTAGTGCGGAAGTTTGGAGAGGGAGGAGTCGTCCTCGTCATCTGACCACGGCTCAAAATTGCGAGGTCCGTCCCAAAATAGCTCTTGTGTTACTTCAAAGTGGGACGTTAATTTAACCACTTAACTGAATAGTTTTCTTTGCTATCTAATAAGATGACCCCTCCTGTTTTGGAAAGGGGCTGTCGTTTTCATTCATCTAAGAAGGCATAGGATACTTAAGATGTTTATGGATCCTACATATTTTTTGTGTCAAATTATAAAGCTAATTAATGATTCAATTTTAATTTATAAGACTAAAATTTCGATTATTCGATGCACGAGTATTCTCGGGCTGTTAAGTTAAGCGGTTAAACTTCCGAAATTTTTAATGTGAAATTAAAAAAATAAATGCGCATGTACTACCACTTAATAACATTTTAACTCTTTTATCAGTTATTAAACTTCTTACATGCATTTTTTGAATTAGTTTTGATAAAAGGATTCACGAGTTACTGTTCTTCGCTGTTTCCTTTGCATTTTCCCAATGATTTTTTAAGGTTCTTAAAAGAATATTTTCCCCCACTCAATAACGCAAAACTTTCTGACACATTTAAAGAAAACGAGATACTCTCTGACACGGCAAGGTTTCCCAAAATGATTTATTTGAAATTATAATTCGATTTCGATTTGATTTATTTGAAATAATAATTATAATTTAATTAATCAATCTGGAATATCCGTCGGGAAACTCTTGTGATGCAGGGTGTATTTGTCTTTCATCAAAGGACAAATTAAATTAAATAGACTCAAAATTGGTGTAATCAGAAATAGGACAGTAAAGTCACTGATAAAATTTCGAGATGACTTGTTTTTTCTCTCATTTATTGATATACGAAATTTGTTAAAAAAAATAATAAAAGATGCAATGGAATCAATTCAAATGATGTCTCAGACACCTGGCAAACGTAACTACATGTGAAATTTAACCTGTAACTGCATAGTCTTATGATGTGTTATGAAGTCACGCTTGGGCCATGGTGGATAAGTGGTAAGGTCTCGGCTTCAGGGCCGGAGGGCTCTAGGTCCGAAACCCGATTCCACTGAAGAACCCTGCGCATGTGGGCTTGGTGCATATTAAATTGGACGTCGTTGGTAAAACGTCCTCCCGTTGGTGTGTTGCGGAAGTTTGAATGGAAGGTTCCCACTCAGGTGTCGTCCTCGTCATTTAACTACGGTTCAAAATTACGAGGTCCGTACCAAAATAGCCCTCGTGTTGTTTAAAAACGAGACTTTAATATAACTAAGCTAAACTAGACATTACGCCCTTATTCCTCATGCAAGATACGCAAACATCCAAAAATTAAACTGATGCGGCACATTTGACGTATATCACATGAACATGAATTGACATCTTCACAGCTTTCTGTTATAGCCGATTTCTACGGATGATTTAATCTATATTTAAAATTTTTTAACACATTTGATCAATGGCATAGCGAGACTAAATAGCGCCAGGGTCATAGCATGATCTTTTTCACCTCCCCCCAGTCATCATCAGTGACTTAGCTTGTGAAAACAGCACCAGGAGCATGGTTGTTCTACGCCCCCTCATAGTATTTGACTTTAAAAATTGACAGCTTTTTTTTGTCACCATGGCCAGTGGCATAGCTAAAGTAAGTGGTGCCCTGAAAATTATAACGATTTTTTTTCCATCCCAGTCGTCATCAGTGGCTCAATAAATATAAATAGCACCAGAGGGAACAAAGGTAAAAAAAAAAGATTACTTATATCCCGTTTCGCAGGTTAATCTGAGGTGAAAAATGTATTTTAATTCAAAACTTCAATACGCCCATTCGTTTTCAAATTGTTTTTGTATATAAATTATATTACCATGGAAATAACACCCCAAACAGTGGCTTAGCGGAGGGGGAAGACACGGAGATGTACAATAGATGCCCAGGGTCAGGGCCGGCCGGAGATGGATGCGAACGGTGCGACCGCACTAGGACCCTCGTTTTCTAAAGGCCCCGCGCAGCTGACTGATTTTGCAAATTAAAAATGTCTTCTTATTTTTTTACATAAATACGGATTAAAATGAAAAATAATAAGAAGTGGGAATATATCGTATATGTGCGCATTTCAAATCTTCGGAAAGATAATTATGAAGCAGAGGGAAATCTATAGACGGTGGATTTTTTTTGTCAGCGTCGAATTAAGAACAAGATGAATTAGTCCGAGAATCGCAGCTTCAACAGGATCGACAAAGAGTTGAAAACGAAATGTCGATGTCAATGATCCTGGTATTCGGCCTGAAATTATAAATGATAAATTTAGAACGGCTGTCATACAATAATTAAAAATGACATAATTAAAAAAATTACGATTTTCCGAATGATAAAAATAGCAGAAGTTTTTTCTGAAATTATTTAAGAAAATTAAAGAATGAGAAACAACAAAAACGAAGACGGGATGATTACTCTCATCAAAATACAAAGATGCCACTCTTTAAAATCCCACCAAAAATAGTTCATAAATCAAATAATCTAATTAATTACTATTTTAAAATCTTTCTGAAGTCCTTAATTTACCAATTAGTGCAGTGTAATAAATAGGAAAATGCAATAAATTATTATTGTGTTTTACGAAATTAATTTCAAGGCCCCGCAAATCAACTTTGCACCAGGCCCCGCTTTTGTTCGGGCCGGCCCTGCCCAGGGTGTAAGTGTTGCAGGAGGGAGGGGAATCCCATATTTTTTGGAGGGAGAAAAATAGTTTTACGCCCTAGGCACTACTTACCCGTGCTATGACACTTTTAAAAACAATCACGTGAGTGAATTCTTAAAACTTCTTTTGTGAAATTTTTTCAACCAACTGATATTTTTACGCGGCAAATTTTGAGTTGAAAGTATCCTTCTATCTAAAAAAAAAAAATTTGTAATATAAAGTGAACTAAAAATTTAGTTATACATTACCCTATTGCAGAAATAAACGTTAACTGAAATATAGAATTTTTTTCTGGAAAATGAGAGGTACTTATAAAAATCTTGACAAGTATAGAGAAAAAAGAAATATAGAATCTTTAACAACAGCTTGTTTTCAAATTCCGTTTGTTTCTTTCAAAGTAGCAGTTAATGGTTATTATTTTATTGTACAGGCTTCACTGTTTATATTTCCTTATCTCAGAAAAAAAAAAAACGAATGATTTTATGAACCTAACACAAGATTTTTATCAACTTATCCTTCTGTTTTTTTCCGGTCTGCAGCTAGAAAATTTACACTTATCGGGTGACACAGAAAACGTTGACTTTTTATAATATTCTTTTTTATTTATGTCAAAGATGGTTATTTTTGTAACTTGGTGCATTGTATAACCCTTGATATAAATGCAGGAATAAAGAAAAAAGCTTTACTGAAATGTATTTTAGCATCTACAAATTCTTAAAATTAGTCTGTTTCTTTAAATTAGTCATTGAATCTTTTTTGAAAGCATTTCAACTTTTTAGAATTTGATAAATATAGGGGGAAATTAAACTTCAGTTACGAACAGTTCCCATGATCTGAAATTTTATAATATAATTAAAACAAGCTCATATACAGTTTAAATTTCTTTTGAAATCTCCGTTTTGATAATATTTACTACTTCTAAGAGACATGTCCAGAAAGTAAAGTACGTTTTTGGTTTTGAAAATATACATAGCTATGTACGAAATAATTTTATTATCCCTTAAAAGATCAAACCGTAAACTATCATACTTTTTTAGTTTATTTCTATTATTATTAAGGTACTTTTCATACCTAGTAATTAATTTTTTATCATTATTTTTCCGATATTTTTTAACAAAATAGTGACTGTTGATGAGACATAGGTCTGGACCGCGGTTTTGACGCTGTATCAGGATCTAAAGAACAGATTATAGAATGCCATGTCTCCGGAAAAAAACAGAAGTACAAGTCAACCACCTCAAGACAAAAAATAAATTTGCACTGTCATCTAAGTTATAAAAAGCAGTTTGTTGACTAACTTCTCAGAAGGTGATACCATAAATGATTTGAATTATTGTGGTTCGCTCATTAAATTATGTCGTGCAATCCAAAACAAGAGAGAAGCCGTGGATGTTCAGTCCTTGATTTTTTTCTCCGTCCAGGACAATGCTCGACGGCATATTGCCGGTGACACAGGACTAATAGAGTAGTTTGTCTCTGAGCACTTGTATCACAGTCCTGACTTGGCACCGACAGGCAACCACTTATTTCTTCATCTCAAGCAATTTTTTAAAGGTCTGTACTACGATGATGATAATGAAATAAAAATGATGTACAACAATGGTTATCTTGACTGGAGTGATCGTTCTTTGAGAATGGAATGAAAAAACTGATTTAAGAGGTATATAAAAATGTCTTCATTTGATGAAAATCATATAAAAATAGTTTAAGGTATCATATTTTATGCAATAATAAGATTATTCTGTTAAAAGTTCTGTTCTTCTGGCTTTAAGATAATCTTGAAAAAATGAATCAAAGCCAATAGTGGACCGAATTTATGAAATCTTCCGTTATGTTTGCTTTTAGTATAGAGGGAAATTGCAGCGTAATTATTAATATTAATGAAAAAAGTCAGCACAGTGGCGGCGATTGTGGAGGGGGGGGGGGCAAAGGAAGTATAGTTGTCCACCTACTTTTTGCTAGAAAAATTACTTTTTTACTTCGCTGCCTAAAACTAAGAATTCTTAAAAACAATAGTGCCCGGAAAAGCTAGCTCATTTTGTTACTAATTTTTTTACTCCGTATACTTCCCGGTACATTTAGTTGTCTATAAATCTTTTGCACTCCACTTATAACTCCCAGTCGCCGCTACTGAGTCAATTGATATAGGTGACCAGTTAGAAATGGTATCCGATGTCTTAAAATCATTATGCTATAACAAGAATGTCCTAGTGAAATCTCTATCTTTCTAATTTGTTCCTGATTATGATTAATTCTTTAAAAACATTGTATCTTAGTGAAAAGC
The DNA here is from genome assembly GCA_013235015.1 of Araneus ventricosus. NCBI lineage: Eukaryota > Metazoa > Arthropoda > Arachnida > Araneae > Araneidae > Araneus > Araneus ventricosus. Next base: position 33,365 of record BGPR01000305.1, on the reverse strand, counting down.
GAAAAACGGAATTAATAAGATAAAATAATCTGCTACTGATCACAAATATCCTATAAGGACATTTTGTAATACCTGACGGAGTTCATTCACGTCACGTCAAATTTAAATGGCAAACGTAGATGCACATGTCATTTAATATCTAACAGGAAGTTAGATTTTAAATGGCATGCGCAGTTATTTTCATTAACTAATGCTGCGGTTTGACTACCTTTTTTCCTCTTACAAGATGAAAATTGGATTACGAAATAAAAGTAGCGCAACGTATTTGTTGTGTATTACGTGAACATAAATTGATTCCAATAGCATGTTCATAACACTTTTTATTTAAATGCATTATAGCAGGTTTAATTAATTACTGCCTGATTCACACTACCATATAAGGCGAATGAAAAATCCCTTAAATGCAATCCTTCTCTGCAACCACCTCTGGTTCAATTTTTTTTTTTTATCTCCCTCTTCCTAACTTCCGACCTGATAAAGTATCATTTACCACTCCGCTGATTGCGAAAAGTAGGGGGAAAAGAGCCGACAGAAGTAATAAAGCGTTATTGCGCCCTTCCGAAAGTGGAAAATATTTCAAGATGAGCGACGAATTACAGGAGAATCGATAATTGAGAAGTTGTCCACGGAATAAAGAGGGAAGAGGAAGAATTGAATCATCCGCGGCTCAACGGACGATGTTAATTAGACATTCACGGTCGGCCTGCTCTTAACACTGTCCGCTCGCTCGGCTCGGTTCATTCTTTCTTCTTCGCCACGTTCCAAATTGCTGAACTCAGGCTGTTGCCATCGCAGCTTTTTCTAATTCTCTCCTATCGTGTTCTGTTTCACTCGGAACGATCTACTCTCGTTTGCTCAATTTCGTTCAGAATTTTCCATCCCCCTTTCCCCGCCTTTAATTTCTGGAAGGTTTCAGAATATTCTGCGCGGGAGTTTTAATCTACTTTGTTCTAAAATTTCGCTCTCAATCAGCGAATGTTCGGGTTGATACATGAAGGTGGCGGGAAATCAAGAAATTCGAAGCTTGAACTTTCGTGGATGGCATCACGTAATGAAGTGAGTTCGAAGTTTGAAACTAAAGTTCGTACTTCTAAAGCACGGAGTTAAATTAGTTTGAAAGGAATTCAGTGTTGGTGATGTGTAATATCATAAGATTCTATTCTTCGTGGAGATATTGAAATAGGAGCATATTCTTATTCTACTTATCGAAAAAAATGTGTATAAACAATATATTATATTTAAGATATATTTTTATGTTAATACTGAACACTATTTAATATGCTATTTCTATACAACTTGCTGTTGCTATACAAAGACATCGCACAAAAAGAAGAGTCCTAAATTTTTTGCCACCACAAATTGTTTTGGTAACGTTAAATAAAAGTAGATGTGCCAAGAAGCTTCATACAATTATACATAACTTAGTCCAATATATATTCACAAATAAAGCTACAATACACAATTAATCGCTATTTTAAAGCTTTTTCACAGAATAACGGAAGTTAAGACACTTCTTTCTGTTCACTGCTGTAAATGGTTTCTTTCCTTTCTATAAAATTCAAACATTTTATTTATGAATGTTAAAAAAAATCTTAGGTTTTAGGAATGAATCAATGACAGATGTTCTTTAGTTGACAATCGTTTCTCTCCTGTCTATAAAACTAAAATATTTTATTTACGAAAGTTAAAAAAAATAAAAAATTAGGTTTTAGGAGTGAATCAATGACAGATGTTCTTTAGCTTTAAAACATTAATTTTTATACATAATTTCATTTTTCTTCTTTTCCTATTAGTTCCTTTTACAACTTTTTTTAGTTAGTTTTTATGATTTGTTCCTGCGTCTGTAATTTCACAACTCTTGGTAGAACATTTCATTGAAAGGTTTCTATCCTTTCCACTTCCTTTCCTTGCTAATTTCTCTAATTCATACTTTTGATTCTAGACATAATGTACGTCTTTCGATTGCTGAGGAGCTTGGCGTAAAATTGGAGAATCATACAGGCCTAAAAATATATAGTTTTGACTGTGTGCTTCGGTCGTGTTGTTTTGAATTAAAATATTGTATTGAACAAATCATTTCCGAGTCATCGTTAAATTTTCCTTGATGGTGATTGAGCGCACAAATTTATCAACATTTCTTCGATAAGAATCCAATTCGCTGTAAGCGTACGAATCACAGATACCATATTATGTTACTCCTGCATCTTCATGACTCAAGGCAAACTCTATCTGTTCTCTTCGTACATGTTTCTAAGTTTTCCTCAACAAAAAATTTCTTGCAACACTGCAAAATATCCACAAAATTTACTTTCTTGTTTTACTCCAGGACTAAATGAATTTTTTTAATGGTGAAATTTCAGCACAGTGTAATATTTTACTACTTTAAAACTTAGTTTTACTTATTTTTCTGAGATATTTAAATCTGAAATACAATTTAGTGATGGATTTTCCTCCCATTCTTTTGTAAAAATTTACCTGTAACTATTTTTTACACACAACAGGAGATGTTAGTTTTTTCTAAATTATTCTACGATGCTTCTTAGCAGAATTTTTTTTTCATACTTCAGGTGAATCTACTGTAGTGAGATCAGAATAATAGACGCAGCTCTTTCTTCATAATAACGTAGGACTGCGTTCCTCCCATTGGGGTCTCAGGAAGGAATTTGATTCACACGCCAAAACGTCACAAAAAACGTTGTATGGGAAATCCTTTAAATCGCGGAAACTACATATGTTAAAAACATAACGTATGTAGAGATAAAGGATAAATAGAAGTTACAAAAAATGTGAAAATCGGAATTGTAGTTCAGCGACTACTGAGTCGGAAAGTTGGGCAAAAATACGCATGAATTGGTGACGCGATCCTTTACATCTAGGTAACTACATATGTTAAAAACATAACTAATGTCTTATTTTAGAAATAAAGAGTAACAACAGAAGTTACAAAAAAAAATGAAAATCAGAAAAGAGTTACGTGAGTAAAGTAATACAACGCCTTTAACATCAGCGGCTGTTTGTAAAAGACAGCCTCCAGTCCTTTTTTTTTCATAATATTGTAAAACTGTATGCGATTTATATGAATCTATTTTTAAAAAAATACTATTTTATCCAATTTGAAAACAAATAAAGCTTCTTTTGTCTTTAATTTTAACTGAACAAATCTTCTTTGCCCACAGATATGTAACGTTGTTTTTTTTAATGAATACGAGTGGTGATAGTATTTTACAAAAATTTCATCATAGAGAAAACCAGAGTTATTTATCAGTCGCTTTCCCAACATTTAGAAAAATAACACACCGTGATTTCCCAGTTTCTTATGCTTGTAATACGTCTTTCTGTTTTCTATTTATTCCTGAAGGATTACTCCTTAATTTATATAGGATAATTCTTCGTGAAACGTGTTTCTGAAAAGAATATGTTCCGAACATAAACCGTTAAGAGCCATCGATACCGGGAGCAAAATAAAAAAGAACAAAAAGAAATGTTCCAAAATAGAGTCAGAGTGCAAGCGAATAAACCTTTTCGGAGCAACTCCATTAAATCCTCAATTCCTTTGAGAGATCGTCTGCTCAAACGATTGGGCCTCAGGAACCGAGAATTTAATCGCTTAACATAGCATCAAAACAAATTAGCCTTTTAATCTGGCGAAGCGGAGAGCACGGCTCCGGATTTTCGTGGAATAAGAGGGCAAATACGAGAGAGAAGAGAGTAAATAGGCGGGCTTGCGGTTTACGCGGAAGCTGTAATCTCTTTAGAAAGCCAACTCCCGGGACTCGATAGGTCGTGCTGTCATTGGTCAGAGCGAAATCCGACTTAGCGTTCGCTAATGGAAGTCAGACTCTGTAGATCTCTCCGGAGACCGGATAAAGGATCGCGGAATACCGTATCTTTCGTTTCGATCTAGATAAAATTCAGCGGTTTATAAAACGATATGCTTCTGAATGGTCTGATAAAGCATTTAAAAAAAAAAAACACGTTTGGTCTTTACTGTGGTATTGAGCAATAGAAAGTCCTGAATCCATCTTCGTATCTCTTTTTTTAGTATATTGTCATTTAAATGGTTATTGATTTTAAGAGGAAATTGCTTTGTGATGAAGAATTTAGTCATTTAATCAACATAAACAGATGCAATGGAAAATGATTTAAATATATTGTTTTGTGAAATCTAACGTAATTTCAGGATTTACAAGCGAAATAATCTTGATACATTCCGAGGCCGATAAAAATGGATGAAGACAAATTTATTTACAAAATAAGGCAGAAAATAGAGAATGGAATAAAAGAAATATTTCTAGAATATCATTATTGATAAATAAGCAAATAATTTACTAGTAAGGAAGCGTAGTTTCAGTTTTTCAAATACTCCTATTAATCGGACAAGTGATTCAAAATTGCTTTCAAACAAGCAGATCACACTTGTCAAATAACAGTTTCGCTTCTGACAACTGATCCAAAGTGTTTTTACCAGTTATCGCTTGTTTCCTTGGTATAATAGCACGTAGAGAAAATATTAGGATCTTAATGAAAAATCTGGAAGCTTCCTGATGACTCAAGTTAACTCTATGATATTGAAATTTCGGTATATGATTATATCAGTAACTATTATCATGTCATTAGTTGTTCGCAATAGAATTTTTAAAATTGCAATCAAAGTCACAGAGATCATAAACAAAAACAAAATCGAATTCAATGAAAACTACAGGGTGTTCGAGAATTGTGGGACACATTTCAAAAATTAATAGAAAACCTAATAGTGTAACTACTACAGTTTTTTAAAATGAGAGATCAATTAAAGTTTTTTTTCCTGAAATAGGTCACGCGGCGTTACCTAAATTTGCTACAGCGAGAGAATTCCGTACGCAATGGCTACCGATCGGCAGAAGCCGATGAGCGTTTTCTGGTTTCCTTTTTTAGTTTTTCTTGAATATCTCATAAAATATTCAGTTTTCACACTACATGTGAATTAACAAAATAAAGAAAGTAAAATTTCCTACAAATACATGCTTTTATATTTCTTCTCGCTTTAATATTTTTACAGATAATGGCTCTCCAAATGGGAGATTTTCAATAATTTACGACCACCGTAACGGCGCGTTTCCTGTCTGAAAAAAAAAAAAACCTTTTGAAATGCGCTCTCATTTGAAACAGAAAAGAAAAAAACCCGTAGTTGTAACATTATCAGGTCTTTTAAAATTAATTTTTGAAATGTGCCCCACAATTCTCGGACATCCTGTATATTCGCAACACAAGCAAGGCAATAATTAATGCTATTACATTGAAATCGAAGCACTGTTAAAATATTAAATTATTAGGCTGAAATTTGAATCTTGATGCTTGAGATTTCCCTCTTTTTTCTTATGCTGTCCCGTGTTTTAAGTTTATATTTAAAACACGGCCATATTAGACGAAACAACGTAATCCCAAATTTTATGCTAGAAAACCCAGATCAAAGAAAACACATTCTCACTTGGACAAATCTGCACTGAAGTCGGGATTCTTACAAACATGTTTTGTACTTCAACATCAACTGCTTTCTGTCACCTGTAAGATCTACATATTGAAAATCTGACTGTTTCTAAGTCGAAATACGGTAGAATTGAAATATACATATTTAGAGCTGTTTAGAGAAAACCCCAGTGGTCACAAGAATGTCAAATCTCGGCGGTATGCATTTAAAAACATAGGGAAACGAATGATGCGAAAAGAAGTTCCAAAAAATATAATTCGTTTCCTCAAGCTCTAAAATGTATATCTAGAAACTATTTTTTTTAAACTTTATTTCCCGCACCGACAGAATTATCCGTAGAGTATAAAGCTTATCATAATCGGCGGGAAGAAAAATATCAAAGCAAATAATTGTCCAATAATAATTATAAAATACAAATAAAAATGTCAAAACAAGTATAATAAAATACAAATACAATATAAATAAAATACCACCGAGCTTTAGCTGTCTTATGACCAAAAGTTCTAACATAATGTTTATAGGCGACCATACTTTCTGTAAATTGCGTGATACAAAAATCGTTCAAAGCAGTCTACAGGTCAGACCGTTTGGCCAAGAGCTACAAAATCTGTTGCGTAGTTACTTCTTGGGTAGTAGGTGTTCACTAGTAAAGGGGTTTTCAAAATTTTAATTAGATTTTTAATCAATTAAAAAATAATCGGATTTTTTTTCTCCCAATAACTTCGAAGCATATTATTATACAAAAACCATTTTTGCATCACTAAAATAAATAAAATAAATTAGCTTTTCAGAAATACTAATTTTATTTATGTACAATTCTCCTTTAATTTCAATAAAATTTTCAAAATTTATTATTCAGCGGCTGATGCAAGAGATTTTTACCATTAATTCGCCATTGAAATGCTCAGTAGACTGTTTATTTGTGGACTGGAGTCGGCTTTCACAGTATAACCATTAATTCCAAAAACAAAATACTCATTGTATTTTTTGTTTAACCTTTAATTCTTTACATACTCCTCGCCACTTCATCCAGCAAAAATATTATCCCCATTTCTTTGTTTGGAAGTTATTGAGATTATGATTAAAAATATTTTTTTTTATCAAATTGTGGAAATCGCAGTAAAAATATCACGGCAATCGAGCTGTGTCACAGATTATACTTTTAAAAAATTTTAGGTAGGCGTAAAAATCGTTTTTTTCGGTAAATTGTTCCTGAAGTTGGTCGCCGGAAAACATCAAAATTACGAAATCAGACAACAACAGTGACGAAATTCACTCAATTTCAAGAAGAAGGGAAGAGAGTCAATGGAAAAGGCAATTTTGAATATTTTCAGAGTATTTTTTATAGATAACCAAACGAAAGAACGTTTGGCTTGAAACCACAGAGAACAAAATAATTTTTGACCACACGTAACAAGCGACATCTTTTATGAAAGAATATCATAAAGTCGAAGAGGAAACACTTCTTTTATTTAAACAAGAATGAATAAATATTATTTATTCGTTCTTTTAGTGTCATATGTGTTAAGCATTCAAGTTAATATTTGCAAGCGATATTTAGATGCTCGTTTTTATCACCTGCAAACAAGAATGAAATTTTTATGCGATATTAATAGGGTAAATCATTAAATATGGATGTTCACGAATAAAGACCTCGTACGCAGTGCGCTATTTTTCATAGCATTTTTATGACTCTTAACAGCTGGATACGGAAAAAATGTTGTTACCTAGATAAATAGACATTTACTGCGTCTGATAAGGTGAATAGTCACATAAAAGATATAATTTTCCTCAGAATTTTGAATTGAAATTATTTATTAAGAAAAAATATTCTGATATCTGCATTTGACAGTCTTAAAGTTTCTAATTTAAAAGCTGAAGAATATTTTCAAGAGGAAATAATTTAAAATTAAAATGCTATTTGTTATCAAATAATCAATTTTAAGAGAAAAGATGAAAATCTCGTTACTTCAACGTAAAACTTATGTCACAAAAACGTACTTCTCTCTTAGAAAAACATACTTTAAATTTTCGGTTTTATCTTCAGTTAAATTTTCCAGCAGTCTTTTTCTGTTGATTCATCATTTTATAAAAACAGATATCATTTTCCCTGTGTGAATTTTGTTATGAACTTTAAAAGGAAAAGTTACCCGAGACTGTTTGAGTTTACTGCTACGTTGCATCCGTAATAGAGTCAAGTAACCCTGTGAAGACGGCCGCACGGAAAACGTGAGGTTCCTGCTGGCCGACATTTCCCTCGGGGCCGGCGCACTTTTTTCTAGGTAAGCCTAATTGTACTAAAGCTGGTGTCACGTCGTCGTGACAGTAGGTAGCTAAAAGCCGGCACGTATTTGTGACAGTCGGGAGAGAATGTGACAAGCAGCCGGCACCCCCGCGTGACTGTCGTCCTCAAAGGGTTAATGTTCAAGAGATGCAGGTCGATTAATCAACTCAAATTTAATTTTGGAATCCGTTGCACATTGTGCAGGAGGAAAGAGAAGGTGAAATCATAGCTTAGTGTAAGACAACGAGCAATCAGTCTTATATGCACTTACATTTTTCATGTGATTGGTCAGTGGGATTGAATGGGAAAATTTATAACTTCATGCGAACTGGCGTCATTTTGACATTTTAAGCTTTGAATTTCGAGCTGTAAATCAAGATATTCTGAACTGAGCATTTCGTATATACAACTCCAGTTTCCCCGGGGTATTTAATAATAATAATAATAATAATAATAATTACTTTGCACGCATCTTCGTCTTGCTTAGAATATTGTAGAGGCGGGGAACCTGTGGCCGTAGAAGTTATTTACATTTTGCATTGGAATAATATCCTTATCTTGACCTTAATATAATAGCAATTACAGTAGAATAATCCTTAAATTCTGCTTCTGTGACCTTTTGCACAAATGCCAAAATTTAATCAAGCCTTTCAATACAAAAAGGTTTCCCACCCGTGGAATATTTTTCATATGAACTTGCTAGCTCTACTACTATATTTATTTTCAAAGTAAAAAATAGACTCGAATCACTCGATTTCAATTTACATGGTAATTCTGGGAACTAATGTAATGAGTAAATTGAGGGCTAGCTACCAAGACATCAGATTTAAATTATTCTTATTCAGTGCACTTTTTAAAATAATCTCCGTCGGCAAGCCGGATTGCGAAGGTAGATTCCTTCTGTTCGGAGATAAAAGGAAAAAAAAATATATTTCGCTCTCTAATTTTATAATGGTTGGAACTATGAAGATGAAAGAGGGTGGAAGTAAATGCAACTGATGAGAGCTTTATAACGAGGTGCCACATGCATAGGGTAAAACGCAGTCTAAGTTAAGAGACACATTTAAAATCACATTTCGAAACTACACTCAAAACATCCAACAGCATATGATTCTATCAAACTTTCACCACAAGTTGTTCGTGTACGGATTAAGATTGATGACTCATGAATTTGGATTTTCTTTCATCTTCAATCTTAAAGAGGGGGATAACGAAAATTTCACCTCAGTTCCATTCTCGCCTCTTGTGAGTCCAATTAGCATCTCTGAACCATAATACGAGCGACACACACACACACACACACACACACACACACACACACACACACACACACACACACACACACACACACACACACACACACACACACACACACGACCCCACACACACACGACACACACGCACACACACCCTGGGTTCAACAGTTGTTGCCAAGCATTTGAATCCGTGAGATCTACAGGAACTTGGTAATTAGACCATCAGTAGATTCCTAAGGGATTGAAAAACTTAAACACAGCTACATCAGTGGCGTAGTCCCATTTCAGGGTCAAGGGAACCAGATGTCGCAAACAGTTAAAATATAAGAAAGACATGAGAAAGAGGCGAACAATCCCACTAGTTTGAACTATGTAAATGTCGTGTTACATAATAATTTAATCACATACGTGATACATTTTAAGTAATTGGATCAGTTTACAAGAGAATTCAGATGGTTACTAATATCATTTTCAAAACACCAAATGCAAGATAAAGTAAGCAAATGCATACAAGATAAAGTAAAGTAAATACAGTAAAACCCAGCTAATCCGAACTAATTGGGACCGGTTGCCTGTTCGGATTACAAAAAATTCGGATTACCCGAAATTCTGATAAAAATAGAAAAGAAAAAGATATGTGCTAAAAAATGTAAGTTATAACTACTCAGTACTACTACCTCTTGAATCGATGGTAGTTCTGACACTGTACTGCAACTTATAAAGAATGTCACAATAAAAGATGCAATTTTCTGGGTATCGGAGTCATGGGACAATGTTACACAAAATTGTTTATTAAAGTCGGGGAAGAAGTAATGGCCAAGTTTAGCTGATTCTAGCAAAGTTGAACAGGGAGAAGCAAACAAAAGCGAAATTCTTCCGCTTATTAAATGTATCTCAGGCTGTGAAGACGCAACTGAACATACTGTAACTGAGTGGTTGTCTTGTGATACTGAAGTCAATCAGTTATACACAGATGAAGAAATCGTCTCTTTAGTTCAAAATAAGCTACAAGATGACTCTGATCTAGAAAAAAACTGATTAGCCAGAGAATGTTCTCGTTTCCCATTCTGAAGCTGCAAATACGCTAGAAATAGCACTGCGATACATAGAGCAGAATGAAAATGCGACATCAACACACATTATGTTTATGAGACGTGGACATAATATTCCTTCCACGTCGAGAATAACATCACTTCGGCAGACAAATTTGACAAATTTCTTCACCCCAAAAGATAGTTAATGTAAATGTGTATGTGATGCATTAATGTAATGTGTTTTTATTAAATGTAAATGTGATCCTTGAATTATTGGATTAGTTTCTTCAATGTGTACAAAATTATGCATGCTGAAAAAGTACTTTTTTGTTTTTAGCATGTATATTTAAATCTTTTCAATTTCATATAATTTTCGAAAATAAAATCGGTTCGGATTAAGCGGAATTTCGGATTAGCGGGGTTCGGATTAGAGAGGTTCTATTGTTGTTCTAAAGTGAAAAAATTGCCATTTTTAACAAAAGCTCCTTTTCTTTTTAATTCTCGCTCTCTCCTTTTCCTACATCATTCTTTTCCCTATATTCTGAAATGCATATCTTAAAGATATGGTGTTCTTACGACCACTACTTTTTATACCGGACTCTGAACAGAATTGCAGTCGAACCTTAATTACCCGAAATGACTTGGACCGTAATCAACTCGGGTAAATGGAAACTCGGTTAAATTTTAAATCAAGGACTTTTTTTTCGGTATTTTTTTCCAAAATTCTTTATTTGAAACTATAAAAATAAGCTCGCAAGTACTACCACGTATTAACATTTTAACTAATTCTTTTATTAGTTATAAAACTTCCATGCCTTTTTTGAAACATTAATGAGTTTTGATGAGACGATTCGCGAATGTTACTGATTCTCCATGTTCCCTTTGCATCTTCACAATGATTCTTTAAGGGTGTTCTCAAAAGAAAATCCCCCCCCCCTCGCTCAGCAACACGAAACTTTCCGACACATGTAGAGTACCATTTTTTCATGAAAATGCATGGAATTTGCTCAGATTATTATTGAAGTGCTTATGAACGAAACTGTTTTTTTTAAACTTTTTTCTTTCTAAATAACTACTTGAGAGAGTTATATAAAGGATCACCTCCCTAAGATGACATTTTACAAGCCTTCGCATTGCAAAAATCGGTTCCAATATCAACTCTGATAATCTCTTCTGAAAAATTAGCTGTCCTTATAAAAAAATGAAAAACTCACTTCGAATTTCTGTTACAGGCTCGGTTAACAGAGACTTCGGTTGATACAGGAGCGAAAAATTGAGGTTCAACTGGATTTTTGTTCTAATACCAGATATATAGTTGTTAAAATTTTAAGAAATAACTTCTGTGCTAAATACGCATATCATGATTTAAAAGTGCACGACTTTTACAAAAACCTTACCATCCTCAATTTTTCACTTAAATATGCCGGGCACGCACCCACGGGTCCTGAGAACAGACCTGGTGAGATCCGGGGCGCTGACTCGCACAGTCCGGTCACCGGTGCAACCCTGTGCCGGGGCGGGCGGTATTGACAAATGAAGCAATCTCCGCCGTAGTCACAGACGGCGGACCGCAACATTTCGCGCTTGGGTGCCCCAATCCGACCGACACTTCGCGCATCCATCTCGACCCCATCTCTCGCGCCCCCGTAATAAAATAAAAAGGCCTGCGTAATGAAATCGAATAAAGAAGCCGGGGACGTAACAAGCTATTGTTCTTTTCGAATATTCCCTCCTAACCGTTTTTTACCCCCCTCCAAAACGGCGAGTGAACTCTCCTTTTTTACCTCTTCTTTTACTGTTATTGTTATTATTAATGTGGCGTTTCAAGAGCCACCTGATTTCAACATCAATCTGAGCGATAAATCGGTGGGGAAGAACATCGTCATATTTTCTGGCAGACGAATTTTTACAGGGGAAGTGAAGTGGTTCGAAGAGTATCGGGAAGAGAAGTTTCGATTTCGAAGTGGATCGGGTTTCAGTGCATTTTCACTCTGTAAAAAAAATCGTTTGCATTTACAATTAAATAACTAGTTTTAATAAATTCAAGAGATATTAGGAATTCAAGCTGAAATGTAATTGGATTACTATATAAGATTACAAATATTATAGAATATAGATATTTTTTAAATGTATTTTCTTTTGTCTGGAAGTCATGAAAACCGTTTGCATTGTAGTTGATGTACATGTTTATCATAGTGACAAGTCGTTGACTTAATTATATAAGTCAAAGTATCTAACATGTATCGATATTTAAATAATGTTATAGTTTTGATAATCTTATAATACACATAGGGCACATAAACAGTGGCGAATCCAGGATTTTGGTCGGGTGGAGGGTGAGGTCATAAAAATTCTGTATCGTCGTGACCTCATGGCTTATGTAAGTCAAAACACTATCTTTACTTACCTGACAATAAGAATCACAAAGGATACTACAATATTTACGATAATTTAATAAAAACACAATGAAATAACTAGCCAAAAAAAGTTTTCGATCGTGTTAACGCTACAAGAACGAGTGAATGACTACAAAAGCGGGAAATTTTTCGAGCCTGTCAAGCCGGAAAGCAATATTGTCACGCTTTATTTTTTAAAAAAGGAGATTAAGAACAAACAGGTGTAGTGATTTGAAAAAAATCAAGAATTTTGGTTTATCTCTGGGGGAGGCTGCAGCCCCATAGCACATCCCCAAGATTCGCCACTGGGTATAAAACTTATAAATGTCTTAGGAACAGGTCATATGCATGCCTTTCTTTTTAAAAACCGTTAGCTACAGTTTGTTGCTTTTTATTTGATCGAGTTGATTGTTTTCCTCCGGAATTACCATAGCTAAAATGTTTCTCAGTTATTTGTTAAATAGATACTAAACTGAACGTAATTACTTGTACAAAACATGCTTCGTGATGTAATGTTTGATTTCTGTAAAAATAAAGAATATAATCAAAGAATAACATATTTTCCCACTTTGAAAGGAATCATTATCAACTTATTTGTGGTTTCATTGATTTTTTTTTCATTACTTGCTAAAATAATTCCTTTACAAATCCGATAGCATTTTGATTGGTTGGTATAAAATCTATCTTAATTATTTTTTTTTATTTCTGAGGCTACTTCTCCAAACATTTTCAACAGAAATTTGGTTTCCATGGGAAATCAAGATGGGAAAGGTTTGCTTCTATTCAGAATTGAGACAATATTCAGAAAAGTCATTTTAAAAAAATTATATTAAAGAATATGTTTAACACTGTTCACTGTTTAGTTGAATCAGTTCTTTTCTCCAATGGAATATTTGCATGGTCTGCAAAAAATATTTTTGTTGTTATTTTCATCTAGTACGGCCAGACATAAAAGAAAACAATAGTTAATGGAATACAAAGGCATAATTTCCAAATTAAAAGTATCATAATGAATCCAAATACATAATCTTTTTCTATAAAAACATTAAATTTTTACAAAATTGATTCACCAACTTAATACAAAGACATACAAAAAATCTATGTTTTTTCCCCCCGTTTTTCTTATAGAACACATCTAAATAAAGTTTTATAAATCCTTAGGAAAGAAACAGATGTAGCAGAATACATGCTGCGTGCGTTTTATTTGAAAAAAATACACCTGTCTTCGAGTTTCTTTCTATGGCCTTTTGTAAAAGATCACGAGAGTTTGCTTTGAGAATGAAGTTGTAACGAGTATTTATTCAGCTTAAAAATGTATCGGAATATGTTTTTGTGTTGATTTACTCTTGGTTCGTCATTTCTTATTATAAATTGTTGAATCATTTCCTTGTTATTTAACGCTATCAGTTGTGACTATCTATATATTTAAAACAATTTGGTAAAAAATTCTTCACCGAGTCCGCCAGCCTCAACCACCCGACCGATTTTCACAATTTTTGTTTCATATGTTTTCCGTTAACCGACTGAATCCAAAATTTGACACTGTCTACAATTTTGGTCTGAGGATTATTACACTATTTCTTCGCTTAACAAGCAACACAGCGTATCTCAATTTTTTTGAAATTTCAAAGAGGAAGAAAATACTTAATTTCTCGCAACCAATAGCGATTTTTTTTTTTTCATATCTGGTATCAAGATGCGGTCTCATGTTCATATCACATGTTAACAGTGGCGAATCCAGGATTGAGTTGGGGGGGGGGGGAAGCTGAGGTCATAAAAATTTTGTATCGTAGCGACGAATGCCAAACCTCATGGCTTATGTAAAACCAAAACACTTTAACTTTACAGACTTTGCTCACGTTACAGTAAAAATCATAAAGAACAATATAATACTTTCGATAATTTAGTAAAAAATACAATAACTAGCCAAAAAAGTCTTCTATCGCTTCAACGCTACAAGTACAAATGGAATGACTAGAAAAGGAGGAAAATTTTCGAGCCTGTCAAGCCAGAAAGCAATGTTGTCAAGCTTTTATTGATTTTTTAAAAAGAGAAATTAAGAACAAACAGTTGTAGGGATTTTAAATAAAATCAAGAATTCTGGCTTAGCCCTGGGGGAGGGGCTGTAGCCCCACATTCCCCCCCTGGATTCGCCATTGGATGTTAAGAAGATTCAGAAATATTCGCTATAGGTTGCGAAAAGTTGCCTATTTTCTTCCTCTTTGAAATTTCAAAAAAAAGGAAAGAAATAGGCGGTGTTGCTTGTTAAGCGACTATTTAATCATGCATTGTCTTGCTGCATTTTTGATTAATCCCGTTCATATCAGTGACGCAGTCGCAAAAATAAGCAATGCCGGGACGCGCTAAAAGCAGTGCTGGAACGCTCTAACTTGGGTGACAAAAATCATGTTGTTTTAAGGACGTTCTCATAATTTTTTCTTATTTATTTCTCGTGAAAAAAAGCAGTACCTGAACGGCGTGCTGGTGCGTACCGGTTCCACTACACCCGTGGTTCATATATACTTAATACAGGAATATACTTACTTAGTCAACCTGATGATAGATTTGGTCAGAATTTGATCTATAATTCCGATGATAAACAATAATTCGAATTTTTCGACGGTTACAGTACTCTCTCTTGTACTCGTTTATAGTATCTTTTCTTCCACGTGTACGAGAAAAAAATTAAAAATATTTAGTCAGTAAATTTTAATGAAATCTTTTGAGTCATGATGGTTTTCTTAATTATTTTTGTTTCAAAGTTGAACAATCTGAAACAAGACGGCTCTGTGATTATTTTTGTGATCGTTATATCATTCTAATCAATCCCACTTCCCGTTAACGTACAAATTAACTTAAAGCATAAATTTCAGTAAAATTCTGCTGAATTATTCTTAAAACAAACTGTGAAATAAAACTAAATTATGAAAAAAAAATTGGTTTCTTTTTTATTTTCTTAGAAAAATTATCGAAAAATCGGTAGAAAATCATTTTAAAACTTTTTTAATAAATAAATAGTAAAATTTTTTAAATATTGTAAAATATCAAGAAATTGTGATTATTTCGAATTTCTTGCATTACCTCGAAAAGAAACCAAAGGAAAAGGCAAACAACTTCAAAATGACGACATTTTGACTTCAAAATATGAGTAATTAGTGGTATATGCCAGCTGAAAATGATTTAGGAATACATATTGACTTGCTTGACGAAGCAAAAAAGAAACAATGGAGTGCGATCGGTTTAACCACAGAAGTGAAAATGTAACTGTCCTCAGATGAGGATGACGGGCAATAATGGGTTAAGAAGCTCTGATGTAAATCATATGATATAGATGATGAATTAGCTAAGGAAAGTTATTATAAATGCTTTATATAAATAAATGAGTTCTTATAAGTCTGAAATAATGTGTTATGTTTAGTGAATTACCACTGAGAAAAGAGATCCCTTCGCTTCAGTAGAATCTTAACCTTCCAGCGGGCGCGCGTTTGCAAGAGCTACTTGAATTGTGCATCGTATTACATATTTATATCGTTCTTTTATAAATTTAAGTGCAATTTTATTTATAAAATCTTTGTTTACTATTAGGCTAATAGATACAGATAACATAAAGAAAAGTTGCATTTATTTTTGTAAAATAACACGATGTATATATGTAATACGATGCGCGATATGTCATAAAATTTGCGTCAGCGCGCCCGCTGGAAGGTTAAACTGGAATTATTTCTATTTTTCAAGCATTTAACACTCTTATAAACACAGTACAAAACTTCCTTAGCTGAATGATGAAAGATTTTACATAAATATGAAGAAAGAATTTCAAGAACAAGTTCTAAGCGATTATACAAGTTCGAAGCATCACAACTTAAAAAAAGTTATGGAATTTAGATGATTGTTTTTTTGTTCCATCTGCTTAATTTTTAAGAGATAAGCAAGCTTGAGTCGTTTTCGAAGAGATGCGAGTTCTTCAAGGCCATAACAAGAAAGTGCAGTGAATTCCATTATTTCTTTTTGTTAATTTTATTCAGTCAGCCGAATTCTGAAAGCAGTTAAGAAGTTTATTATAAAGATAAACAAGTAAATGCAATAAAAAAATGCATAATAATAATTATGTATTCTTCAATTTTTTGATTCATTGTACTGAAATTCAGAATTTTGCATGGCTTATTTATCTATTGCAGAGTTTCGTTTGTTTTCTGCAGTTACGATACCTTTCTGGTTCAAAATAAATAAATAAATAAAAATAATAATAAATTTACGATCCTATTTTCTACTGAAATCAGTCAGCATCAGGATAAGAAATATATTTATTCTGGAGAACAATACACGGAGATGAAGCAATACTTAATGCTTAATGAAAAACATGCCTATAACGCAGTTAGTCATTCCATAAACGCTTTCGATATTTCTTAACCAAAATGGCTTTTGCTTAGTTATTGTTTTATTACTAATTTTTAAGAATAAGACGTAAAGGCTATGTTGTCAGTTTTTCATTCTCTAAAGTTGTGCTATTCAACCCGATTATAGGGCCGGATTTACACATTTCTACGCCCTAGACCAAAGCATCTTCGGCGCTTCCCTCTCATAAAAGTTGATGTAGGATTTTTAATCTTATATATACAACAATTTATCTTTCATACCTATAATCACCTAATACAATGTTTATACTCTATGAACTACATTAAATTTTTTATTCAAAATTACACTACTTACGTAAAAGTTGGGCCCGGGTCTACAATTAGAATTATAAATCCACATCTAATTTTCATTGATTTAAGTCGTTGCCTTTAGAAGTTAGGATGTTCGGAAGCAAGCGATTATACAGACCGACAGACAGTCAAAGCGTTGACGGATTTGGTCAAAAATTTGTTACAATCCTACATTCCTGATG
The DNA here is from genome assembly GCA_013235015.1 of Araneus ventricosus. Classification (NCBI taxonomy): domain Eukaryota; kingdom Metazoa; phylum Arthropoda; class Arachnida; order Araneae; family Araneidae; genus Araneus; species Araneus ventricosus. The sequence goes on along the minus strand of BGPR01000305.1, from coordinate 16,040 downwards.
ATAAAACTGTGCACCAAATTTTATCCACCTAGCTATTTAATTTTTTGAATTATCGTGTTCACATGAACACGGACAGAAAGACAGACTTCCCGTGGACGGATTTAGTCTAAAATTTGATAGAAACCTGAAAATTATGTGTTAAGACCAGATACCAATTTGCATCCCTGTAAGCTTTAATAGTTTTTGAGCTATCGTGTTCACAGACATAATTCCAAAATTGTGTTTTTCGGACTCGGGAAGATCTAAAACGTGGAGATTCATTAAAATCTCGAGTTCGATTTGTTTGACGATTGCAATACTTTCTCTTTGTATACTTCGTATACGAGAAAGTAAAAACGCAACGTTAACACCTGCAAAAATACTTCATCGAATTTCTTGTAATCGTCTGAAATACCTACTAGAACTTCTTCGTTCTCCCTTTAGTCTGTGAATAGGCTTGGGATGTCATTGAAGTGGACATTTGTCACTTCCTTGCATTAATCTATTTCAATGCAAGAAAATGCAAGGACAATAGGCGATAAGGTCCACGTAAGACAAAAAAAAAGTATCGCTTAGTATTTTTGATGCAACGAATGTAAATTTCAAAAACATCATTTTATATGGCCCTTTTGAAGTAATTCTAAAAAGTTTGTAAACATTTGGTTGTTTTTTCTTCTGTATATGCACTCCTCTCAACCGCACCCTAGGCTATGGCTTAAGTTGGCTCTATGGGAAATTTGTCCTTGCCTGTTCGAGATCAGAGCCCTGATCTATGGATCAATGAAGCACGCAATGTGCTGAAAGGCATTGCTTTAACCTCTTAAGTCTCGCATTTTTTTTGCTATCTAATAAGATGACCCCTCCTGTTTTGGAAAGGGGCTGTCGTTTCCATTCATCTAAGAAGGCACAGAATACTTGAGATGCTTATGGATTCTGCTTAATTTTGTGTCAAATTATAAAGCTAATTAATGATTAAATTTTAGGTCATAAGCCTAAAAATGCGAATTCGATGGACGTGAATATCACGGGCGCGAGACTTAAGGGGTTAATAAAACCTGCATAAGATAATAAAAACAAAAAGAAAAACCATCCGGGTTCGGCCGGGATTTGAACCCGGGACCTCTCGCACCCTAAGCGAGAATCATACCCCTAGACCACCGAACCTCGATTGCCTTAAACAATCTAACAAACGTGTCATGCGATTCCGTAGACATTTTCTTTTCGTAAACGCTTTCGCTGTGGAACGTCACGAATTTGCTTTATTATTATTTTTTTTTTATCATACACGCGATTCTTAGCATTGACTACGCTTTCAGATTGTTGTAGTTATTCGAAAACAGGGAAAAGGCTGTCCTACTTACATAAACAACACAAGGTATATAGGCAAATACTTTTTATGCTGCCTGCAGTAAGCAAACCTTTGAACGACAGAAAGTGCTCATCGCCGCATTCAATAAACAAGAATGTAGATGCAGAAAAACGAGGAATAAGTGAAAATGATAAGCAGTTATAACAGCTCACGGCACCGGCTTGAACGAACTAAGCTACGGCGCTTCACTTTTTCAAGAAAGTGACCGATCAAGAAATGACCTGAGGAGAAGCTATTTCTGATTCTGAAAGTGCGCGTTCCGGTCGGAAATTTCGCGCAATGCGAGCTCGTAACGTCAGAAGCAGCCGCCTGCACAATAATATGAATTTTTTTGCTCCCAGTTGTCAACAGTGATTTAGTATAGTGTTTCTCAACCTTTCAGTATTTGCGACCCAATTTTCAATCATAATTTCCATCGCTCCCTCTCTCATACAATAAAAATGTATACAATAATGTGTTTTTGGCATTTTGACGCTAAAGCTACACTACGACCTTAATTACAAATCTTGCAAATTACCCAGAATAAGTAAATTTATTGATATCTTGCAACACCGATCCGCTGCATTGACGAAACCAGAATTGCTCTCTCATATTATGTCTTAGTCATTGCTCTCTCTTACGTCCACTATTTCTGACATTCTCGCGGCTTCTTAATTTCTTGAATATGATACTAAATAGAAAAATTGTCTGGAAGATAATTCAAGCATGAACTAGCTGCGTTTAGACAAAGATTTTGTCACAATTGTTGATCACATATATGAAGGATAGGAATAGACAAATGAAGTATAAATTAATAATTATCAAAAAATCAATTTGGTTAAAACTGTTGCTTGATGAATTCCAATCAAAAGTTTTGAATCAAGAGGTTTTTCTTAATTATTTTTGTTTCTGATATTGAGACTCCCTCTGGTAGATTTCGGGACTCTGAAAGCCTTGTACGCGACCCTATTTGGGGTCGGTACTTACAATTTAAGAAGCCTAGTAATACAACACCATGAATAAGCTGGGAAAGAAAGTGCTAACTGCGAGTATAACTAAAAAAAAAGAAAGTTGAAATTTTCGTGGTAATCTGAACGCGTTGACTTGCCAAAAATTTCGCGTTTTAACTATAAGGGATAAGAACTATTCTCCTTATCTGATATGAAAATTCTGATATTGCTATCAGAAGGGAAATCCTTTCTCGTTATCTGATGCACAAATCACAATGAGAAAAATCTGAGTTTGCAGTTCGAAGATGTTATTTAAAAATACGGAAAACAATTTTGTGTTCAATCTTTAAAATATCGAATTAATATACAGGCTATTATTTATTTTTATTTTTCTATCATTAGATAAGTTTTGGTGCAGAATAACCCCAAAAAAACATGAATTTTTTAAAATTGATTACAATAATTTAGTTAATAATAAAAAAAATATTAATTTCTGCCTTCAGCTGCCATCTACTGATAGCTGTCGGAATTAAATCGACTTCTAGAAAAGTCATATTACGAAGATAATTGCGATTTAAGCTGTACTTTTAAGTACCATTAGGGGGAAAAGGGTTTAAAAAATTATATGCTAACGTCGGAAATCAAATTCAACAGTAATGTTTTTCTTAAAGGATGGCCTCGTGATCGCCTCTTCGGTGGCCTCGTGATAAGGTCCCGGCTTCGGAGCTGGAGGGTTCCAGGCTCAAAACACGGCTATCCCCGAAGATACGCCGTGCATAATTGCCTGTTGCACTCTAAATCGTACATAGAGGCCCAAACGCAGTTCTGCTGATGTGGTACGGAAGTTTGAAGAAGGGGCTCCAAATCATCCACCAGCGGTTCAAGCGTACGAGGTCCGTCCCAAAATGTCCCTCGTGTTGCTTCCAAACGTAACGTTAATATAACTAAAAACTAAATATATTCTCAAATAAATAATTCATCACAGATGTACAAATTAAAAATTGATTTTAACTCTCACCTTTATTAGATCCTGAAATTGAGAACATTGTACTAGCATCTCAGCAGCTGAAGGAGCTCAAAGACCGGCCACTAACACTAATGGACAACGAAGTCCTGGAATGTGTTGCTATCGACGTTTATTGTCGTTAAGTAATGCAAGGGCGGAGAAAGGAATATCGAATTTACCCGGCGGACCATACCCAATTATTTAAGTAACGAATGTTTTGCTTCTTTATTTATGATTTTCATGAATAGCAGAAAGGGCAAGTTATTCATAGACTGCAAACGCTCACTGGAAACTGAATAAGAATAATGCGATATATTATTTTGCTGTTGATTTTCTAGTAGCGTCATACGTCACGCACTATCTAAAATTGTTGCTTCTGTTTACGATAAAAGAAACTACTGAAATAATCATGTTTTTAAACAGTTCGAAGTTTATTATTAATGAGATTTTGTCAATCGATTTATTATAAACTAGGAGGAAAGAAAGAAAAAGCTTGCTTTTTATACTCTTTATTTAATTTGTGTAGTTTCATATTTGTAAAGGTGGAATTTTGCGATCGATTTTTCGCTCTCTTCGTGATGTATTGAAATTTTGTACACTTGCGTATTCTCGATGGCAATACACTGTTTCAATAGTTTCAGAACTTAATTGTCATTTAATCTATTAATTTAATTAAATTTTGATTCCATAAAAGTGGTACCATCTGATTGGAAATTTGAGAAAAAATTGATTTCAAGATTATTTAATATTTATAATAACGAATTATATCATTTTAAACTATTTCAATTACCGCTATAATTCCAGTGAGCACCTTCGAGTTCACTTTTCTATCGTTTTGAATAGAAATTTTTTAGTGGTGATTTTATTTAGTGGTGAGTTTTGAGGTTATTTTCGCAAAACGGAATTAAATTTTGTTGAAACTAAATAACTGTAAAAAAATACCGATATAATTGTCAAGTTGAACCTAATTGTCGGCATTTCCGTTAATTTCTGTAAACGCAAACGAGATATTTGTTGCAATATATCATCGTGTGTATAATCTGTTATTTTTGCAATCTTTTCCTAAAATGTATTGGCAGTACTGTTGTTTTTAATGACGATCTTTTTTATTATTATTATAATTTAGAAGTTTTTATTTGTTTCAAACTGATAGGAACGTAAATAAGTGAAAAAAGATATTCATCCGCTTCTTTCTTCTTCAGCTTATTCTAGATGTTGTTAAAGCATTTAATTAAATTGAAGCAATATCGCTCACTAAGAAAAATAACTGATATAGATAAGCAAAAAAAGTTACGTTATCTCTTGCACTCAAAAAAAAAATGTATAATAGGTAATGTTGACAAGTTAATGGCATTTAACACTTATCTGTAAAAAAAAAAAAAAAAGGAGTACGACATTTCATTTTGAAGCAATTCTGCTGGAGAGAAACGTGTCGTTCATTATTTCTGAGAAGCAATTACAGTAGAATCCCGGGAATTCTAACTAATTGGGGCTGACCTTTGTTCGGATTCCGTAAAATTCGGTAAAATACTCTTGATTTACCAAATGCAATAGTCTATTGATTCTGTGTGCTCTATGAAGGCGTAAGGAAAGAGCAAACAAGTTGAGAGTAAAAAGAAGATACCTGAGATTTTTTGTTTTTTTTCTAAGCCAATTTTCTCTAATGTACAGTAGAAGCCCGGGAATAAGAACTAATTGGGCAGTGGCGTACCGAGGGTGGGGCAAGTAGGGCAAGTGCCCTGCGCGGCATTACCAGGGGGCGCAAAATTGAGGAATCAGTTAGTTACATATAAGAGAAAAGTGCGCTTTTTTAATCTTAAGAATTAAAGAAGTTCCGATCAAATATGGGCAAACTTAAAGGCATTTTACAGCCTGGAACCCAACTCACGCTAGGTTTCTCAAAACAAATAGCAAATAGTTTTATGTTACAAAGATCTGATTACCATAACCCCTTCTGGTGAAGCTCGTTAGGGTCCTTTTCAAAGATTTGTGCCTCACCAGGGGGGGGGGGCCATAAGTATACTTGACCAGAAGCGGCCCGAAGTAACTTTACCAAGCGGGCAAGACAACAATACGTCGCCCCCCCAAAACTAACGCATTTTTAAAATCATATGTCTATATTCTAAATGTTGAACAAACCTGATATTTAGAACTTAGAAATATGCTTGTTTTACCTGCAAATAGGGCTTAATAATATTATAGTGAAAATTTCAATCAACAAATTTATTTTAAAAATATATTTGTCGTTTCTCCGGAGTTCTCTTGTCTATTAAACCATTTTTTTCTTCGCGCTTCTGATTTGGCGCCACGGGCAGTTGCCCAGTTTGCCCGGGCCTCGGGCGCCCCTGTACTTGACCATTCTCAGATCGTTTTCCGGGACCAGGGAAATATTTCTCTGACCCTAGTTTTAGTCATGGAAAGATGATATATCAATTAGCTTCACAGGGTCTTGAGGTTCCTCACGGTATGGTTAAAAATCCGTTATACATTTGTATCGCCGAGAATTTAACCTTTTCAGACATTACAGATTATGGATGCAACAGTTTTTTTCTTAGTATGTTACTATGAAAGTTGCTTGACATTACGAAATTAATACAATTAATTTGATGTGTTAACCAGCTGGTCGCCGAAGACGTCTATATCACATTAGTTCAGAAATGTTTTGGATTTATTATTATTTCAGTTTAATTGCAATTTCAGTCCTAGAACTCCCTGGCATAAAGTTTCCAGGAGGGGGGTGGGGGAGATCTTAGTATTTCAGTTTTAAAAAAAAGGCGGGGAGGGGCGCTATTTTAGTATTTGCCCTGGGTGCCATTTCATGTAGGTACGCCACTGTAAATTGGAGCTGTCCTTTGTTCGCATTCCAAGAAATTCGGATGATCCGGGAAATTACTCTTGATATACCAAATGCAGTGGCGTATTCAGTCTGGGTGCTCTGTGAAAGCATGCGGAGATTCTCATGGTACAGCGGCAAACAAATTTAGGGTAAAAAGAAGATTTAAAAGTTTGTTTATACTAATTAAGGTGCTGTATTCATGCTTAAAGAACAATTCGAATACTTCTTTTAAGTTGGGAATAAACATTAGCTTTGTTTCTGATTCGCAATTCTTATTTTTCCTTCATTTTTCAGTAAAAATTTTAAGAAAATTTAAAAAAATGTTCGGTTTCCCGTTGTTCTACTGTATTTCTAAAAGTTATCCGTTTTTTACCCATTACTGCTGTTTTAGAAACATATAGGAAATACGGTAGAAGACGTTTCAAATCTGATTGTCAATGAAAGAGGCCCTACTTTCCATACCTTCAAGGTGACGAATCGGGCCCGTCCGGCAAATTTTAATATTTCGATCAAGGTTATGCTGAGAGTATATGAAATAAATATTCTAATTTTGATCTGAATTTGTGTTATATGTTCCGAAAAATATTTAATTTTAAGTACATGGCTCGCATTAATTTTTAAAAAAGATTGACCAGATTTAATATTAAAAATTATATCTTAAGATTTTTCCTTTCCAACGTTTCCAATATAGAAAATGATTAGCACATTTTAGTGTCTAATAGTGACTTGGTCTATTATTTCTTCTTCGTATTATTAATTTCCGCTTTTTATAAACTGGTTAGCTTCAATGCAAAGTGACCAGATGTTCCGAATTAATGAAGACAGTCTGCTTTTTTTTTTATTTTTGGCCAATCTTTCAAATAGCTAGAGGCTCCGAAGTTCAGAAAATCTGATCAATTAACTTTTATGTGACAAAAAAATCCGGGTTAGCCCGAGCAGTATCGGATTTTGAGTGTACGTTTCGGATTGAAAAAGTGTCCCGGATTTGATTCCCAGATAGTTCATTGGTGATGTGACCAGACGTCCCCGACTTGGAGGGACGTTCCAATTTTCGAATCTTTGTCCCGTATCCGAAAGATGTCCCTGGTTTATACTGAATTTTCATTACATGTCACGAATTATTACGTTTTTAATATATAAGTATATAGCTCCTATTTTAAAAAAAGATTAATTGGATACTATTTTTCAAAAATTCATCTTCTGCAGAATTATTCTTCCCAATTTTTGTGACTTTATTTATTCTGATATGATCAATGTGTTTGAATAGCCAGGAGGAAAAAAAAATGCTTAAACAATAATGGTCAAAATATGCTTCTTTCTCTCTTTCTGTTTATTTTTGAAAACGTTTTAATAATTAACTATTTCAGTGTTTCGGAAATCTTTAATTTTATTTATCTATTTATTCGATTATGTCCAATACCCTCTGCTCCCCTAGACCCGAAATGAAATATGATCACTTTACTGCTTTATAGATAGGTTATAAACATTAATATATTCTTTATAGATAGGTTATAAACATTAATATATGCTTTATAGATAGGCTATAAACTCATAAAATATGCTTCATAGATAGGCTAAAAACCTATCTGTAAAGCATATTCTATGATAAAAATGCAAATAAATCCAAATACTTCGTTTGTAGTTTTATGAGAAAGACTTCTCTACTTCAATCCGTTCAAACCTACACTGCAGAAACATTTCATAACAGGATTATCTTGCTCATAGGAAGTTTCCAGCGTTAAATGCGTGACTGAGATTAGAATGTTCGATAACGAGTGTATTACACAAAGGAAAGTGAATTCAAAAATAGCTGTGGAAGAAAAATGAGATCAAGGCTATCGAGATAACCAGGTTACTGGAGAAAATAGCAGGTTAGGTCCACTGAGATGTTATTACGTTACATCGTGGCAAAATATTTGGCTAATTTTGAGTTCGCTTCCAGTGTTTCACTTTTCTGACATTTTTGGAATTTTTCTGAGTTATTTGCATTCTCATGTTCACTAATATGGAACCTGTATCAGAGCTTTTTATGTTATGGATCCTGATTCCAAATGAGGTTCTGATATCAGGGCCGGATTATCCAATAGGCAACTGCCTAGGGGCCGAGGAATTTGGGGGGGGAGGAAAGGATTGGCTTGGTTTCGAAATTTTTTCGTGGTGTTTGCGGAGTAATCTAATTTTGTGCTTTCATTTGATATGCATTACTATGTACTCGAACTTATTCTAATTAAATTCAAGTATCGTTTAGATTCCGGAACATAATTCTTAAAATTGTCCTCACACTTTCAAATTCGCTCACAGATCAGAGTGGTCCAATTTTTTTTCGCAGTTAATTGACTGATTAACAAGTTAACACTTATGGCAAATTCTGCATTAGAGTAATTAGATTATGTTTTAAAAAAGTTCTGTAATTTATTGCCATTTTGTTTAAAATTCCATTTAAATTTTAAATTTGTTTCATATGCGAGATACTGAAACCAACCCTCTTGAAGGTGACCCGCAATTGAATGTTTTGTTATTTCATCCGGTAATAATAATTGTTACTTGAATCTGTTAACAGAGTCAGAGTTGAGAGATTAAATTGAAATCAATAAAAATGATCTGTTTAAGGAAGTTGGCGAGGGAGAAAAGGGGAGGGGAGAAACTTCCATTGTCTAAGGGCCTCAACGGGGCTTAATCCGGCTATGCCTAATGTGAATACTGACTCATGAAAATTTCAGAAGTAAGTGTTTCTGGGTTATTTTTCAATGGAGTTACAGTCACATGACAAACGTAACTGGGCATGTCATTTATTGCTGTGTTGTCACCAGTGGCGAATCCAGGATTTGGGTCGGGGGGGGGGTGAGGTATAAAAAGTTTTGTATCGTCGTGATAAATATCAAATCTTATCGCTTATGTAAACCAATACACTTTAACTTGACAATAAGGATCATGAAAAACATTACAGTACTTTCGATAATTTAACAAAAAACACAATGAACTAACTGCCAAAAACATGTTTTTCGACCGTGTCAACGCTGCGAATACGAGTGGAATGAGTACAAAAGTGGGAAAACTTTCGAGCCTGTCAAAAGCCAAGAAGAAACTTTTTTTAAAGGGAGATTAAGAAAAAAACAGCTGTAGTGATTTTAAATAAAATAAAGAATTCTGGTCTAGCTGCAGCCCAATAGCCACCCCCTGGATTCTCCACTGGTTGTGACATCAGGCCCTTCTTCCTCCAGTAAGATGCGCAGTGGATGCCAAAATAAAATTGGCGCAGTACTCTTGCCTAGTGTAATATGACCATGAATTATCTCACTGCAATAGATAAAACAAAGAAAAAAATCATTATAATTTAAAGCATTTCAGAAAGATTTATCAAGTAATTGTATTAAATTAATTTTTTTAAAAAAAATTTCGCTAGTTAATGCTTCGTTTACTTGTTTTACAATAATGCATATGCAAACACTTGGAATCACGAAATATAACTTTTTTTTTGTCATTTTCAGCCGAAAACAGGTCACAAATGATAAAATTGATCTATATCGCATGAAGTATGCAGAAATTTCTAATGCGATTTTAAGTATTCTTCCTATAAACACAGGTTACTTTACACAGCTATTTACCTAAAACTTAATTATTAACTTAACTGTTATTAATAATTAATTAATTACCTAATAATTACTCTTACGTTTAAATTAGTAGAAATATTGGCAAGGTGTTTCAGAATTTCATTAAAATATTCTGTTAAGTCCTTTTATTTATTAAAGACGCAAGAAGTGAAATCAATTTATGTTCACATAAATACATGCCCAAATGCGCGCACCAATTACATTTTGGAATACATTGTGCCTTTTACGGAAGGGAATGTGACGTTACAGCCCAGTATACGACAACGTGCAATTGGATGTAATGCGTAGTTAGGTTTATCATGTGACTTTTTCTATAGAATTGAAATAGTCAAGTGTCGTTTCTTAGAGCATGTAAGTAAAAAAAAAAAAAAAAACCATCGGGTTCGGCCGGGATTTGAACCCGGGACCTCTCGCACCCTAAGCGAGAATCATACCCCTAGACCACCGAACCGCACATCTACCTGACTTTAGTAAACATCTATTTCTTTTTTCTACAAATATTTTTTCGTGCAACTATGGTTGCCGCGTGTCACGATAATCTGCTGATTTTTCAGCACGCGATTCACAGCACGACAAACTACTTTCAGACTTTACGTGTTATTAGTTATTCCGTTTAGTTATATTCCGTAGATGTTAAAGAGAAACACGATTCACATAAAACAAAATGAAAAATTATTTATTTATTTATAACATTACATATTTATAAGAGAACTCTCTCTGTAAGATTCTTTCTTTTCAGTTCCGTTGGATGGTATTTTGAAAGACACAACGAACGTGCATCCCTGAATTGAAAGGAACCTACACGAAAAAAAGAAAGAAATAAAACCGCCGTTGCAGGCACCGACGAGATTCGAACTCGTGATCTCCTGTTTACTAGACAGGCGCTTTAACCAACTAAGCCACGGCGCCGCACACTGGAAGAGAGTGGTCGCTCAAGAAATGGCCAAAGGTCACCATGGGAGGAAGACGTAACTAGATACTGGCACTCCGATCGGGAGCGCCGCAAAGTTTTTAGCATTGAAATGAAATAATAATGTGTGGGCCAATACAGGGATAAGCAGGGAGTAGTCATACTTCTTGTCGAAGTAAATTAATAAAAATCTAGTCGATTTGTTAAAATATGTGCGTTTGTGCATCAAAATAACACTTTACAATTATTCGAAATTATATGGTAGCTAGCTAGTTTTCAGGGTTTTTGGAATGGAGCTGTAATCACCCTTGCCAATATTTAATCCATACATTTCAAAGATTTTGACGACATATAAAAGTAACTCTGGCTCAGCTAAAAATAAATTAAATGTGGATTAATTTAGCGGCCTTGCCCTTCATAAAATATCTAGGTGTTTCATGAAATACTTAGTAATTATATGAAATAACTAGGTAATTCATGAAATACCCAGTTATATCCTATGAAATAACGGATTTAAAATAACTAGGTAATTCATGAAATACCGTAAAACGGGGTTACTTTGCACTCGTGTAGGTAACTTTGCACCAATGTAAAATTTGTGCGAAAAGTGAAATAGAGATAAACTGATTAGGGGTACGGGATTGAGATTTTTTTTCTAGCTTCTTGAGAATACTGACTAGTGTATTTGAGTCCTTAAATGTATATAACATCTAGAAGGAAAAAAAAATGAGCCAATTTTTCTGCGAAAATTTTAGTACTGAAAAATCTGTCTCTGGTGAGGAAAGTATGGCATTTCTGAAATCAAGTGCATTTAAATGGGAAAGATAATAAGCCTATCTTTCATTTTGTTACTTTGAATGCCAATTATATTTGTTAGTTAAGTTATAATTAATTTTTTCTGACTTGGGATTACTTTGCACCGAAAAGGAGGGATTCTTTGCACCATAGAAATTTGTGATAAACAGCAAGCCCAGTTGGTATTTTAATTTATTTTTCAATTAAATAATAATAATAATGTTTTCTTAAGTTTCAGATATGCCCAGGGTGCATAAACGGAAGTTGGGGACTTGTAAGCATATGGAGTTCTCTCCAGCAGGGACCTTAGAAGCTTGATTTAACGCGATTTCGCAAGTTTAGGGTATTTTTAAAGAGGCAGAAACATTTTTCGGTACCCCAAGTGAGCAATTTGTTACAAAAGAAAGCTATTTCATATATCTAAACATGTAAATCCCCTGGTTTTCTCCATTGAGACGAAAAAGAAAGGTGCAACGTATAGTAAGTGCAATTCAGTGACTTCGGTTTTCCCGTCAATAGTATAGAACTTAAAATGATATAGTATGACGTTTATCTTACTAATAAGGTGCGTTATTAGATAGATATATTAATAACACACCCCGTAATAATTGAATAAAAGGATTTCTAAAACTTCCTCCTGATTTGACTGAATGCAATAACAGAAAATTGTTAGTTATAATTAGGCATTTATGAAATTTATTTTTCTTGTATATTTCCACCCAGGCTTTCAATAAATATATCTCGAATTGCATCCAGAGACTTTGTTTCAGTAATATACTGAAAAAAATTAACCAATGCTTAAGTATCCCCACTTATGAATAACTTTGCACCAAAATTTCAAAAATCTATGATTAATTATTAAATCAGTGTATGATACAAATTTTGCCGCAAATCGTTTCTCTAATAATCCCTCAATGAGAAAAAATTAGAAAAACCTTAACCTTTCTTTTAGAGTAATACAAGTAACTAATCTCGAAATTTATTCGGAAGTCATGAAAATCTGTGCAAAGTCACCCCGTACGGTACCTTGTTATATTCTGTGAAATAACGGATTGAAAATAACTAGGTAATTAATGAAACACCTAGTTATTCTATGAAATAACAGATTCCACGCTTTATCGGTAACATCCATATACGTTAAATAAAGTGAGTGGCAAATTGATGTTACCCTCTTTATAGCTTGAGCTGTCTTGTTCAGTCACAGCCCACTCAGCGTAAACCATGGAAAAAGGAAAAATTCAGATTTTTCTCAAGAATAATAATTCCAAGTGGATGGTTTCACTCACATTGCTTGACTTCTACATATTTGCTGATAGTAGGGACGTAAAATATATTTAGCTGCTACTTTTATATACAGTCTAGTTTACTCAGGTATGCATGAAAGCTGCAAAGAGAAAAATTGACAAGAGTGTTGACCAAATAATACGAAGGGAGTTAAATTTTTATTAGGAAATGAAAAATGTACAAATTATGGCTTGTTTATGCGACATCATTCCATGATGTTTAATGCAAGTTTGGCACAAACTGAAAAATATATTATTCATCGTTGTTTCTCGTATCTATCCTATATTGAACTGAACATTCTAAATAACTTTTTGAGTGAGGGGTGGATGGGATGCAGAATTAGGTGTTTTGACCTAGGGCGAAAAAATACTCAAATTCGGAACTGACTGTTTTTTTTTTTTAAAAAAAAAAAAAAACAAAAAAACAACAACAAAAAAAACTGATAGGCGGAGAAAAGGGAAGGGAATAAACTGAATTAAATATTAATTATTGTTGGATTTTAATTGCAACAGCTATTTAAATTTAAAAGTAGACATTTATAACACACATTAAGAGTTTTTACAATAGTGTATATTGTTATGAAGTGGGAGTTTGGAGAAGCAATGCCATCTTAGATTTTGCCCTCATTACCTGACCATGGTTCAAAATTACGAGGTCCGTCCCAACATAGGCTTTGCATAATTAAAAAAAAAAACTTGGACGTTAATTTAACCAAACCAAACCAAACTTACAGTATTGTTGGCTATTTCTCTTAAAATGGACTGAGTGAATTAACATCACTTAAAATAACAACTCATTAACGACTTTGCGAAAAGAATTAAAAAATACACTACTAAAAACTAGACGTTTTCTTGAATAACAGTGTTTCTGCCACTTCGGCAAAAATTGTTGTGCTAAAATATTAATATTATTTTGAGGAAATTAGCTTTGCTAATCAAATGACATTAGATGGAGTGAAAAGTAAGTAGTGTTACAGTCATGGAAAGTCGCTTCCCAGCAATGCAAGTCTTATGGTTGGGAAGAGAGTTTTACAAGGTGAAGCATGGAGTGACCTCAGCGACTCTCGTGGCACGCATGACCTTGGCGACATACTTGGCGACCATTTTGGCGACAAGTTTGGCGACGTTGGCGACAAATAGATTATTCCCGAAAATGCAACCCTTTTCTTGATATTTCTATTAGGGGCCGAGATCCAGGTTTTTCATGAGAATTCTATGTGACGTCACGGCCTAACGGGGAGAGTATATAAGACCGCGTTCGGATCACAGCAGCGTCTTTTGATCGACTGGTTACTTCGCTTTGAAGCGTGAACGTCTTCGGAGTTCTATCCGCTGTGTGAGCTAATCAGCTGGTGAGCTGAGCTGTTATTGTCGTTACTAGTTATTTGCTGATTGTTTGTGTTGTTAGATATCCAAGTGCTGAACTGTCATTACCTGTGAATTGTTGTCTATTTACATTGATAATCTGTGCAAGGACTATTGTTTCCTGTACCTGTGCTACGTGTTTTCCTGCATATTTGTAAATAAACCTTCATTCTCCATTATCCTGCGTGTTGGACTGTTTACACCGTACACCCACGGTAAGATTTTGTGCAACAGTATGGAGTTATGAAAACATCAGTTATGAGTATTATACGAGGGTTATTTTTTTTTCAACGTCCTATTGGTCGCTAAAGGAAAGCTTCGGGGAAAATCCGCTAGGTCTGTGCGCAAACGTCCTGCGCTGTGTCTGTAGTTGGCCCGGGGAACGCGTCGATTCGCGGTTGTTATTTCTGAGTACGTAGGGAGCACATAAACATGCTTCGAAAAATAGAGTCTCCCGCCAAATGTGAATTGCGTTCAGTCATTCGATTTCTGCATGCTGAAGGAAGCAATGCAGCTGAAATTCATAGACGAATGAGTAAAGTGTACGGAGAAACGTTCATGAGTGACAGCAAAGTGCGGAAATGGTGCAGGAACTTTGATGCTGGACGCGCAGATGTTCATGATGCAGGCGGCCAGGGAAGGAAGCCAGTGTCAACCGATGATCTTTTTCAGCGCGTGGATCAGGCGATTCGCGGAAATCGTCGGTTCACAATTTCTGGGTTGAGTGATTTGTTTCCGGAAATTTCACGGTCAACTCTCTATACCATTGTGAGTGAAAGACTCGAGAACCGCAAACTCTGCGCGAGATGGTTTCCCAAGATGCTGTCGGACCATCACAAAACTCAGCGAATAGGCGCCGCATTAACCTTCCTCCAGTGCTATCATCACGACGGAGATGAGTTTTTGGACAAAATTGTCACAGGAGATGAAACATGGGTCCATTATGAAACTGAAGAAACGAAAGAGCAATCCAAACAGTGGATGCATTCACACTCCCCGAGTCGTAAACCAGTGAAGTTCAAGCGTACGTTCTCCACCAAAAAGTGTATGCCTACAGTGTTTTGGGACGTAAAGGTGTTCTCTTGGTGGAATTCATGCCACGTGGCACAACCATCACTGCAACTTCGTACAGCAAGACTCTTCAACGTCTTCGAAGGGCAATTCAGAACAAGAGAAGAGGAATGTTGTCGTCAGGCATTGTCCTTCTTCAAGACAATGCGCTGCCGCACACTGCAGTTGCAACAAAGATCCTCCTGCAGCGTTTTGGATGGAAAGTTTTTGATCACCCACCATACAGTCCTGACTTGGCTCCGTCAGATATTCATCTCTTTGCCCACATGAAACGCTGGCTAGGAGGACAAATTTTCGCCACAGACAACGAGTTGCAGACCAGCGTACAGAATTGGCTGAAAACACAGGCGGCTGCATTCTATTATGAAGGTGTTTTGATGATATAATCCCATTATTTTCCGCAGGGCCGGATTTCTGCATTTCTACGCCCTAGGCTAAATCACATAATTCTGCGGCCTCTGACCTCCCAACAATAAAAGCAGGCAACGTAAATGTGCCACCTGTCTGTTTAATATATACGGATGTGTTTAAAAACCAGAATTTTATATGGTCTCTTCAACATAATACGGAAATTTGTAAATATTTTATTATAATTTTCTTTTATATATGCGCCATCCGATTGTTGCGCTCTAAGCCGTGGAATAGGTTGGCCCTGTCGGAAATATGCCCTGATTTTCCGGCAATATACGGAACGGAACATACCGTGGCCAACAGGAATGGGATCTCTTCCCGTGGGCCAAGAACATACGAGTATCTAGTTAAATCTTTTTCCCACTCTGAACTTTGGCCATTTGATGAGCGACCACTTTCGTCCTGCGTCCGGCGCCTTGGCTTAGTTTATTAAAGCGCCTGTCTAGTAAACAGGAGATCACGAGTTCGAATCTCG